>VXBA01001221.1:347797-370951 GCA_013399895.1 Serilophus lunatus
CGGCCGCAGCCCCCCGGCGGACGCGTCGCTCCTCCGCGGGATGCGGGCGCGGCAGCAGGGGCCGCTGCGGGGCCCGCGGCGGCAGCGGAGTCCCGGGCATGGAGGCGGGCTGGGCCATACCCTCTGGGCGTATCCCCCATATTCCCCGGGGGAGAGCGGGAACTGGGGCCGCAGCTGGTCACTGGCCGTCTGCTTGTCGCCTTTCCCCCTTCCCTCCGCCCCAGTCCCGCCTCGGTGGTCGCTGGTTGCGCTAATCCCTGTCTCGGAGCCGATCCAGGCCAGGAGCAGGAGCAAGCGCCGCTAATGCAGTAATCCCCCTCTCCCGTCCCCGCGCCGAGGCCCCCCGCCGCTGCCGCCGGCCGTAATCCCCCCGGCCGACCCCGGGGCGATGCGAGGGCTATGCCGGGGACCGCTCCCCTACCGCTGCCCAGGGAGCCGTCCCCCCATCCTTCCGCCGGGTCCGTTCTGGGACGGCGTCCCCGAGAGCGGGAGGTGCGGAAAACTCGGCAAACCCGGCCGGGGCCGGGCGCTCTCAACCAGTGCCCGCGGGCGCTGTCCCCGAGTGCCCGACGCGCCCGCTCAGGGATCGTTCCCGAGATCCGTCCCAGGGGATTCCCGCGTCCCGCATCCCCCGCCCCGCTCCTGCGCCCCGCTGACCTCTCAGAGCATCAGGGCTACAAAATAGCTACCCTACAAAATAGCCCAAGGTCGGTGGGTTGAAAACCCGTATGCTCGTTTCTTTGACGGCGACATGCGATTCCTCAAGTTTTAGCAGTAATTTCCACTGTGTATCTCGCCGAGTTAGGCTGCAAGAAGAGCCTCTGGTTATTTCAGGTGTCTGGTTTCCAGGGGATTTATTTACATGGGCAATTGGTTTAACATGATTTGTACTTTTTTTTTCTTTTTTTTTTTTTTTCCCCTAACCATATAAGTGAATGGACAGAATGCAACTAGGCAATTTGCTGTCAGGTCACGAAATGTAGCATTAAAATTTAAATAATTACTTGTTTATAACAGCTGCTTTTTCTTTTCAAATAATGAAAGGACTCTGAGACATTGGTTTTGGTTCTGTATTTGATTTGAGTTCTAAAATTAACCACACATCCATTCAATTTCTAGTTGTTAGATTACAAGGGAAAACATTCATCTGTATCAAGGAAAAGTTTCTTCTTTCCTTTCTGACAGTTTAAACTGAGTGTATGTTTTGGGTAATTTTCTGACCAAAGGAACTGAGACTTAATATATATTTTCTTTCTGTCTTCCCCTGTAAATGTAAAACAGAAGCGAGTTCTGCACCGAACAGTGTAATTGCTGGGGACAGATAAATTGTAGTGAAACAAACTTGCCCTAGATCTGAAAGCAATTAGCGAAACTCAACTGGTACAAATAATTTTTGGGTACCCAAGCACGTGTCAGGAGCGTAAACCAGACGAATGTACCTTGATTTGCCAAGAACCCATTTCTACAAAGAGGCCCTCAATAATATGCTTCCCCTCTGTCAGGAAATGAGAACAGAGACTGAACATAGTCAAGATTTGTGGGAAATACCCATTGACAATAGCGAAGGCTGACATCCTATCCTTACATTTTGTTCAATCACTCTACATACATTTTGAGGTGGTCAAAACTGCCACTGACTTTGTTGTGGGTTTGAACTGTAAGCAGATCTAGGTTTGGTCTTTACTATTTCCTTCAGATACTTCACAAATATTTCCACAATACTGAATGGTTTATTTTACACTTATATTTCTTCATTAATCAAAAAAAGGCTCTCTGACAGAGAATATTTTTCCTTCCTGTATTTAGGGTTTCAAAAAATACAGACCAGATTTTTATACTATAAAGTTCTGCAAGAAGCAGCACTAAAAAAATCCCGTTTTCCAGACACTTGTACTAGTAAAGGCAGCAGTTACTAGAAGTTTTATATTCAGATTCTTTTGCAAAAGTCTTTTCCATTCATCTGTTTTCTTTCCCTGTCTTTAATTTCCAAGCCTGCACTGCCTAACTTCTTCACTTGAATCACACATTGTAGCCCTTTCTCATTTAGCCCTCTGCTGAAATGACAGCCAGCTCTTCTGTCCTTTGTTACTTCTCCTTCTGCTCTTAACTTACTCGAATTGATCTACAAAATCAGGCGTCTTCATGGCTTAAAAACCCAGCCTCTTTTGTTTTACCTGACTCGCCGTTCCCTTTCTCACTCAGTGCCTGATCCAATAAACTCTTATCATCTTTTTGCTCTCACCAAGCTTTTTAGGCTATTTTCTTGGAACTTTAATGTCAATTTTAATTCTCCATGCTGTCAGATTTTCTGAAAACAGAGACACAACCTTATTTATTTTGCCTAGACTAGTTAACAACTGTGGGCTAGTCACATGGGCTTGGGGAAGGGAATTATTACCCTTATTGATGGGAAAAGACGTATTTTTTTCACTGTCTGCTTTTTTGGCACTGCAGTGGCAGAATGCAGTGAGTTTTCTAGTTAGGAATTCTTGGTGAGGTCTCCATGGAGCTGTGCATTTTAAAAGCCCTATCTGAGCAATTCACACAAGCTATAGAGAACTTTGTCAACTCATTCCAGTCCCTTTGCAGAGTAGGTCTCTGCGAAAAATTTGACTTGAGTTCATAAGAAAATGTTACCTTTACCCCTCCTTCCCAATCACATCTGAAATATGTTGACATGAAGTTTATGGGTTCCGTGGTCTGCTTAGAGGAAGGGCATTTGGGTCTCCTTCACTGGCAGCAGCTGCCTCATTCAGTTGAGCTGTGCAGTATTTAATGTTAATTGGCATGCTGAGCCCCACATTGTTGAGTTCATCTCCACTTGTTATCTTCCATGTCAGAATATGAGGAACATTCCTCGATTTCAGTTCTTATTGTTAGATTCTGTTCATCTTATTCTTGCCTCTATTTCAAAAGTTCAAAGTGCAGCAGAGTTTTACGTTGTCGATAAACAACATACAAGTGGCTGAGGATTTTGACAGCCATCTGTCAAACACTAGGTGGTTTTGCCCTGAGGAAGGTACGATATAGTTTGATGTCCATGAGGTACTTGAAGCCTGTAATCTAAGGAGGGCTTGTTCTTCTTTTTCGTCTCTTCTGGCATCAGAGGAGATGCTTTTACCTATGGGGATATATCTCACCACAAATAAAATGTTGAGTGCATGCACATCTTAATATAAAAGAAGTGTTGACTTATAGCAATGGTGAAATCTCATCAAACTGCAAATATCATTTTTGTTGGGGCAAAGTTGCCTGGCAAAGTAATTACTCCTACACAGAGAAAAATAAAATCTTTCTTTTAATCACTTCAGGGGAATTCACCAAATTTAGTACTCTGAAAATGTGTTTGAAAGTGGGCAGATTTTTTTGTCAGCCCATAGCTGGTTTTGGGCATAGTGCAGCTGAAGGAAAACAGACTTACAAAAACCAGCACACACCCAATTGTCAGCCTCTAAACATAAAACGACAACAGCTCTTTTATTCAATTAACTCCTACAGACTCAGGCTCCTAGTTTAAAAGTATAGACATTTCACAAATCTTTCTGAACAAATAAAGTGAGATTAGATTAAGAACAATGAGTTTCCCCAATAAATGTGACTTTTAATGGTGAGTCCCTGCAAAATTCCTTCTGTAACTAAGTGCCTTACAAGAACTGCCACATTTTTAGTTTGCTGGATGGCATGTATGGATTTGTTTTTCTTAATTGCTTTGTTCAGACATTTTCCAAATGGATACCTAGTTGACTGTAGGCTGACATGGGATGTGCTCAACAAGGAGCACCCAATGCATTTGAACTTCAGCAAAGTAGTTTGTAATATTCACTAGAAATCCTTCACTGGAGCATTTACCTCTGCTGGGAACGCAGAGTGTCTCTGTGCCAATTCTGTGTAGGTTGGTCTTTACAACTGTGGAGGATTTTGGAAGGCAAGCAAGGCTGCAGAGCAGATGTTTTAAGCAGAAGGCTGCCCTGGTCAGCCCTGCTGTACTGTGCCAGAAAAATCGGCAGAAATTCATGTTTCTCTGTGAGCAACATTCTCATGTCACTGTGTCATCTAATTCCCAAAAGAGGAGGGTGTTACATGGTGGCGAAATAAGCAGAGAAAACTGTGGATAGTGGCTGGGCCATGTGGTGAAGGGAAGGGAGTGGTTCTTCATTAAAAAAACCCAACAAAACAAAGGGGAAAATAACAGATCTTTTAACAGAGGATGCAAGATCAATATGGCAAAGTGATGTAGAATTCAACAGTTGTTCAAATCAACAGAAATCTGCAGTGATTCATTATCAAATTACCCTAAACATGCATGGGCCAAATCCTCCTATGGTGTAAATTAACATAATCTTATTAATGTAGGTGCATCTATATTGTTTTCACTTGCTGTTTTGTAAAATTTCTTCAGGAAGGGATCTTATGGTACTTTTTAACTAGCCTGGAGAGCTCCACAACAGGAATATAACTGATCTGTTGTATTCCATAGGCACTTAAGTCACTAGAAAAATTATTTGCTATTGAACTCTATTGGATTTTCCATAAAGGGAAAGTTAATTTCTTCACACAGTGGATGTTGATGATCTCACATTAGTCTCTTCTAGTTAGAGCCTCTGAGAGGAAAATTAATCAGAAACTAAAGAGAGAGTGTTTGAAGAGAGTTTCAAGGTTTCTTTCCCCTCAGTTTTACTGTGGGAGAAGACAACATGCTGCTCGGTTACTTCATGATGATTTCAAGTATTGTGCGCAACATTTTTAGTTCACTGTTTCAGAGGATGACACCCACAGCTGTTCCAACATTGTGCTTAGATGTTGCATCCTTTTTGAGTATAGAAAGGAACTGAACAGAATAAAATATTTCTCTCAGCTGTTCTTTCTCTTTATATGATTAAGGTTTGACACTAACTACTCTGTTGTGGTTTGGACAGCAATTGAAGTGGTGGAAACTCTGAAAACTTGCACTATATACTTTACTTGGAAAGTTGAGTCAAATTCATACTGTTTTCTTAGAGTAAATTCTCTGTTCTCATTAGTACCCCATAAAATCAGGCTTGATCAAGAGTTTAAGGAAAACAGGAAAGAGATATATTTTAGCTTTGCCTGTGTTCTGGCACTGGATAAATATGGTCCAAAGTGATCCATTGCAGTGTCTCCGTGAAAAAAACTATGAAGATTTCAGATCTAGGTGGGGCAACTAAGTATAAACTTGTCATAACTGAAAGGACAGCTCTGAGAGTATTTTTTTATTGTAATAAGAATGTTTTAAATACAATTATAGCATCAAGCTAAGAGCAAACCTAATTTTAAGTAATAAGAAATTGTTAGTTTAGTAAGTCAAAATCATTGCTTTCAGTGTCCCTTCAGCTGAATCGAGCCCTTGGGAATACTCAGTTAGTGGAATTGCCAGGCAATACAATATTACCAAACAGAAACCTTTAATGGTTTCAGTATCTGAAATAAAGAGGCTCTATTCCACCATCCTCCCCCCCCACACACACACTAATTCATAACATTAAATCTCATCCAGCTGACTTAATTTTTTTTTTTTTTTTTTTACCCCTCAAATTGATGGCAGTGGGTAGAATAAAGGGTATGCAACTGACAAACTGAAAAAGGGGTAGAAGAAGAAAAGAGGGAAAAAGAGGAGCCAGGACAAAGTGGAGGAGACTACAAGAAGGCTCCAGCTGAGAAAAGCAGAGTGTGCAGTGGTGGAGAAGGAGGGAAACCAGAGAAAAGTAATGGGGGAAAGAGAAAGGAAGGAAGAAGAATAAAGGGAGAGGAATGCAAATAATCTCTGTGTGCTGCAAATATTAGCGAGGTATAATAAAGCAATGTAGGAAAAATGGGATTGGTTAAACCTTGGCCCCTGAGCAACTGATGGAAAATGATCTTTTAGTCAGGTTTTATCCTTTGGTCTTGTGAGGTTACTGAATTAAAAAAAACAAACCAAGAAATGAGAGATTGATTTGCTCTAGGTTTTCACTTGTTTTTAAACAATATGAACATTTTTACATACTAAAGGAGAAATTAATGTCAAACACATGGCCTGCTAGGATACAGACAAGTGACTGAAGATGTGTTGAAAGACAAGACAAAGTATTTAGAAAAAAAAAGTATATGTCTTGTGTTTGGTAAAGGAGTTTTCATCAGTGTCAGTCACCTCCTTGCACAGTCTGATGAGCTGTTCGGACCTAATTCTGCTGGCAAAAGTGACATAGGATAGGCAGGAAACAACAGTGCTCCAGGGCACGGGTGGAATGGTGGATCAGTCTAGAAAGGCACCAGGCTGACCAGCAGTCATCATCCCTGGGTAAGCTGTATGGAGTTTGGCTCCTCTTGGCTCACACCTGTGAGAAAGACGAAATGAGGAACTGAAGGGAAACGTGTCTCTCACATGACTCCTGTGCTCCTTCTCTCACCAAAGTTAAGCTAATGTCTCTGACGTCTCACAGAGATTTATCCCACTCCTGTGGAAAACATGGTTGTAGCACAGTGTGGGTTTTGTGGTTTACACTGGGAGTTGATGGGGCTTTCTCAGTGATTTCTGAAAATGTTTTGTCTAGCAGAGATATTATACAAGATACTATTCAGGAAAAAGACCTGAAGTGGGTATTTTCCTTTGTCTTTTTATCCGTAATCCTTTTTCCTGAGAGGAAAACTGATCAGATGGTGTTTCTAGCTCTAGTTCAGTTAACTCCTTTGGCTTTTCTCTGTGTTACATTAGGCCAGGAGAAGTAGTAGTAAGAATTCTGGAGACGCATTTTCAGTAGTCTGGATTTTTCCAGACAATTTTCTGTACTCTGCCAATGGTATTTGTACTTAAAAAGTTTTATTGCACTCTTGTATGTCTTCTTAGGTGCACGGAAGGTAGCCGAACTAGCTACTGAGGTAGCAGGTAGCTGATAAGTTAGATATTTCTTGCTGTGTGCAGAGGTGATAGCTTCTGACCCATCTGAGGATGACGATGATTACAGCATTACTGCCTGGTGCAACCCCTCCCTTCCTCCGTCCCTCCCTCGGGGTGGTTGTAATCTGGAGTTTCCTGGTAATTATTAGAGCTGAAAAGCATTTGCTAATGAAGCCTGCGCTATTACCTGGGAATGAGGGAAAGGGAGAAGAGACTTCCTGTGTTTGCTCATTCCTGGCAATCATTACCTGGCTGCTGCTCCTGACTGTGACATTCCAGTCCTGCCTAAGTGAGTTTCAGTCACAACGCTGTGCCTGATATTAGTGCCACTAGATTGAAAGGAAGCGAATGAAAGCCATTTGTAATATTAGTCACTGTTCCAGTGTAAAAGGACAAGGGACCGCAGAGAAACTGACTGCTAAGAGAATTCTGTTTAAACATAAGGATAGTTTCCACTGTTTGGAGATGCATATTTGATTTCTGGCTCAAATCATTCTCCTTTTCCATCACACCAAACAGTTTTTTTAGAGTATACTTACTGGTGCATGTGTGGAAGTTTAGCAGATAAATAGGAGTACCTCATAGGTGGAGAAGTGGCAAGACATAAAGAAGAAGAAATGGGGAAGAAAACTTGCATGCAATAAACCACAGGCATCCTTGTTTATGTGCCATCAGTGATGAAACTCCCACTAGCAATAAAACTAATTAACATAGTATTGGCCATGGTATCATTTATAGAAATATTCTTGGTGACTAACTCATTATTTGGTCTGTCCTGAAGACAACATTGTTCCTCACTTTTGGCAAGGACTTCCTGTAGATGTTTCTTGGATTGTACTTTCAGCCCTGTGTGGAAAATCCATTAGAGTTCACAGAAAATCAGCAGAAAACATATGTGCATTTTAGTATCTACTTACACACTATGTCAAAGACACAAATAAAACTTGATTTTAGAGTATTAAATTTTTAGCCAGGCCTGTGTTCAATTGAAATCTTTAATTTGGATGTTCAGTTACATAAAAATCAAAGTAGATTTATAAATGTGCATGTTTAATGTGGGCTAAAGTGCTTTGGGAAAAGAAGTGGACTTAGAGAAGTCTTTGGGAGTTTTATCGCTAACTTTTACAGGACCAGAACATCACCCAAGATGCAAAATCTGTAACATTAACCAGTTTGTAACCATGCCTCCTGACTGTGACAACAGAAAACTAGGAAGATCAAAAGTGTAAAATAAAATTAAACAATTCAAGGCATTAAACTGTAAAGTCTGGCTCAATCTTACTCAAACCAATGGCGAAACTATAGCTGACCTCAGTGCCACGAGACAGTGATTTTCAAGTTTGAATCCAAATTTTGGCACGATCAGATATCAGATAAGACACACACAAATCACCTTTCATCACAATCTACTTCATGCTAATGAAATGAATATATCCTTCCTGCCCCTTGGGAACTGGTTTCACAGTGACTTAAACTGTTCTATTTGTTCTCAGGCCAGAGTCTGATACCAACAGATAGATGTGGGGTTTTTTGGTTGGGAATTTTTTTAAGTCTTTTTATTTTATTTTATTTTTAAAAAAGTTTTTTTTTTTTTGTTTTCAAATGCTCTTTATGTTGCTCTCTTTTAGTTTGGCCTGTCTGGAATTTAAAAGTAGATAAGACTACTTCAAAAAGTACTCCTTGGTTATCCTTAAATTTTCCAGCAGAGTTACAAAACGTTTTAAGTAGGGAGATTATAATGAAAATTCTACAGTGACCCTAGTGATGGTGGCAGATTATAAAATGTATGTTGCTAAGATGTCTGATTAGTGAATGTCAGTAGGATTAGAAAATGATGAGTGCACTTTCTAAGGCTGTCATGCATGCTGTGATAGATTTCTATCACTAGTAACAATGAAAGGTATGCAGGAATTTAAGGACACTACCTCTTTCCTCCAGAAATCTGCACTGTCTCTTATTAATTAAATTAAATACAGAACAATATAAATCTCTCAGTGCTCATTCCAGTGATTTCGTACATACTAATGAGGATGAGCTTCTGAAGCTGGTGGTTGGGATCATTTATTCAGCGGTGGGAAAAACAACATCAGGATTCAGACCCCCTGCTGACTTTGCACACTGTTGTGCTGGATTTATAAGCTTACTAATAAGTAACTGAATACATTAAATGAGGCTCTCGTCACTGCAAGGGTTACAAGGGACTCCTTGTTTTTCTTCCTTGTATTCTTTAGTTAGGAGATTAGGAGAGATGGGCCCATTATGTAAGTCTCTCCTTGTGGTATTTCATCCACCAGTTCAAAGCCCTCTTTTCCAAACAAAACTATGCCAAAGCTCTCATCAATCATTAAAAGTCCCAGCAGTTACAAATTCCCTGATTTTGATGTGAAGTGCAACAGTCTTGCCTTTTTTTTCACATAAGAAAGTGAATCACACTATGCTTAGCAGTTCAAACTCTGCATTGCACAGTATGCATGATTAGTGAAGAGAGAAAATACAGGGCATTCAGCAGCCAAAGAAATGTCTTTTTAGATCTTTCTTTGGGAGGAAGTACAATGAAACAAGCAAGCTGGGTATCCCAGTGCTGCGTATGTGGCTGCAAAAGGACCTTGGGTGAGTCCTGTATATCCACATCTAATTTTGAACTGATAGACTCAGCTTCTCAGCCTTCTAGATGTGGGATGGGGAAAAAGTATGCTCTGTGCTGCTAGACAAATGACTCCTGTTACAAACCTAAAATATGGCAGCATGACCAGGTTTTATAGAAATGCCCTGTGTTCAATTCATCAAGTTGAGTAGGGAAGTGTTGGAAAAAGTACTGTAGAGCAAATGACAATAAATGAGGACTTTTAAATATCTGAGACTGCTGTATTTTCTCTGTCCACCAGTTGTTAGAAGACAGGTAAAATTCATCATCTATTTGGATCAGTAGACTGATACCTTCTACAGATGAGTTTACATTGTGACATGGGAAAGTCAATTAGCCTTATTAGTTTAGCTTGTATAACTGCACACCAGCTCTTTGGAAAGTCCCAACTGCACTATGTGGCCAATTAACAAAAATAAGACAATTTCTGAAGAAGAGGTAGCATATCGGATGCAGATTTTTGCAAGTGGGATTTCTATGTAACCATTGTCCCCATACTGGCTAAACCTTTCCATTTTTCATGCTTCTTGCTTGATGTGTTTCCTTCCGTCTGACTGCTCTTGTTGGTAACCTATTTTGTGAATGGAGCTACTCTTTCCTCTGAAGCTGTAGTTGGTCTTGGAAGAACTACCTGGGAAGCACTCTGTTTTTGTTAGACCTTGAATCAGTGTGGGGATTGTTAGTCACCCCTAACACCTGGGTAAATCACAAATAGTATCTTCTATCTTAGGAGTTCAAGTTTTACATTATAACTTTTTTTGTTGACAGGAGATGCTCTTGCACATACTTCCTTTTTTTATGGAACTGAACATTTCAACAACAGCAATAAATATGATTTATTTAGAACATACAGCCTGTCAGATGTTAGTATCTAAATAGTAGTTATGAAGTAAACCAGCATTTGGATGAATTCAATGAAATATAGACAGCAGTCAAAGTAATTTTGCTATAGTGATAGCAGCAAGGTGTAGAGTTTTTTACCTAGAGCAGGTCTTATCTCATTGAACTTACCTCACTTATCTCCCTGCTGGTTTTTCAAATCACAGCTTTTATGTGCGTTGAACTATATAGAGGAGGTACTTGGTAATGAATGACTTGTCAACACCATGACCTCTTTGCTCTGGCTCCAGCAGCTGTAGAACAAAGTCTCTGTAACACATCAGTTACATGCCCACAAGTAAAGAAATAAAAGAAATTCAAGAAACCTCTGTTACTTACAGCATGCATACTAAATACGGACATAGAGCCTTAAGATCTTTTAGTTCACCAACCCTTCTTTGCAATCTTAAGGGTCAGTTGCCCCATGTATTTACTGGAAGTATCTGTGATACCTACAGTTTGGTTAAAAGGAGAGAGTCAGTTGTATGGATGAAGTAAAGATGGAATTTTCTATGGTAAGTCTGTAAGAAGTTGTTGAAGCCTGAAGATCTTCTCTGGGTGATATCCAACCCCAGGATGCAAATTTTCCTGGCTGCAGTTTACAGCACTGAGAGTCTAAAATTATGTCAGATACTTAGTACTTTAAGCTTCTTCCTACTTCAATGTCTGATTCCCTGACTTTTGGACCATATCTAAAATTGCTGAAGATCATCATCTATTCTCTGCTACAAGAATGGTTACTAAAACTACACGTGTTATTATTAATCGCTTATAAATCTTCTACATCTATGCACTATTTACCTTTTGCGTTGCAAATTTAATGATAAAAATTATGTGTAAGGATTTGCTTAGCAAAATATTGTATGTGAATTGTACAGAGTATACAGAAGACAGTTAGGTGGAATCAGATCCAGAAAGGGATGCTGTTAATTGCTAGCATGCAATTAAGGTACCATATTGACACTGTAATCTGTATTTGTGACTCTGATTCTAAAGCAAGGGACTTTAGTAGCCACAATGATACTGACTATTTCCAGTTGTCTCTGCACAGTTTAAACTGGCATTTAAACCACAATGTTTTCTTGAACAAACAGATCATGCTTGAGAGGGGTCACACATATACAAGTAAACTTATAAATGCTTGAACTTGGGTTGGACTCAATGGTCTGGGTTGGACTTGATCTCAAAGGTCTCTTCCAACCTTGGATACTGTGATACTGTGTGAATTATGTATTTTAGATCAAGAGCACTAAAAAAAGGACTGAACACAAAGCTGGACCTAGATCCAATGCAAATTTCTGCAAAAGAATAAACCTATTCATATAAACACCTTAGATAATTTCTTCAACTCAAGTATGTTGTAGTCATTATGATGCCTGTTTTTATATGAATGTGAATCCATTAAATTCCTTGGCATTATTCTTTGTTTCCCCATCTAGTGATATACATCTTATTATTAACTTGCATTGCATAAATGCTCAGTTCACCCTGCCTCCTTCTATTTTATGTATATGCATATACTATATAACATCTAGAGATGTCTTCTTGTCTATGTCTGATAGAAATTATTAATGCATTACAGTGTGATTGAATTCACCTGTTTATTCAAGCAGTGCACAAATGTCACAGCTGGTTTAGGTGTCCTCCTTTGGCAGCTGATTTCTGCCCTTGAAACACTCATACACCTCCTAGAATGATAAGATAGGCAGCTCTTCTCATTGTCCTCATTTTATTTCTTCTTTTAATAGGGAGAAATGAGAGCACACCTGTGTGCATGATCAATAGCCTTCCAAGAGGTAAGGTATTTAATCTCCATGACATGTGTTGTCTCAAGCAGCCCTGGGAGCTGGAGCTGTTCCTAACACTGGTCATTTGGATATGACCACAAGGTAAGCAGACTGGACTGAGCCCAGAAAATAATTTTTAACTTCAGCTAGTAGTAAAACACTGTCAAAGTTTCAAAGGATTTAGAAATGTTTCTGAAGGAAACATTGAAAGGGCCTTGTTAGATCAAACATTCCCATCTAGCTCTAGAGGCATTCCTGTCCCAGGTCTGCAATGTTTGGTTACACTTCTGTTGTTTGATGTAGAGCCTTAGATCTTCAATTAATATGCATTTCAGTGTTCACTGAGACAATGGCAGGATCTACTCAGCATTTTGGCAGCCTGTGAAACAGATAAACTCTAGCCTTTGCCAAATACAAAGGATGATAAAAGCAAAAGTCACTTTTTTCCACTGAATTAAAATAAACTGCCAATGTCTTTGTAGTCCTCATCTTTTTTCCTGCTTTACTGCTGTAACCTTCAGCTGGCATTGCATCGTGCCTATAAAATACATACTGCAGAATTAATAAATAGAGTTGTAGCAGCAAGCAGGAAGCCAGAGACATAGAGTCTGCCCTCAACTACCTTTCATCCATTAGATTGAAAGTGTAACATATGTTGTGCTAGATTTCTCTAGTCTGTTCCTGGAAATAGGTAAGGAGTTCAGTGTGACTTGCGGACACCGAACTCACTCACAACGTAGTCCTCGTTATGAGAAAGGTGTGTTTATTCTGCGCAGGGAGCGGGGTTACAGCTCTGTTCCAAATGCCCCGCTCGCCCATCACATGCCTGTCCCGGGCTGATATCCCCCTCCCGAGTGACAGCCGTCACACAGCTCGGGTCGGCCCCTCCTGCTCCGAGCCCACCCTCTGCTCCGCCCCGTCCCTTCGAGGGCCGGGCTGTCGCTGCCATCGTCCCGTCGCAGACAGGCACAGCCTCCTCTTCTAGGAGACCTTGAGATGTTGTTCCAGGCTGCTGTGATGTCTGGTTTTCACCATCTCTGTCCCCCTTATATGATGTTCATGTCTAATGTTTACAGAACTTGCTCTATCCTTGCCCTGTGTCCCAGCAGGGCCCTGACTTCCCTTTCTAACCCCAACTCAAGTGCCACAGCAATCTACCTTAAAATGCCTTTTAATTCAGTGGGGCAAGATTTCACTGGAGGCTGTTAACTGGGAGTAGGTTGGGATATCATCATGGATATCTTTTCATATGCCTGGTTCAGGGCTGAAATGCTGAAAAAGTCAAATAAAAAAAACTGTATGAAAACCTGTATTCCAGTTAAATAAATTTAAGAAATCACTGATTTCCGCAAAGAAGATAAATTTTAAGGTTATTTTTTATGTGAGAGTCAGGACACAAAGGCAGAAAACCCCACACCCAAATGCAAAAACAAAGACCTAAAAATATGTTTGAGAGTTGCTGGTTTGCATTTTATGAAAACCTCTGTGTGTGATTTGACAGTTCATGACTATATCTCAGGGTTGAGATCTAGCCCTGTGTAAAATAGGACAGCATATTTATGATTACTTTTCTCTTTTTTTACCAGACATAGGGGGAAAAAAAAGAAGTCTCTATGACATGCTATTTTTAGTCACTCACAATGTCACAATGGTTCTACATTTCTCCTGCTTAGTGCAAGTGTTCTGTCTCTGAAATATTTTCAGGGAAAATAAGTGTGAAAGACATTCATGTGCCTGTTTAAACAACGTTTTATCTGTTTTAGACAAATCAAGTGTTAGGGCTTTGCCAGTCTGACATGTCTATATTGAAAGGTATTAGAGAGAGAATCACACAAACAGCTCCCCTGGCAGATCGAAGAGGGTGATAATCCAGTCGAGCTGCAGAAAGCTGACCTTGGAGAACAGGAGCTGGAACTGGGTGTTGAAGAATTTAAAAAATCAAGTGATTAACCACCGACATTTGGGACTGTGTATCCTAAGGTTAATACAGTGTGGATTTCAGCCTGGATAAGCAAACCCGAAGGCTGAAAGGTGAAGAGAGGAAAATTTTACATGCTCTACTTCAAGTTGAGAGGTCTACTTTTCTTAGGAAGATTTTTAGCAATGGTGTAGTTGCAGTGGTAGTTTCATTCATCCAGTAATCCGGGGACTGGACTGTTCCATGGCTCAGGCAAGGCTTGGGTTTAGTTTTCTCTCTGAAAAGACTCAGAGCTCAGAGGCCCCAGGGGAGGTCTTCTGTCTCTGACATGCTGCCAGACATGTTAGGCAGTTACTCCCAGCCTTGTTTATGACACTATTCCGCTTCATGTGAATGATCTGAAGAGCCATTGCACCAGGACAGCAGTAAGGCTGACAAGATATGAACAAGGAGATTGATCATCTTGGAATAAACTTTGGCATGTTGGCAGAGTCAGTGTGCTGCACGAGGTGTCATGTAAAATCCCCATCAGGAGCACAAGGGAGCTGATCTCAAGTGAGCACGTGTATAATTAGCTCATGAAATGAAAAGGGGCATAGATACCATCAACATTTCTTCCTTGGTTTTCTGACACCTACTCTGAAGATTGCTTGTTTGGTTAGTTGGGTTTTGTTGTTGTTTGTTTTTAAGTAAAAAATGATTTAGCAACTTTGTAATTAGTTTCAGGACCACAAAGCCAAGGTTATGGCTTAAGTAAATGAGCTGGTAACTGATTTCAAGAAAAAAAACCCAGACATAGTTCTGTTATTGTCTAATTGTTGTTGGGTGATCACATCAGAAATCATGCTACATGGAAACCATTTTATAGCTTATATTCAGTTATTTCACTACAGACCTATGAAGTCAAATGGAAGCATTTATGAAAAAATATGTTATATTGGATCTCTCTGAGACAGATTTCTTTTCCCCAATCAAGGGCAAGATTCTGGGAGGGGACACAAGTAGGCCAGCTGACCCAAACTGACCAAAGGGATATTCCATACCATGTGATTCCAGCTCAAACATAAAAGCTAAGGAAAGGAGCAGGAGCAGGGGGGGTGTAATGGGTTAACCTTGGCTGGCCGCCAGGTGCCCACAGTCTCTTTAACCCCTTTTTCCCCCTGAAAGTCAGGCAGGGGGAGAAGAATACGATGGCAGACAGTGGGTTGAGATAAGGCAGTTTACTAAAGCAAAAATTAAAGCAAAGCAAAGCGAAGCCCGCACAAAAGCAAAAATACTAATCTAATCTCTACTTCCCATCCGCGGCGATGACCGGCCACATCCCAAGAAGTAGGGCTTCAACGCGTGTAGTGGCTCTCTTGGTGAGCCACCATGGGAGACTGTGCATGCCCCCCCCCTTCCTGCTTCTCCCCAGCTTTATATCTGAGCTGACGTCATATGGTATGGAATATCCCTTTGGTTAGTTTGGGTCAGCTGGCCCACTTGTGTCCCCTCCCAAAATCCCGCCGTCAGTTGGGGAAGGGACACTACAGTCCCAGTACTGTGCTCAGCAGTAGCCAAAACACTGGCGTATTATCAGCACCACGCCAGCCACCAATGCACAGCACAGCACTGTGAGAGCTGCTGTATGGGAAATGGGCTCCATCTCAGACAGACCCAATACAGGGGGATTCATTGTTTCCAATGGCTGCCTGCTAAGAAACCACTATATGCATTGAAGCCCTTCTCCGAACGTGGCTGGACATTGCTGATGATGTTGGAAGTAGAGAATAAGCCTTCTTATTTTTTTGCTTTGCTTTTCACATGGAAACTTTACTTTTGCTTTAGTAAACTGCCTTATCCTAACCCATGAATTGTTTTCCATCTTATTCTCTTCCCCCTGCGTGGGTGGGAAGGGGAGGGATAGAGCTACTGGGTGGGCACTTGGCATGCAGCTGGGGTCAATCCATTACATATGTTAAGACTAATTTTACTCATAATGTATGTATTAAGAAGCTATTGCACCCCTAGCAATTTTAAAGAAGTACTGGCAAGAGGAGGGGTGAAGTTCACATAAAGTATCCATGATCACAGGAGATTAAACCACTGACCATTTAATTATATTCACCTTTCCTCTGTTGATTTGCTGCTTTAATTTCCTACACTTGATTTCTCCAGTGATTTTAAATTAGCTCCTCTTCATCTTAAAAAGGGCTAGATTGTCAAGCTTTCAAGTGAGTTCGCTGACCAGAAGAACCTCTTAAGAGACTTACAGTAAATCCAGTGGAACAGCGCATTTTGTTTAAGTGTTTGTCATTAAAAGTTGGAGTGCATAGTAGACTTGAAAAGAATTTGAAAGACTGATTCAAGTAGTAGCAGTGTTTTTCACATGAGTGCATCAAGAAAGTGCATAGAAGGTGATAATAAAAAATTGTAACCATGGAAAACCAATCATTTCACATTCTCATCACTTTTTAATTAACTTGATTTCTTTTTAGGCTTCATCATTTACATGTAGCTAGTAAGTCATACCTTGGGTACCACTGCTTTGATAAATAGAATGAGGAATTAATTTGTAGTGGTTGATTCTGCAAATAAAACAGGAAAAAATCCATGATGACTTGGACAGCAAGGAAAATAATTAATCCTGAATAAACAAGAAGATACTGGCTGGTTGACTGATATGAACATGTTCAACATCCACTGAATATCTTTTTCCTTTCTCCTAGGTTGCAGTGTCTGAATTTAGTCACTGAGCACTATCTTTTCCGCTTCTTCCTTAAGAAATCCTTATGATAAAGCTGTGAATTCTCCAGTATAAAGCTTTACTCACAGAACTAACACAAATCTTCCCATCCAACATCATGCATTTTTCACTGATGCTGACAATTTCTGGCACAAAGTTGCGTATTCAAGAAAACTGTAACTCCCTGCACAGCGCAGTACAGCACAGCATGGCACATTACTTCTTGGAGGAGCTTAAACTGTTGCTCTGGTGATTTAAACATTGGGACAGGCTTGACATATCCTCATAGGCAAGAATTCCTTCCCCCTCTCAGTCCACAGGTTCTACTGACTGTTTTTTTTACTTACCCAATGCTGTGAGCTCCTTCAGGCCTGTGAGGGTGACAGATGTGAGCAGCACAAGCAGCCACAGTAGCAGTTAGAGATAGAACCACATCAAAACTGACACCACAGCCAACGGTTTTCACAGTAATGCCTTCAACCTGTAATTTCTGTCTCCCTACTGGATCTCCTCAAAACTGCTGCTAATATGTTGCTTTTTTCCCTCTCAGCCGCCACTTGTCCTGTACTTCAAATGATCATCATCTTCTCTTTTTCTTCCTCTCCTCCCTCTTATTCCCACTCTTTTTCTCTCTGTTTTTCCTGGTACATTTCCAGATGTGCAAATGCAAAATCTTCCATTTCAACACTTCTTATCTGCCTTTCTCTGATGGTGCATTATTGCTGCTGCTATCCTTAAGCCTGGCAGTAACCATAAGGATTAAATGAAAAGCATTCTCTTTAATAAGAAAGGCATTAAATATATCCTTTTTAGTACAGCACTTCTCTCAGTAGAGCCCTAAACTTGATGGGAAACACCAAAGAAATTGGTGACTGGTGCTGTAGTTTTGTCTATATGTTTATACAGTAGCAATTATGGATTAAAAGATCTTTGCCTTGAATCTAGACACATATGCTGGTTGATGCTTCAGAGGATGAACTTTTACTACATGACAAAGTGTGTAGAGTTTATGGATGGATTTATAAATCAAAATAAATAAAAATAAATTTACCTCAAAAGGTTCACTATCCTCCCGTTTTCTGAACAAAGGAGCACAGGATAATATATCTGTCTCTGTTTCAACTTATAACTGAATTATTGTTCATCATTTTTATCTGACATAATTCTGCTGCTTTGCAGCATTTAGTTCATCCAGTCAGTCAGGAGAAACAAATCATTCAGTGGGACAGACCCCCCATCCTTGCAATTTCATGTAGATATATGATATATTGTAGCTGTCTATTGTATAGATTCTTGAACAATCTCAAACTATTTTTAAAAGCTAGTTTATGTGTTGTGGAAGCATGCTGTTATAGCAGGGGTGATAATGATAAAGCTTGATATACTAGGAACCCTTATCAGAGATTTTACCATCATAAAAGAGTCTTAAAGGGAGACTTACACTGTTATGGGATATTTATAATGAGTAGGTACTTGGGAGTTGTTTATGGATGGTAAGATAGAGCTGGGAACTTACCGAATAGATGCAGATTTTCAAAAGCCAGATATCAGAAAGTGGTTTCATAGACAATGGTACACCTATTATAAATCTTTTGAAACGAGAGCCTGTGTACAGCTAGAGCAAGTGTAGAAGGTGTTGAATAGGTGTCAAGAATAAACCTTGCACAAATAGTTCCAGTAATGAATATCTGCTGAAGCGTAATCTTTGGTTTATGGATATTAGCTCTGAAAATTAATTACAGAATCTCTTACTGTGATCTTTTTTCCTCAGATCTAAAGTATAATTTTGTCATATTACAGTTATTGACAAGGGCAATTGCTTAAAAGAGAAAAACATAATGGAGATGTGTCTGCAACAGAATGGATTATAAAGAGAGAAGGTTCTCATAAACCATATGCTTCTACATTCTGATTAAAAAAAATCCTTCATAACATGACAACTTGGTCCAGGATCCAAAAAATCAGTCCTTTATATGCTTATGTAGAAGAACATAAACATATCTTAAGAAAACACGATTTAGTTTCAAGTGTTATCTTTAATATTTAGATATTTATATAAAAAGTCACTACTTTTTCATAGATACAGATATTTGGCAATTTTGACTACTAGAAAAACATACTGTAAAAGAAATTACTATTACCTCTGATAGGTCTCGTGACCTCTGAATTTTCATAATCACCATCACAACTTGAGTTTGCTGCATTTCCCATTCCAAGATCCTTATTCAGTTTTACTTATAATACCATCAGAATTCAAATAATTGGTGTCTTTTTAACTTCTTAAGACCAGAAAATGGCTTTGCTATCAACTGTGAAAGGAAGAAATGAGGGACAGTTTCTTTCAGGATAGGTGTGAACACAGGGGTGAGATGAAACAGCTCACCCAGATCTTATGAAGTGTCACAAAATGCTTTAAACTTATGCTGTAGTTTTCATAGAATGAGCACCTGCAATTAGCTAAGACACTTACTGGTCATAGTTCTGAATCCTTTATTTCAATTCTATCCATTAAAAGTGGAGGAGATTCAGAAATGTTTTTGTAGAAATGAGGGACAAAATTCATTTGTGGCATTAAGCCTGTCTTTCCCAGTCAAAGGACAGAAAGAGCCTGCTATTGCTGTGCTGCACATCGCAGTGCAAGCTGGCCTAACAAAATATTAGGTTGCAATGATGTGGCTATACCAGCATAACTCCATCCCCAAAGTCTGCCCAGGCTCCCATACAGATGTGGGCTTGCTTGTTGCTGCTGTTTTTGTCAGCCTGTGTTTGCTCATGACCTGGGAAGACAACATAGGCATAGTCTTTGCAACAGAGACCTTTGCAGAGCACATGGGAAGGCTTGTTCAAGGACCCTCCTTCTTATTTCTAGGCGCAGCTCTGTTAGCAAACACTGGCTGTATCCTCAGTGTACAAATCAAAGCCTCCATTGCAAAAGTTGTTTTAGCTCATTACTGGGCAAACTGGGGGGAAAGACAACTTATTGGACCATTTGGGACTAGAAAGAATATAGATCTTAAAAACTATTGTAAAGGATATAATTTTGCATTCACAGCTCTGCAGACCCCAGGTATGGTATCAGCCCAATAAGGTAGGCAATCTATAAGGCAGTCAGGTGAATCTCCTAACAAACAGAGTCAAAATTATAGGGATCACAATCCTTGAGTTTAAAAATATTAGAAATCTCCTAATTCCCCTGACAGTTCCATAAAGCATTCTCACTTTCTGCCTAGTAGCACAGATGGACTTACCTCTGTATTAGCCTTTCACTGATTCAGCCAGAGACCTGAACAATAAAATGTGAATAAGAAGATTGCTTCAACAATGAAAAAGAAGAAAGGTATTCCCTCAACATTTTTGATGGGAAGCAGCAGCAAAAGATCTAGATATCTTGCAAGAAACTTTGTGCTTCATGCAAAAGATCTGAAAACATCAGTACTTCCAGTTCTATAAGTCAGCTAGCCAGACATGTTAAAGTTATTCATCCATCCATTCATCCATATTATCTAGGCATTTTATTTTAGTTTTTCCAGAGGAGTGGTGTGGTGGAGAGGAGGAGGGTCAAAAATAATGCTTCATTTTAAATTTGAGGAATAAGAAAGTTTGCATGATATACTGTGAAATATAAGGGCAAGGCAATAGGTATTCCTTCAAGAAAATAAATAGATTAGATTCAACTACCCAACACAATATATATTAGCAATTAACAGCAGAATTAGACCATGCCAAAGGAAATAATTGACTTCTCTTTAATTTGCAGCATTAGTTTGGTGTGCTTATTGTTTAGAGACTGTGAGGCCCATACATTTCCAGGCATACAGCATTATGCTATTCAATCTAATGCACATAAAGTAGAATATAAGCCTCAAACACTTAAATCAATAGGCAAAGGATTTCATTAAGGGAATGCAAAGTAGTGGCAACTTTTTTTTTTTTTTTTGTAAAGTTTGTGTAAACTAGCTGGAAAAGCCTGTGTGATTTGATATCTGTAGCAGTAGCAAAGGTAGTGACAGGAAATGACCAGGTGCTTGACAGTTTCTGTTGGCTGCATCAGGTTGTCTTCCTGTAGCATTCAGCTGTTCACATATTCTTTAGTGAAAGCAGATGGAAAATTAATGTAGTTAATTGGTACTACTGACATGGGAGTGAAAAAAATATTGCTACTTTTTTTTCCCCTTTGACTTCCTTTTTTCCATGTCAAGTATTAACATTCCAGATGGGGAACATTAAATTATGTAGAATTTCAATCAGAAAATGTTTGTAAATTGATGAAAAATGTCCATAAAATAAATAAAGGTTGCTGAAATGAAGACACATGCTATTTATTTCTTCAATTAGTGAGGAAGTCCTTGTGGTATTCTTAAGGAACTGTGGGAGTTCTGACTGAAACATTCATTATTTTTGAGGTTACCACTGTTGGATGAAGAGGAAAATAAGATTCCCAAACTAAGCTGTGAAAAGATACTGCTTTGTAGATGCCAAGGTGCTGGTAGTGAAGCTTTATATAAATGTGCTCAATGAAGTATTTGTACAATTCTTTTTCAGTAGGACCCTAAGAGATTATTTTAATCTGCTGAGTCGAAAGTAAGACAGATCACTCGATTTCAATTTCTGAGAAAATACAAATTTATTAAAAAATTAGCCTAATAAGTATATTGTGTCTAGAGCTTATTTGTAATGCCTTCTTCAGCTTGAATATGTGGGATTATTAAGAACAGTTCTAGAAGTAAAACAATGTGACTTGTCTACCTTTCCATGTGATTTAAGTACTCAAAAATGCTAACACCTTTTGTTGTCTCACAATGCCTTGAATTTTGGTTTCCTATATATCCCTACAAACAGAAACAGAAATCTGTGGAAAGCTTGAGACCCAACAAAGGCTGCTAAAAACTTAACAATAACAATAAAAATAACAAATTTTAGTGTAAATGCTGCCTTAGCTAAAAATGGTGACAAGTGCTAGACATATGATACGGCCTTTCTTTAACATCCATTTTTAGTGTCATCGTTTTTCATGCAAAAGCAAAATGTTTCAGTATACTAGATGAACTGATAAGACTGGCTTTTCTAGGGCCCTTGTTGTTTTCTTCCCTGTCCAGTCAAAATAAAATTGACTAGAATTCAAACGGAAAATGGAAATCCCTAATTTTTCTGTTATTTTCCCTTTTATAAAATGCAGAGAGAAAAATCACATAGTTACATTATTCAACAAAGGACTTGATTAAAGTATTAGCTTTACTTATATTCTGTGTATTTCTTCTGATTACTAGGAATGACCATCCAAAACCGTGAGGTGTCATAGAAAGCCTAATTCATTTACAGTGGAGGGTCTGAGTTGTTCCCCTAAGAAATCTGCACTGAAATGACCTGATTTTTTTTTTAGCCTCAATGAAGGTGTATCTTAAATGCTTCCTCCTGCTTTCACCCATCAAATCTGTTGGAGGACTCTGCAAGAGAGGGGTATTATAACAAGACAAGACAAAGCAATGAGTAGAAATGACAGTAAGAACATTACTTTGATCTGTTCCTGGGAATAAAGAAACCATCTCAGAGTAAAGGCAAGCCAGCAGAACCAAAGGGGCAATTAGGTGGTGTAAAGTTAAAGTGAACTTCTCTGGCAGCTTAGGACAGTACTGAAAGTACTAGTGGCTTGACACAGAGCTTTAGCAGGGTTTCATGCTACATTTCAAAGATTAATGAAACTTGCCTAAACATCTTTGGATGAGAAATAGGCCTGTAGATATCTGGAAATATAATTCCACATAAGATTTCATCTTTTCAATGTTTTTCTGTTTGCTTTGTCTGAAATTAGGAAAAAATCCCCGAACCCACAAAACAAACAAAAACCCAACTAACCAAAAAACAAAGAACCCAGCAAAGTTACAGAAAGGAAAAGAAAAAAAGTGACCAACGCAGGGATTCCTCTGACATAAACACACTTTGTAGAAACAGAAAGAGTAAACTGAGTACAGCAAAACCAAGCACATCCCATCTCCTCACAATGAATGGTCTTCTAATGAGAGAAGGAATCATCAATTATCAACCTAGGACTAGTTTATGACTAAATATACATTCAGTTTCATTAAAAATTGAAAGTTGTCAGTGAAGGCAGACTGTCAAATAATACAAAATACCTGTGGCTACCAATACAGTAGTAAGTCTAGCAGCCTGTGCAGCATCACAGTAATGCTGTAAAGGTATAACTGAGATCTAATTGATATTTTCACAAATTAGGGATGTATAGTATTACGAAGCATGGGAAAAAGCTTCCCTTCCCTTCCCTTCCCTTCCCTTCCCTTCCCTTCCCTT
>VXBA01001221.1:372331-406249 GCA_013399895.1 Serilophus lunatus
ACCTTCCCAAACCTTCCCTTCCGTAACCTTCCCAAACCTTCCCTTCCCAAACCTTCCCAAATCTTCCCTTCCCAAACCTTTCCAAACCTTCCCAATCCTTCCCTTCCCAAACCTTCCCAAACCTTCCTAAACCTTCCTGAAGCAATTTGGAAGTGCTTTAACTCACTCACTTCCTCAGTGACTGACATACTTGAAGGCAACATATGGCACCAGACATCCTGCAGTGTGGTTTTGGACCGATGGAATGGAATGAACAGTCTGAATATAGGTCACTGTAATCAAATTCATTTAAGTTATTCATACCTTGAAAATGTGTAATAGGAATTTAAAGCAGACAGTCTGCCTTATTCTTCCTACTCAGGTGTATTTTACATTAAACAGTAATTTGATAAAATGTCTGATATCAATACACAAGGACTAGTCTTAGTATGACAGATGGATACATTTGCACTCACTATCTGTCCCCACTTTACTTTGATATATTCTATAGCAAGTGGACCACAACAGGAAAAACTCACAATGGAGGAGTCCCTCTCATACCAGGGCAGGTGACAGAAGAGGAGGGAAGAATCTGAGCAGATATATATAGGATCTTCTCAAGTAAGAAAGACAACTGAAATAGTTTTTCTGTAAGCAACAGGAGCAATGGTGTATCTTGTCCATCATCTGACACATTTGGGGACAATGCAATGGCCATGCCTTCTGCAGGATGCCATCTGAAAGATGTGGATTCAGGCATTCACCAGAAAACACGTCTGGACTTTGGGAATGAGTGGGGCTTGCACGAGACAGAAAATTCTGTGTGGTACTACCAGGGCTTCCCTGTCGTTTTAGGAATGACCCTAAGCCTATGTGTAAGTCAGTGTAAAGCTGTAAACTTGAGCCCTTTCCACATTTAGGGAAAAGCGGAGTGACTTTTCTGAGAACTGAAATTTGTATTTACACAACTAAAGCCTATTTTAGGTCTCTGAAATCTTTTCTGGGTCCTGGCTTGTGGTCTGTGATACAGGAAGTGATTTTTACAATAGGGTTTACACAGCAAAACCCTAATCTGACCAGGATAGCAGGAGAGACTTATGCAAATGCACAGAATTTCCTCAATTCCTGCAGTCAACAGCATCACTTGCAGACTACTTTTTCAATTCTATTTTTTCAAAGGGGAATAGATTATTTCGCACTGTTATTAGACCTGAAGTAGAAGTAAGACTACATCTGAAAAGTAAAGCTTTTGAAAATCACATCTGTTTTCAGGGCAGTAATGGCTTGACTATTTGAGATCTTCTATGGACTAGTTATAAATGAAGATCTATCATAAATCTTAATTTGTTCATTCTTAAAGCAAGTTATTCTCAGACACACCTCTGAGAAGATTTTCATCCAGTTTGCTTTTAGCACTGGGGGAAGATGTTACGGAGTGGATTACTGTTCTAATAAGGTCTTTTGATGAAGAATTAAATATAAATGTGGTTTATTAAATATTTGTTAATGGTTTTCTTACACCAAATGTTGTGTTTCACGGGAATAATTTTATTTTTATAGCTACATGTATATTTTGAGAACTTAGATGTTAAGGAAAACTCAGTCTCTGAGGCCAGTTTAAATAGAACCTGAACTTTCAGGGCTAGCTCCCTATGCCAATCATTACTACTGAAAAATGTGGTATCTCCCCTCCTGTACAACAGTGAACCCAGCAACAACAACTAACAATTTAGAAAGCACGAGCCCACTGTGTCTAAAGGGAACTTCCAAGTACTGGAGGGATGAAAAATTTCATCCATTACCTTGCACTGCATATGCACTTCCTGGAATGATTCAGAAGTCACTTCAAGGCTGCTTAAGGAGAATCTTACAAAGACATTAGTTTGATGCAGGTAGGTGAACATGAAGTAGTTTCTATTTCATAGGCTTTCATGGCATGTAATACATGCACATAGTATTGTAGGGAGAAAAGAAATACGCGATTGTCAATAATAATTTCAAAAGCTGTACAATGAATTGCCCTTTAGCTATGACATTTTTTAGTACATTCCCTCTCAAACTATGTCTAGATATAGGAGTACCTCCATATTTCTTGGACCACATGGGGCTTTTCTTTGAAAAATATTGTTAACATCCACATCCCTTAAGGAGATATCATCATAAAAGATGGAGAAGTTTCCTTGTAATTTTAATTTACAATTTCCTTGTCTTGTAATTTTCTGTAACTAAGAATACTTCAACATTTATTCTGGAGTTAAGGACAGTTACTGTGTTTGCTAAGATGACTATTCTTGAATTTTTCTAAACATGTGTTGCTGAGCAAATAGGTTTTTATGGATTCTAGAGCAGCCTATAGTGACAACATTGCCGAGCTCTAATGCTCTATTCCTGTAGTTCCGCCTCATTTTTTATCTATTATACTGAACAGTCTCCATTTTAAGAGACCATTTTTCTCCATTTTTCTGTGGCATGTGATATGTAGTAAAAGTTGAAGTACAGCTCTTGTGGATCTATGTGATTTAAAAATTTCTTGCATGCTTGTCTATAGTTGATGACCAAAATAGTCCTTTCTAGGTTCTGTGTTTCTATACAAAACCTGTACAGACATCTTCTTAGATATCCTAAGATGGGAAATCCTAACAAGACCCTTCATGCTATAAGGCCTGTATCTGTTTTTTGACATGTTTATTATGCAATTATCATCTCCTGAGGCAAGACACAGCTGCCTGAAATCTTAAATGAAACTAACACAGGCTAGATGCTTTTCTGTGTGTCAGCTTTCTCTCATAACTTCAAACCTTTGTCCAGCTTCAGCCTGAACTTTTACATGGAATATTTCTTCTAAGGTTCTTGAGACATTCACACTCCTTGTCCATCCCCATCTTTGGTCTAATACATGAAGACCCTGTCTTTTATTCATGTTAAAGCAGGCCTAACCTATCTGGAAAGAAAAAAACAGAAAGCTATCAAATAACATCACTTTTTTTTTTTTTTTTGGCTTTTTCTGCCCATTCTACTAGTTCCCAGAGCTAACTGGAGATCTGTTGGTCTAAGAGACCCTTTAGACCTTCTTGCCAAGCCACAGACCCACTTAAAAATTAAACCATTTTAGAGAGAAAATTATGTTCCATGTCATTATGTCATCATAAGTTACTAACATAGAAACACTGTATCATGAAAAAATCTGAACTCTCCAGTTTCAGAATTACAACCTATATTTAAAACTAGAAAGTAATTAGTCATCAGAAGCAGTATGCCAATACCTAGCCTGGCTTGCCTTTTTAAAATGCTTGACAACTTTTTTAAGAATCTTTCAAACTGATCATCCTTTTTATTCTGGAAAAACACAGCTGCTTTCCCACCTTTGAACACAGCAGTATTTGACAGGCAGTGGGAATCCATATCTTTGAAGAGGCTTTTATGGTCCCTATCTGAGGCAAAGGTAAATTTTAATTCCCCTGCAGAATTATTCCTTATCCTAGTTGTTTTTTTGTCTTTTTTTTCCCAAAGGTTTCCTACTATACATACTTTTACTTCATGACATTAAGACCACTTACGAAGGGGCATACACAGGTCTGCGAAGGGGCATACACAGGCCTGCCCTTGAGAACTGTCAGCATTACTGATGTATTAGCCTATGTTGAAGACCCAGCTGTGTTCCTGCTCATCCACAGCAGGCTGTTGCTTGACTGTCTGCAAACTAGCAATTTCCCTTCTAGTCCAGGCTTCACAAGAATTAACACTGAAAGTCAGCCCTGGTGCTTTTAAAGACAGCCTCTCTTCTGAAGGCTGCCATCATGTGCTTGCCACTAAAATAAGTTCAGCTCTTTTCAGGGTCCAGCTACATCTTTAGATCAAAAAATAAGAAGCTTTTTATACCTGAAAGTTAGTCTCTCAAAGAACTTAAAATTAGAGTCCATGATCTGAGAGATGTTTACACATGGGTATGCACCTCTTGCATCTCTGTTTTCTTTGGCTCAATTTTAGCCAGGTTTTATTGGACCGTGCAACTGAACCCTAAAAATGCTGTTTATTTGCTTTCAAGCAGTA
Organism: Serilophus lunatus; assembly: GCA_013399895.1. Taxonomy (NCBI): domain Eukaryota; kingdom Metazoa; phylum Chordata; class Aves; order Passeriformes; family Eurylaimidae; genus Serilophus; species Serilophus lunatus. The sequence continues at coordinate 376,361 of VXBA01001221.1, forward strand.
GAGGAAGCACCTTCTTAGAACTGGCACTCAGTAAAGAGCTGTTGTTTCATTTTGGGGTAATGCATTCCCTATTGTACTTATTGTTCTGTGTTTATTCTATTGCCTGGTACTGTAATACACTGCTCTCAGTATGCTAATGGGATTTCATGAGGCTGCCATCACCAGCTTGATTTGTAACAGGAAGCCAGGACAATAAAGGCTTTGAGAAGATTAATGTGAGAAATGCATGTCTCTGTAGAGGGGTGTCAATGCAAAATGAAAACCAACACTGTCTTCCATTGCTTGTTACTGCCATCTCATTTTTACCAGTAAATAACTAGTGCATTTCTCTCCACAATGAACACCAAAAAAAGGAAGACAGCCTTTATCAACAATGGACACACTATAGGAGGGGACAGAAAGGGTAGAATTCCATGAAGGCATTTAGTATAGTTACCTGTGATTCCTCACTACTCCCAAGGCCACTGTATTTGAAGAAGCTCCCTCAAATTTTTGTTCACTGATAACCCACAACTTTCTATCAGAAAATTCACAATGGATTAACAAAACATCTGACAGTTTAGGAATTGGTTTTGATAAATGAAGTCATGAACTGCTTGTAATGAAGCTGTTTTTTCTACTACTATAGTTTAGATGATAATCTGCATTTGGTAGCACAAAGTGCACAACTATGCTGTTGACTTTAGAGCAGCCAACCAGTGGCAAAATAAGTTTGCCTCAGGAAATGTCTTCTTAATTTTCAGTGGACATACATTCTCATGATAAAAGTCAAAAGTCACTGTCTGGTTTTTAAGTCACACAATGTTCTTGCATTTATTTGGAAATTCAAAGTACTAAAAGAAGGTATGTATTTTTATTAATTTCCATCTTAACTATTTGCATTTGAATTATGGCAAAAATTGGAAAAACTATTAATATGAAAGTATTTCTCTTGCTGAACGTCAAATTAACCTTTCAGGACTCTATGGCAGGCCACCCAATCAATACATGGAAACAAGACCAGCTTATATATGGCGCCTGCAGAGGCACTACAGAATGTATTATATGTTCCACAGACTGCCAGGAAAATGTTTCTTTAATATGTGGAAACCAACTTTATTGCACATGAGTTACTCAAGAGTTTGTGTAGCCCTGTATTCTTCTACTCGATCTTCCCCCTTGGAGTGCCACATATCTGAGATGATGCAAGAAATGTCTGTGGTGCAAATCAGTAGCTCTGGACCACAACTACTCATGCTTAATGTCCCTCCGCAGCTATTTTTATGCTCTATTGTCTGCAGTTTGTGTGTTAATCCCTGCTCAAGGTAGCACTTTTACAGTGCTATTTCTGTGATAGGTCTACTTCTATTTAGCTCGAGAATTTCTTAGCTCATGTATCTTCTATGCCATTCTTCTATGTACTGACTTTCAGAAGGTCAAGAACTGGTGCTTTAGCAGGAGGCAGCAGTTGTATATGGTATGTATCCTCCCGGTTTCCATATGTCCAGCAGAGTCAGAATTTATTCACCTAAGATCACAAGCCAGCTCAGGTTTGCTAGAAGGAGTATTTGACTGTGATAAATACAGCAGTATTTCTGAACAGTGCTGTGTGTTAATAAACTAGCATGTAAATAAATAAAAATATAATGCATAATTGGGAGAACGCTTCTGCCTTCCACCACAATAGAGTGTACTGGAAGACTGCTGTGGGTCCATTTGCCATTTCTGGTAAAAGTGCAGTGTGTTGAGGTGTTTCATTTCTTGTGCATTCTGGACAAGTGTGCATGGTAGAAATACCTGTAATCTACTGTAGTAGTTCTGCTATGGAAGTAATAAACTTGCTACTCTGTGATGTATTTCTCTCCTTAAGTCTGCTAGAGGGCTTCTAAATTGATTTAAGAGTGACTTGGTTAAACTGGACTAAAGTCTGAACTCCATTAAAATATTGTCAGCTGATGTGCCTTGAAGAAGTTTTACTTTATGAACAAGACCATGTTTTAGAGATTCATTTTCCCAGAAGAATGATTTTGTCTCATCTTTCCCTCATCAGTCTCTTGAAATCTAGACTCCAATGAATGCATGAGCAAGTCATTTGAATCTGTGACGGTTTCTTCCATAGTTGTAATATCTCTGTAGATTTTCCCCCTTTACTGCATGCGTGTGACAGATATGCATGACAGCTGACTGCCACAGACCTAGGAAACTTTTCTGGTTTTGTCAGGGAGTATGGAGAGATGACAAAGTTTGATGAGAAAATCTACGTGCTTGGGGTAGTAATGATGGAGCTGCTTGTGCAGAATTGTAGAAGAACTTTGTGGAAATTGTACTTGAAGGTTAAGACTACAGATGAAATTTAACAAGATAAATACAGACTGATGAATGCAGGACATGTCCTTGTTCCCCATGAGTCCATGGGGAAAATATAAAATACATGGTCTGTGAATTGACATAATGAGTCAGGAATTGGACTTGAGTTTATAGCAGAAAGTTTCATGGTAAAGTCTTCATGGTCAAAAAATCACACTGACTATTGGGAAATAGTAGGAAAGAAGTAGGAAAGAGTACAGAGAATAGAACTTTACCACTCTGTAAATCTGTGGTGGGTCCTATAGTTTTTTGTTTTCAAAAAGTTTGTCATAGGTGTAGAAAATACCTAGAAAAGGACAAGTCAGGACAAACAGAGAAGATGGATCTTACGCACACAGAGTAAGTAATTACGTAGTGGAAATTCTTCACCACAGGATGCTGTGAAACCTAACATTTCACACAGGATCAAATGAAAATTGAAATAGCTAATGGAATATGAATAGTTGAAGCCTTCTAAGATGTGAAAAATCACCTCTGACTCAGGAACTCTGCAAACTGCAGATTCTGAGAACCTAGAGAAAATTTAGGGGAATTCTAGCTGAATTCTTGCTTTGCTCTGAAGGCACCTCTGTAGGAAATAACTTTTGGCTCATCTTAGAGAAAATAGGCTGGAAGTTCTTATCCAGTCAGGCAATTTTTATAATCATGTGATATAAAGTACATAAATAAACCTCTTAAAGACCCTCCAGGGAGGGATGGCATGAAATTGACAGAAAGGCTCAGACTCCTGCTTCTCCAATTGTGGTAAAGTTTTGAAAGCATATAGGAACATACATAAGTACTGCAATTCGAACTGGTCAGAAACCACTGATGACATCTGAAGTTGTTTAGACAGGAATTGCTCTGAATACAAAAGTTGCTTGAATATTACAGTTCTAGTTTAGAAATGAGGTTATTCTATGTAATCTAAATGTTTATCTTTCAAAATATTAAGTAATCCTAGACAATTTAGCTGACAAGGATTTTTTAAATGCTTGTCTTTCTGCAGGGATAAAAAAGTACGCAATGAAGAAAGAAAAATCATATTGAAAGGAGGACTTTTTGGGTGAGAGTTTTTTTGTTCTGGTGTTTGGGTTTTTTCTGTAGTAGTAGTGTTGTTTTTTGTTTTGGTTTGGTTTTTTTTTTTTTTGGTTAGCTGGGCTTTTCTTAACTATTCACATCTAAAATTGTGTTAATTTCATTGTCTCATACTTGCACTTGCAGAAAGCTTTGGTTTTCTGCCAGTTTGTTTCCAAGTGTTACTTGATGCATGCCTGGAAGTATTAAGAAATAGAGCTACAGTAATTGATGTTCTTTTTCTTTTTCAACTATGTATTCAACTTATTATTAATATACTAATAATTATTTATGTAGTTTCTATTTTCCTCATTTTGCTTTAAGGCTGCAAAATTTATAATACTGAAGTTCTGAAAATACTGAATAATTTGGATAAAACTGGAGACATTTTAAGAATTCTTTTAATGAAGAACACTCTTCTGCTCCCTTCTGGTATGTTTTTTTTTTTAAAAGAAACAAGGAATATTTCCCTGTATGTGCCTATTTTGACATTGACACTTTCTTCATTGTGTTGGACACAACGTGTTATTGGACATTTCACCATTTTGGAAACACAATGGCTACAACACCACCAAGGCATCAGAGGTTACTTTCATCGTCGGGTTCCTGGTATGTTTGAATATGTATACAAAACATAAATATAATAGAAAAATGCAATATTTTCTACTTATTTTTTAATCTTATTCTTAAAAGATCAAACATCTGAAAAAAAATCAGTGATTCAATCACAGTTCATCCCAATTGGAAGAATCAGTTGCCTGTGTCAAGATGTAAGGATGAACTATACCAAATAAATGGCTTTCATAGCTAAAGAAGAACTATGGTGTAACTATGCCATGATAGTGTAAAATTGAGGCCCATATATACTGTCTTTCAATTTTATCCCGGGATGCATCCTTCTTTGACTTGAAAGTCCATGGTGTGCCTGGGGCTTTGCTTCAGTGATCCTTTTGCAGCTTGGTACAGCTGAGCTCCACATTTCTGCCTGATATGACACACAACTCCACCTAGGTGCTACCTTCTCCAAATACCTGACTCCTTATTGGTAGGATCAGATTCTCATCTAAATACTGGTGTGGTCAATTTGTTTGTCTCAGGAGAGAAAAGAGCAGCCACTACTCACTGGATAACAAAACCATGCAATCAACTTGTGTGAGACTTTGGTTCAGTCCTCCTCACACCCTGAGAAATCTTGCATATCCAAAGCAAGAAGGAAAAATGATGGTTGTCCTCACTGTCTTCCAGATTTTATTCACAAGAAGAGAGGCTGCAAGTTGCAGCACCAGTGTGCTGTGCTTGATGAAAGCGCAGGGTCCCTATTTCTGCACAACACCATGTTACCTCTTTGACAGCTGAGGCATTCAGCACTGGCATGAAACTGTTTGTACTAGTTTGAAATCAAACCCGTGGGAGATCGCAAGTCAGAATTATAATTCAACAGAAAAAAAAATTAAAAGAAATAAATAAATGCAGAAGTACAAGAACACTGACAAAGTCAGATACACCCTGACACTCTATGGTAATAGCAGTCCAAGCAAAGCAGTTCCATTGAAGCGGTGATCCTGTAGAAAGAAAAGGGTGAGAAAGTCCAATGGTAGCTCTTGTCCTCTGGGAGTCCAGTAGGTAAGCGCTCCTGTGGTGTTCAGAGTCTCAGCTTATATCCAGGATGGAATAGTTGGCTCCTCCCTCTGGGCAAAACATCTCACAATGGGATGGTGAGTCCTATGATAAGGCCTGATGGGCCCATTAACAGCAGATAGTCCAGGAAGGAGCTATCTCTGAGTCATGGGGCGAGGCATTGATGGCCCATTGACAGATGATAATACAGAGGGAAATGGCAAGGAACACTGCCTCACCAGCTGTTTCACCAGCTAACGGAGATGGTAATAGAATATACTTCAACCTAGGACACTGTTGTATTGTTGTGAAAAAGTTTCCCTTTTCTTACAAGGAGTAGGAAACAAGAAGTTACAGAGAGAGGCAGGAGTTGTTCATCCTTCTAAGTTAGCTTTGCCTCCCAGTGAAACACAAGCACAGTTTCACCTGCTCACTGAAGCCAATCTCTGATCTGCAGAGGGGCAGGCCTGCAGCCCTGGAACTGGGTAGGGGAAGTTTCAGTCACAGTGACTTCCTAATCATTTGCTCAATTTACAGAATATCCAGGTTGTTCTCCCATGGACATTCTGGCTCCCTTGGCATTATGCAAGGAGCAGAAAGCATGTAATTCAAGATTCTGGATCCCACTCCAGAGGCCTGCATATTTCATATATTTTATTACTTCTAATGGCCTTACTTGATTATTTCTTACAAAGAAAGATACAGGTACTGCGCTGTGGTACTAAAAGGTTGTTAACTCAGGCAGAGAAAGGTTCTTCTTTACAAAGGTATTTGTGTAGGGCCAGAGTCTACTACTTTTGTTACACTTGAGTGGCATTTTACTGTTTGAAATGGTTGTTATTCCTCCTCCACTTCCTCCGCCTCCTCCTCTCTTTGTGGTCAATTCACCTTAACTGGCTGTCAGGTATCCACCATTCTGCTCTATCACTCTCTCCTCATCAACAGGACAGGGGAAGAAAATACACTGAAAAACTTTTGGGTTGAACTAAGGACAAGGAGGTCACTTACCAGTTATCATCATATGAAAAAGAGACTCCACTTGGAGAACTTAATAAATTCTAATTAATTGTAACAGACTAATATAGTAAGAAATGAAAATAAAACTAAAAACCTTCCCTCATCCTTCTTTCTAGTCTCAGCTTCTCTCATGCTTTTTCTATCTCCTCGCTTCAAGCAGCACAAGGAGATAGGGAATTGAGGGTGTGGTCATCTCATAATGCTTCATTGCTGCTACTTCTCCTGCCTCATGCTCTTCCCTGTGTGGTCCCTGCCATGGGATACAGTCCTTCATAAACTGCTCCAGCGTGGTTTCTTCCCAGAGGCTGTAGTTCTTCAAGAACTTCTACAGTATGGGTTCTTTCCATGGGATGCCGTCCTTCAGGAATACCTGTTCCCGTGTGGGTCCCGTGCGGGGTCATAGCTTCTTCCAGAAAATGTGATTCTGTGTGGCTCCTCCCCATGGGATGCAGCTTCTTGCAGGGCACATACACCAGAGGCAACATGGGTTTCTTCAAGGGCTGCAGGTAGATATCTGCTCCACTGTGGATCTCCATGTGTTGCAGGAGGACAGCCTGCCTCACCATGGTCTTCACCATGCTCTGCTCCTGCACCTACAGCACCTCCTCTCACCCCTTCTTCACCAAACTTCATGTCTGCAGGGCTATTACCCTCACATTTTCTCACTTCTCTCCCAGCTACTGTTGTGCAGCTTTTTTTACCCCTCCTTAAATATGTTATTACAGAGGTCTATCAACATCACTGACAGAATTATCTTTGGTCAGCAGCTGGTCCACCTTGGAGCCATCTGGAACTCATTCTGTCCAGTATGAAGACACCTTCTGTTGTCTTCTCACAGAAGCCATCCTGTTGCAATTCACCCCTGAAGGTGAAGGTAATTGAGGTTCTTGTTGATAGATCCCTTGGGGTGGATTACAGCACTGAATGACCAGTGTGTGGTGTGTTTATTTTAGAACAATCTGGTTGCAGTGAAAAGGAAGTATGTAGCCATTTTGGTTGTTATCTATAGAAATACAGCAGTATGAAAGTATAAAAATAACACTGAAGAAAATACATAAGAAAAAGAAAGAAATAAAGGATGTGTGGAAAGATATCATCACCCAAGGACAAGACTTGATTGTTGCAATTTAGATGTCTTATGGTCGACGTCTTGATCTCTTGGAGGCAGGTGAAGCCCATGAAACACAGAGTTAAATATTTAATACAAAACTGTTTAATGTACATTCAGATTCAGGTGAGAATGCCCAGATACTTCCCCTGGAGAAGGGAGTTTAACACTGTTGCAACACTGTGGATCATATGTCTGGTCAAAGGCCCTAGAAATGAGTCTGAGTGGATTTGGTGTGTCATTGATGGTTTATGACTCCTTCTAAGACATCATTGCTGTTTCTCACATTATCACAAGAGACCAATACCTTCAGGCTATGTGTCCCAATACCTCCCCTGATGGGTGTTTTACACCTGAGCCAATTGTGTAAAGGAGGACATTGGCATGATAAAAAGCATCATCTTGCCTTGCAGGATCTGTTTCTTATCTGCCTCTTCCTTATCTGTCTCAAAATGCAGATTGTTGTTAAATAAAGTTTGGTTTGTTATCATCATCATTATCATAGGTGCAAACCCCCTCTGCACCTATGCAGTTCTTATACAGATTAGAGATTTCCTCACCAAACACCCAGAAATTCTTCTCCTCCCTTTTGGTTGGGGTGTGCAAACCTCAAATCAGCAAAGCACCTGCTGCTTCAAAAATGGCTGATTATTTGAGTCATTAACCCTTAACATTAAGGTCTCTCAAACATCTCTGCAGTTCACCTGCTACCAAAACCTCACCATGTAAGCCCAATAGACTCTAACATATATAAATGCATCTTGGTGTGAAAAGGGAATATAACAGCATAAAGTTGTGCATTATGAATGAAGGGCGGCCACTTGACCTATAACAGTGGCTGTCATTTTTTGTTTGACAATGATGACCCAACCTCTCCAAGAACCTCTTCTACTCTGAAATTCAGGCCTTACACTTTCTGCAGAGGATGAAAAGAGTGTGCTCTAATCATTTTACCAGTTTGTTTCACACAGCAGATTATGTCATGACAGATACGTGCAATAAATATTCTAAATTATCTCAAAAGTAAAAGTCTGTAATTTATTACCTATTCAAGGAAGAGTGCTGTACCTCCACCACAAAGAATTTCCTCACAGTACTTCACATTCTATGCATATATTCAGTATATAACATATATTCCACATTAGAGATTGGGTCTATCTACATGCTTGTGCAAAGCTCCTCTGTAAAGGAGTGAATATATTATATATGGGTTCCAAGTGTTAAATCAAGCTCCCAGAAGAACTCCAGAAAAACTTGTTTGCTGACTATTGTGTTACTGTCATACTTTCCACCTTCCTAAAGTCACCTAATTGCCATGAGTTACCAAATGAATGTAGAAAGCTTGGCAGTTCAGTGTGACTCTTGCTTCAGATTCCTTCCTGTTCTTCAGTTATTGAATTTTTACTACATCATTTCTTACTTGAACCGAAAAGTTTAATATCTCTCATACAAGAATCTTTGTTTCTCTCATATCCCATACACTTTTCCTGTGGGCAATCTGGAATATGTGCTCAGTTATAATTTTAACAACCATGAGGGTACCTCAAGCTTGGTTTCTGCACAGTATTTTCACTCGTTTAATTCCATAAAGTAGTGATATGCTGGCGTATTCTCCTAAAGATAATGTTATAGTAAGGCATAAAGATATGTATGTACCTTTAGCTTACTGCTATTCTCTTACAGGACTAAGTTCTGTGGTTTTACATACTTTTATATCAAACTGACTGCATCTGTCCCTGAGGGCAATGTTGCACTCTAATGGTATGGTTAAACACAACAACTTTTGTGTGTAGAGAAACCCTCAGGGCTCAGACAGATGCTAAGGTTACAACAACTCAACGAGTTAATGCACATCAGCAGAGCCACAGTAACCAATCATATATAATCACTAAGTCTATCCCAAATGTGAGGTAAAATAGAAGTGCTTACAACTCTCTTGCTGAATCTCTCTCATTTTTTCTTAGCCAACACTCAATGCATGATGATTCTGTACAAGCAAGAAAGAACTCAGACGGAATCTAAAACATATAGTAGATCACTTTTTAAAAAGCTGATGGGGGAAGAAGTTCTGGGGGACAGAAGTTCTGTGGGAAAGAACTGATCCATTTAAAAAGCAATACTTGAAAAAAATTACTAGAATGGAAGTGGACTTTAAAATGAGTTTACTGACTTTTCTGTCCTGACTATATCTGACTTAAAGCTCAGGATCTTGGATGATAAAGAGTAGCAACATGAGAACGCTATGACTCCAACCTGTACTTTTGGTGAGGATGAGGACCTCTCATTTGATGCCCAGGCTTACATGGAGACACAAATACTTTATCCTTAATTTGTTCTTCAAATATGTAAGTCATCAAAGCAATTTTAAAATCAATTGAACTCTGAATATGAGCCTACACAGTCACTCAAGATGAGAGTGACTTGTTGAAACTGCTTGCTCTGAGTTAAGACTGACAGCATTTTGCACACTTTAGAGTCTAAGCACCATAACCAAGGAAGTCATAAAGTAAAGCAGTAACAATGATCGGTTAAACAGATCACCTCTAGTGTACATCATCCATCTGTGATCATTGCTTTGGCTGAACTCTATCAGTGTCCTAGGAGTGACACACCAGACAGACCAGTCAAGTCAAGTGTAACCTTGCCTACTCTTCACAAACAGAAGAGGTAAGCTGGCCACATGCAATACTCTGAAGGACTTCCTTGCAGAGGTTTGTAGAAGGGAGCAGAATAAATGAGGAGTAGTTGTAGCAAGAATGGTCTCTGAAACTTAGAATGGTCCTAATGGACCAGGGATTTGGATAAATAAACTGCCGTGCTGGTAGAAAACTGCTCTTAGGCTGGTGTCAGTATCAGACCAATTCTGCTGCTGCAGAAAATGAATGTCCCTTCTCTAGCTGCCCTAAGTGTTATGTCAGCCTTCCTTAAACTGAAATAGAAATGTGCTTAGCAGAAAAGACACTCCAAAAAGTATTGTTTCTACACTGTCTCACTCTGCCTCACATTCAGTTTTCTGCTTAAAGCCTTCTTTGCAAAGCCCTCACTGTTCTGCCTTGTGATCAAGCTTAAAAAAAAACCAGTGAAGATTATTGCTACCTCTTACAGTGAAGCCAGAACAGTAGACTGCAGGTTTTGTTGGGTTTTTTTTGTGTGTCACCAAAGCATGTTCTACATATCCTACAAGAATCCTTTAATAGGATATATTAAGAGCTACTGACAGTCTAAAACTGAGATTATATGTGTAAAAAGTCATGACACATCTTCAACATCCTGGTATCACTCCTACTGTGCATTTCCCATATATAATGCAGAAATTCCTAGCCAGAATTTTACATTAGTTGATCCTATTTTTAAAGCATTTTAATTTTCATTTTGTGATATTTTTAAAATATTTATACATTCAGACATTGTGAAGTACTAAAGCTTTATAATACATATTCATACAACAACTCCAAACATTATGATGTCTTGTTTAGAAATTGAAAAATGCAGTTTTGAGACTGAATTATCAGTATTATTCAGAAAATTACTAGAAGATGTTATCTGAGGCTGACACATCATAGTTGTTATTCTTGCAGAGGATAAGTCTGCTTAATAGCAACATTCAGTACTTCCCATTTTTCTTAAATATCAAGAAGCAGTTTCTTGCAATATAACTGAGCTGAAATAAAGACAGTAAACATGGTAGAATGCAAACATGATAGAGATATCTATTGATTATGTGTACAAGCCTGCACAGTTGGATCCAACTATCAAAATAATTTCTAGACTATCAGTCATGTATATAGCAGTGGAGAACAAAAAAAGTCTCACATGAAGTTAGGCCCTTACATAGACCACTTGAAATGTCTTGACAATTATTGTGTGTCAGCATCAGTGTTGAAGCTGGAATGCATTGGTATCAAAAGAATAGGAGACTATAGTTTGCATAAGAATAAAATCTGATCATTCTCATACGAGGCTAAATGACTTCAAGCAGGATTGTCACAGATATGGGAATAGGAATGAATTAATATTCAAAATTACACCAGGGCTATTTGAGGATTCTTTCACAATAAAAATTATTTCAATCTATTAAAAAATTATAAGCACGAGAAACATTCCAGGCTAATAATGATTATTACTGGGAAAAAATCTGGCTGTTTGTTTAGAGTGGAATCATTTATGTGTAGTATATATTTACTCAGTCTTAATCAACACCACAGTAACCTAAATCATTATTAAATATTAAGGTGAAAGCTTGAGGTTATATTCTCCTTCAAGGACTCAAGGGACAAATGGAAAATTATGGCAGATAAAGTCATGCGCTGTTTCCCCGTCTCCCCCTTCCCACATGTCAATACATCCCTTGGGAACAGACAAACAGCACGGCAGGTGCTCTTCACATCATTTCTCCTACTGCTGCGATCTCCAAGTCAGCAAGCATCAGGCGGGCCAGGTGGCAGTGCTGAATCAAGCATCTCCTGCCCCGTTTCAGGTACCCCTTGCCTTTGGGGCTGCTGGAGAAGTTCATATAAGGTTTAGGAGGAGAAGAAACAAATGATATTTGCAAAAGGAGAAACCAGAAATAACTTCTCTGATTTTAAAGGCAGGAGAAGCCTTTTTTGCTAGTTTGGTCTTTCAGTGATAATGAAAAGCACAAGCCTAACAGTGGTAGGAGGAAGAAAACATCTCCCTATGGAGCTACATAGGATAAAAACAAGGGCTTGAATCTGAAACCACGGCTTCTTTTGCCTCTTATCCTACCTCCCACAGAGCAATGGTAAAGTGCACTAAGCAGAATGAGTGTGTATCTATTGCCACCAGAGAGCTGCCAGATGTCTGCTTCACAATCGGAAAACAAGGGAAAAAACCACAACCTAGCCTGGAGTTGGGGGTGGGGTGGTGGAATGTGATAGTTAGTATTAGAACCCAAGGAAAATTAGCTAATATGTGTGTCAGAACAAGAAATCCTCCCTTCGTTACAATTACTCAAAATCTTGGCTTGCCATTGAGAATGCATTTTAGAGCCTGGCATAATTAAATGGGAAGCAGGAGCCAAAAGGGAAGTGGCAAACTCCTGAAAAGGAGAGCTAGGAGACTGAAGTCATTCCTCATTTACATATTTTGCCATAATTTCAGCAAGATTAACCGCATTTCATTGGGCTACATTGACACTGATATAAAACAGCATCAACTTAATGTCTTAAGAAGTTTTTCTGAACGTGTTCTGTAAAACTGAGTTCAGAATTTAGGCTAATGTTTGAAGAGTACTTTGATCATACATACATTTTCTGGTATTAAAGAAGTGGAATTTTATAAAAAGCTCATGACTGAACCACCTTTCAGACTTCTGTCCTGCAAGGAGGAGCTATTCCTTCAGCAAGCATACCTTGAATTTACTCTGCTTTTTCTCTTGCCTGGTGGCCATCAGACCGGCCCCAGGAGTACAGAGAAACCTTACTTCACATCTGCATTGTGCTGGATCTTAACTTTATCTTGCCGACTCCCAAGTTAATGCAGGAACTTGGAAAGCTGCGCAGTGCATCTGCGTTCGATCCTGACACTTTGGCTGGGAGAGAGAGGAAGGAGGCTAGGCTGTCTTCCCTCTCTACCAGCCAAGAGCTCCCCAGGGCTGCAAGAAGCTTTCAGTCTGCTTTGAGTTCTGTGTTTAGCAAAGCAGGCTTGGCAGAGAGGCTACTCGGAGAAAGTGCAGGTTTTTGGTGAATCTGACTCCAGTTTCAATTTAGTAAATCTGATGCCAAAACTAGCCAAAGAGCACTTGCTTTACTAGTACTCAGCCAGTAGATTTACATAAAAGCCTAGCATTTCACACAGCTGTATTTAGAAGTTTCACTGAAGGACTGAATTGAAGGGTTGCTACAAGGAACAGCATTCTTTATGTTCTTGTGCTGAAAAGGTTAAGAAAAATATCTTAAAAAAACTTCTTTGCAATTACAAAAGTTTACTCTTCACCCACTGATGGTTATAGCAGCTGAGAGTTGAAGTTTACTATTGGCATTTTTTCAGTATTCTTTTCAGTGGAAGGATTTGATCTCTTTCTAGTTTGTCAGCCTTTTGTATTTGTTTACGGAACTCTGGAGAGAAGTAGCTGATGAAATATTGTAAATGGTTAACTTGTTGCATAATGTATATTTTCCAGGCTGCCTGCTTTCCATTTAGAAGCGAAGACATTACAACTGACAGGACTGTCTTTTCTTTAAGAAATGAAATGAGTTAGTGAAATAAAAATGGTTCATTTTGTGTGAGTCCTAGAAGGAGAGGGGAAGGGACAGACAAGTGGTCTCACCAAGAATTGAATATCAGCAGAAAGAATAAGATGCCTTTTCATATCACTCAATGAAAGCTCCCCAGTCCCACAGAGTATTTATTGTTTGTGTTACTATTGGCTAAATGGACTTCTAATTTTTCCTTCTTCTGGTGTGCAACCACTGGATTGTTATTTTTGTTCAGCTGCAGCTTCAGAACATTTAGTGATTTAATCTCCCCTAAGGATTTGTTTTTGCAAAGCCTAGCAGTCTATGCCATTTTTCCTTATATATTCAGTATAATTTGGCTGTTGCTAGGCTAATGGGAGGGTTGCTTTTGTATTATTATTGTACACATTAAAGAACATGTAGGACCTCTAGGCTTTGGAATTAGTAAGTGAACTATTTTAGTCAAGATAGAACTATTGTAATAAAATCTTATGAGCCTGGGAGCTAACCCTGTAGACAGTCATCTGTGTCAAGAGGAATTGCAGTGGGGAAAAGGTGGGAAAATAGAGGTTGAAATTTGGTCCAGGACGCGTCAGAAACAACACCCACGCATGGAAAGCCTCCATCTGAACACATGAAAGGTGTTACCAGGCCTTCATCTTCATGGCTGGAGAAGAAGGAAGCCATGTCTCAAGTCTGAAGGTCTCAAAATTATCCCCTCATTGTATGGGACTCCAGCTAATTACAGAGAAACCTGGGGAGTAGGTGGGCAAAGGCAAAAGCCAGAAATATTGTAAAGCATTATCTACACTGTTACTCATAAAAGTAATTTATAAATATTCAGAGTACAAAGCTGCCTGGTTGTTTTGTACTCAAGGACCCCTGAAGTCCTCCTGGCTTGTGGGACTGCCACAGCTGAGAAGTCAGCCTTCCTCCTTGAATGTCTCTCCTTGTTCTCAGTCACAAATATCACCTGGTGCTGGTCAAGACTAGAAGTTCTGGGAAGTAGAGCCCCTGCCCCTTCTTCTCCTATTATTACACTCACCTCTGAAAAGGAAGAGGGCTCTAGCATCATTCAGATAATTACAATAAACTTCAGTGTGGTGGTTTTACCATTAGGGGGCGTGCAACAGTGATGAAAGACTGAACAGAATTCAATAGCAAGTAACAGATTTATTGTCTAGGGCTCTAATAAAAAACCTTATGGGATCCCAAGACACTAAAGTAATACACACAATGTAACACCTGACAATGTCACGCAATAAACAAAAAACCTAAACTGCATCTCAAAGCTGGCTGGTTAGCTGAGAAGCAGTGGGAAGGAAGGGAAGGCCGCCTCTATGATGATAATCTCACGGCCCTTGAAGCCCCTGCAAGATAAAGATGGTGAAAAGCACTCCCCCCACTCCAAGGACACCCAAAGGGAAAGCTATCACTTGTGGTTTTGTGAGTGGTCTTCAGGTGCTACCACTGGAGTTCTGATGGCGCCACGCTGCTGCCTGTGCTGATGGAGGTGAGGGGAAGCAAGCCATGCAGTCCAGGAGCTGGGAGGGGGGGAGTCGTGGCTCCTCTCAGCTCGGGAGAAAGCTGAAGAGAGTGGACAGGACCTATGTGTTCAGGCTTTTATACCCTGGAAGTTCTGCAGGAATTTGGCATCTTCTTCCCTGCCAGGCTGTCCTCTGATTGGCTGGTGGCATTGGGCTCCATCCTTTTCCCGAGATCTTCACTCTAGGGAAAATGGCGGTTCCTCCCAAAATGCCACGTGGCCAGGGCCTGGGAGCACCATTAGCCATGCCCATGGAGCACTCACTGCCCGCAGGGACACCCAGGAGGGATCCCCAGGGCAGCAGCACCACTCACGGCCATACAGAGCATCCACCGCATGGCTGCCCACTCCAGCCGCCTTGGGCAGGGCTGTGGGACCCCTGGTGGGCTCCCACCAGCCGCCCGCCGCTGCTGTGACCTGCCGCAGATAGCGGGGACCAGGGCCGCCTGGGGACCAGCCAGAGCCACACTCCTTCACAGCAGCATGGGGCCAGCAGCGCCTGCTGCTCCCGCTCCAACCTGGAGCAAGGGCGGCAAGAGCGGCTGCAGCCCAGCAGCACCAGGACCACACTGCCCGCACCACCCCACTGGCCAGCAGCATCCCTGTCACCTACCGTGGATGCGCAGGGGTCCAGCATTGGTGCTCACACCAGGAGCTGCTGCAGGCGCCACCGAACCCCCTTTCCCAGTGTCATGGGCGTGCCACAGGAAGAGCCTGGCTTTGCTACTGGTCACATCCAAGCTGGCAGGAAAACCAGGCTCAGCACCAGACAACGCAGGGCTACCAATGCTGAGTTCTTGATCCCCACAGCAGCTATGGTGAGTGAGGAGGGGAGATGGCTCTGTGTCACTACACCGCCACCCCGCTGCGCCCCAGGCAGAAAGAGGGGAAGCGACACAAGCCAAAATCCAGCCGCCATCCTCTCCGCCAACTCCAAGATTCCCCGCTTCCCTTCTTGTTTCTAAAAAACCCTGGGTTTATCTCTTAACAAGTGAAACAATCAAAACATTTCCCCCCTTTCCCCCCAAAACCCCATTTTCAAACCCATAACATTCATTTACAATACATTGTGCAAACATGTAAGTCAAATGATACTGTTTCATTTTAACATGTAAATTTTCTCAAGTGTTAGCTGGGATGAAACAGAACTAATTGTAGGTTAATAACTGAAATTCGTATTAACTACACAACTTTTCATAGTTCTTTTAATTGATGTTTGTAATACCCAATGCTGTTCATGAGACAGGATGCCCGAGTACAGAGTAGTATCTGTATTGCTTTCTCCACCATCCTTATTCCTTGGGACAGTTGTGTAAACCCACTTTTTACAAGGTTTTCTGCAGAAGCAGATGACATGGCAATAACATGTGAAAAAGACACACAAAGGTCTTTGTGGATCATGTCATAAGCCCTTTTTGCAGGATCTGTCCCAAGCTATGGGATTCTCATTAGTTTAGACAACTCAAGGAAGATGATCTTGGATTGACTTTAAGCTGACTGTGGGGCGCATTTCATCTGTGAAATTGACGTTGAATATTGTTGTTTGGGTTTTCTGTGATTTGCATCTAGGTTTTATGACTGGGTTCCTTTTCTGTAGGACAGCAGGAGGTTTTGGGGTCTGAGACAATATATATATACTTGGAATAAGGTTATGGTTGTAGTTTTTAAGTTCTACTGGAGCCCACAGTTAGATCCAGACATGCCTGCTCTCAAGTAAGAGGCAGACCTTTCCAAGGAGTGGTTTAGTAGTGTTCTGAACCATCCTTCTGAAGAACTGTCCCTCTACAGAAAAACTCAGACTTCTTTGCTGAATGTGTAAAATCAGACGCTGATTTCCACCTTCAGAGCTGATAGATATCAGCCCATACAGCCCATATAGCTGAGCAGCTCACATCATCTGCCATACTCATCAGACAACCACTCACACCTGTGAAAAGCTTTGGTATGCTTCTGAGAGGAATGTGGCTGAACGGGACAGTCAGAAAGAGTGGGTGTGTGTACTGGGTCAGGCTAGAAGTTCTTGCTTTACCTCAGCAATTAGAGAAAGGTGTACCTGCATCAGAAGGAGACATACTCCTATATTAGTATCTTTTAATTACTGCCTCAGCTCTGTGGTCAAAAGAAACTGAACCTGGCTCCAGTGATGTGGTCTGCCACTAAGCCCTATTCTGGCCGTGGGCAGACTGTTCAGGAAGTGCAGAGGGACATGTCCCCTAGGAGACAGCTTTATGGGCAGAAACTACCAGAATGAGGAGTAGCAATGGCCTTTGTGCTTGCACAGTTGCTGCTCCCTGCCACCGAACATGCTTCCCTCTCCAACAGCCATTCTTTTCCCCTCTCAAGTGGGACATTTAACAATGGCAGGACTGAGCTGATGATTCTGAATGGAGCCAACCAACAAGCTGCTGAGCATTCAAAAACAGAGGAGGAGGAAAGAGGTAGTGGTGATTTTCCTATCTGCCATCCCTGTTGAGTCCCTCTCTAGTTCACAGCTCAGGGAAAAGCAAAGTCCATTCAGTATGGTAGAGGGCTTGTCTCAGTTCCCTTGGAGGAATAAGGGCCCCATTAAATTTGGACAAAATGAGGACCTGTCCTCATTTTGCTTTCTATCTGCATGTCAGCAAAATTTGCTTAGCCTATGCTGTTGAGAAGACTGGATAAACTAACTATTCCATGCCTCAGTATGTGTGCTGGGAAGAATGCATACTGTGGATCAAGTCCCCAGGCTACCCTGATGGGTTCTGTACCTGTCTGAAGAGATGAGGCACCAAAGGTGACAGTGGCATCTCCTTCAACTTACAGCTGGAATTGATCTTGCTCTTTCCCTGTCTGTCCTCAGGCCAAAAGGCTCAAAGCTTGGAAGTCAGGTAGGGGTTGCTGGGAAGCTGTTAATTTTTGCCAACACCTCTTCCTTCACTGGGTTTAGTATGAGCTGTTTGGCTGTGGTGGCTGGTGTTGTGACACCCCAGTGGCCTCAGGTGTGGTGAAAGCGCCAATGGATCAGTAAGTCTGTGCAGAGCAATGTCTCCTCAGAGGTGGAACAACTGAGATCACTTGAAGTGTGGTGTGGAGCTGTGATCAGAACCATTTGTGGTAATTAAAATCCTCTTGCTATACACATGTGCTGTATCTAGGATATGCTGATGGAATTACTGAGATTTGTACTCAACTAGACCTTGTCTCATGGGCAGCATGTACTAGTCCATGGAAGGTCAGTTCTAAACCCAGTTCATTCCAGTGGTTTTAGGTGAGGTTAAAAGAAAATTCCAACCTCTGTAGGCAAGAAGTGAAGAAAACCATATTGCATTAATTTTCCACAAATTGCTCAGTATGGAATTTGTCTACAGTAGGACAAAAGACCTTCCTTTTGAGAAATAAGCTATGGGACCACCAATGAACTCTATTTTGCCACTCATGAAAAAATTTAGCACTGCTGTGCCAACCATGGCTGCACAATGGTAGTATAGCTGCCCTAAGCAAAAAAGCTTAACCATGTTTACAACTGACCAGCCTTCTCCCACAGGCTATCTATCTCACATCCACAGCTCCATACAAGGAGGAAAAGTCACTGCTTGGTTTATGTTTGTATGCCACATCTCTGTGGATACCTCCAAAAACTCCTGGGGAAAAAAATAATCAAGTGTTTGTAGTAGAAGAAAGCAAAAAACCCCCTTGGTTTGCTAAGAAGAAAAAACCCCAAAACTCACACATCCTTTGCAACTCTAAACATACCATAAAATAATACCAAGAGTCTGCTCAAACTGTAAATTTATTGTTAATGAATTAGATTCTCAATAATTTGAGCAGTATCAATGAAGAAAATGATGGAAGTTTTTAATGCATGAAGTACCTGGTCTCTAAGTTGTTAACAGTATCAAGGTGGATCATGTATGGTCACTGTCACAAAAAGGTGGTCGTCCAAAGTAAATGACTTGTCCAAAGGAAATGAAGTCTTTTATGGTCTACAGTCCCTGGATGAAGTCTGAATGGAGCTGAAGTGGTGTAACTGAGACACTGAATGGGCAAATGAGTCTTCTAATATGGATGAAGTGGAATGGGGATCCAAGAGGACAGGAAAATACAATGAACAGCTGCCTGCATGTTTTATTAGCCTGACTTCCTAAGGAAATAAGACTTGTGTAACAGTACTACTTGCCCAATTGGTTTTTTTCTTCTGCCTCAAATAACTTCTGATTCTGTTGGCTTGTTTTGGCTCAATTAACAGTGAGGTATCAGCCTTAGATATATTCTGTTCCTCCACGTTTCATGAAAACTGGCAACTAGACAGAGAAAAGAGAGCTAAATAAATACTCCCAATGAGGGGAGCGTTTCAGCATGAATTAAACAATTACCTGCTCAGTTTTGCCTGCCAGCTGGCCAGTCAACATGGCCAAATGACTTCAGGCCCATCAACAAATAATGAATCAGACTTTTTTTCAGTTGGTGTAGAAGAGAACTGGAAAGGAGGTAAGAGGTAAGTGCCTGAGGGGAGGTATAGAAGAAGCAAGAAATATTAAGGAGGGAGTGGGGTAGGGGATACATGAGGCTGGAAGTGTGGGCTGAGTCAGCTCTAGGAACAGGGCAGGGGGAACTGAGGTGAGAGCGAGCCGTGGTGGAAGGACTAGGAGTTATTGCAAGGCAGGCAAGTATGAACACAGTCTTCCTGAAATCAGCCTAATTGGTGCTGCTACTCACAGGATGGTTTTTATATAGCGAGCTTGTCATGAATACACTATGAGCCTACTTTCAGAAGTGATGAGCACCCTTTTATGAAATTCAGAGGGAGTAACGGTTGCTCAGCATCAATACCTCTGAGGTCCTGTCCATATAATTTTAGTTAAATAAATTTGTAATACCTATACCTAACTGCCTTGCAGCGTGAGAATTATTAGATCATTACAGTTTCTTATATCCGTCACAGTAAAAGCAGATCTACAGAGGTTAGTAATTTACATACTCCCGTAAAAACAGAAAAAAAATGTACCACATCAACTGTCATCCCAATTATCGAGGTCCACAGACTATGTGTTCTGCTAGGTACTCAGTTTTTATTTCATTAATTGCTGTAAAATATATATAGTTCAAATTATTTGAAAAGAAATGTTTGGGTAAAATCAATAGTGAGTCAGCCACAGCAAGATTTAGCAGCCACAACTGAGCTGAAAGTATTACAGAATCCTAAGAACTAATTCACATTTAACTCAAGTTTTATGTTGGAGTAACTTCACTGACTAAAGCATAAACTAGAGCAACAGAGAAGTAAATAAAGCCAACAGAATTAATAAGCCTGTCAAGAAACTTCCAGAAAGGACTCTGTTACTGCTAAAATCTATTATCCCTTGAGGTAGCTGATCCCTAGTAAGGCTTCTATACTTAGTTTTTGCAACATCTTTTGAAGACATGAAGTCCTGTAAATGACTTCAGAATTCTAAAATGAAATTTTGGTGGAAAAAATTGCTCAGGACTTGAAGACCCTCATTACAATTTTGTCACCAAATATGTTTGGAGTTTCTGTGAGCTGTATCTCTCCCTCTTACAAAGTTCAGGTCTCTCTGGTTATACCTAAAAGGTTCTTGCCAGAGAGGACTTCTCCAAGGCACTTGGGTTCTTGCTGTCATGTTACACACATTATCACTTTTTTTCCACAGGTAAAATATTTCTGTCTTAGAAAAATGACACTCAAACCTACCTTGACTTTAAATGCAAAATGGTAGGCAATATAGTTTGGTACATTTTAAGAAACAATATGTTTTCATTCTCAGAAAGTCCTGCTAAGGCTACATTTTTCAAAGGGCTCTGAAGGACAAAAAATGGGAATTATAAATAGCTCTCTGTGCACCTATTTCTCTAGTTATTTTAATTGTCTCTTCAATTATACACACAGATGAGCAATTTTTCTGATTTTCTCTTCAATTCTCCTATGGCTGAATTTTGAAAACAATCTAGAGCTGAAATTAGGTCTGCCATATTGTTTGATATGCTTGTATTTCTCTGACAAGCAAGAAGTTTCTGCCTTCAGAAAGTTTACTCATTTAATAAGCTGTGGTTCCTGCCTTTGAGTTGAGAGAAAGCATTTTTTTTGTTTGTTTGTTTTGTGTTGTTCAGGTCTTTTCTTTCTCTTTCTTTCTTTCTTTCTTTCTTTCTTTCTTTCTTTCTTTCTTTCTTTCTTTCTTTCTTTCTTTCTTTCTTTCTTTCTTTCTTTCTTTCTTTCTTTCTTTCTTTCTTTCTTTCTTTCTTTCTTTCTTTCTTTCTTTCTTTCTTTCTTTCTTTCTCTCTTTCTCTCTTTCTCCCTTTCTCCCTTTCTCCCTTTCTCCCTTTCTCCCTTTCTCCCTTTCTCCCTTTCTCCCTTTCTTCCCACTTAGTAAATTTCCCAGTGATATAGCTCAACATGTAGGGCACTCAGCCAACTAAGCATGGACGTGCATGGGAGCTTTTGTTGAAATACTCATCAACACATGACTGTTTCAAAGTTTCTCTTACTAAGACATGTATATTACCAGCGACCAAATACAGAACTGTAATTTATGCTGCAGATAGCTTTCCAGGTAACATAAGGTTGCACAATTTTGTCAACATTTTAACCAGCTTAATTGAACCACTTGGTTCCACAATGTTTATCAGCATCCCACTCTGTTAACTTTTTACTATATAAATCTAACACCCTGAAGCAACAGTGGTGGTACTGGGTTCTTCTTGCTGGTCCTTATGGGTCTGAGAGTTGTAGGTCATATGAGACTTCTCAGGAGACATAAGTATTAATTTGTACATTTAACATGAGTAAGTTCTAAAGGTGAAATGGCATCTCCTAAATTGTAGAACAGTTGATGGACAAATATGGTAAGAGAAACAGTGACTCAGTCTGCACTATCTTGTATGATCTGCATTAGTGTGCTGACTCCATTAAGGGAAATTAAAACAGACTACAGAAGTGCAGCTGACTAAGCTGCACTATCATTGTTTTCAAACTGATTAATGCCCTGGTAGAGCACAGGCCAATCTGGATCTCTATTAAGTTATCACAGAAGAGATTATGATCTTTATTTATACCCATTTTAGACTTCTGAAATTCTGATGTATTCTTAGCAGTTCCTGCTTGAGAGTAAGCAAAATCAGAATCAGGTGTGGAGAGTGCAGCTGCACCAATCTCGTTTAGGTAATTAGGAAGTTGATCAAGAGGCAGGGAGGTGTATCATGGTGTGGATGCCCCACTAAGCACCCTTAAAAAAATAAATCAGTTGTGTCTACCCTGAAGCAATTCTATTCTCAGACTTAGAAGCTGGCTACAGCTGGGCTAAGAGCTAGGACTGAGATATCTGGGAGTAGCTTTAATTATTCATTTATTACTTTGGTGGGAAGACTGCCAGAGGATCCGCTGTGGACACATGGATATACTTGCTGTGGTGCACGCTGTCCACCAGCCATAAAAACCTGCAATGAACTTATAGCAATATGAGGAAGATTCAAATACAAGCTG
Organism: Serilophus lunatus; assembly: GCA_013399895.1. Taxonomy (NCBI): domain Eukaryota; kingdom Metazoa; phylum Chordata; class Aves; order Passeriformes; family Eurylaimidae; genus Serilophus; species Serilophus lunatus. The sequence continues at coordinate 398,722 of VXBA01001221.1, forward strand.
ACTTGATTTACAGAGCTTGAAGAAGTGGATTGAAACACATGAGCCAGATTCTCAGCTCTCAGGTTGGAAGCTGAGAATTTTCCAGTTGCAGTTTAGTTATCCAAATCATCCATTCAGACAAAAAAACCCCAGTACAATGTAATTTATCTAACTGAATAACAAATCTTCATTTCTGAATATTTGCAGTGAACTATTGCTGAATTGCGCTAGATTAAAAAATTATTCATTGAATACATCAGCATATATATTTGCCTCCTTTTGAGACCAAAACTCCTCGTAGGCAACATCTGAGCAGAAAAGAAGAAATATTATTGAATTAGCTATAAGTTTTTTAGTTATTCACCTTTGTTTACCAAATACATACTTGTAGAAGACTTAAAAGAATGTGTACATACTATGGGTCAAAAATGCTTTAGAGCCACATTTTAAAATTCTTTTAAACATCTAAAGAGCTTGTGGACAAGGGGCCTGTTTCTGTTTTCAAAAGTATCTACTTTCTTGTTTTCTGTAGAAATTGAAAGTTTATCAGGGTTTGAAGAAGTCTTATGATTTTCATATGTTCTTTTTATTAGTCAGCTAATGGGTTACTGAGATACTTGTAATATCCTAACTGGTTTCTCAGGCATTAATAAATAATATCACCTTGAATTGGCTTGCTGAGAGTTAGCAGTGTACCTGCAGACAATTTATTATTCTGATGAGTCTTTATTTGTTTATTCACAACAACCTATTTGTATATTTGATATCATGTTTTAGATTCTGAAACAATGTCCTAGGCATTTCTGAAAACTTTACCTCACAGCCAGAGTTTTCAATGCAGCTCAGCTTTCACAAAATCGTTTCCTCGTCATATTAAATACTGAGCTCTTTTGAAAACACAGCCAGAGATACCATGTAGAAGCAGTACTACACACTGAAGACTTTTGGAAAATTCAGGGTTCATTATGATGACTGAGTTTTCTGAGAATGCTAGCCTTACTGGGGAGGCTAACCTCCTGCAAATGTAATCATGCTATGACTTGAAATTAATGGGAGACATAGTGACAATTTTCCTTCTCTTTAACAAAAATGCAATCTTTGTAATGTCATGAGGTCATACTGTTCATGATACAGTTAAATGTGTGTGTGTGGCTATGCCAGTCTAAAAGTGGAGGATGTTGGTCTTATCACTTTCTTATTGTTTAATTATTTATGTATTGAACCAAAGAGCCTCTTCTGTTTAATCTGAAGGCCTGTTGTTGCTCAGTTACACAGTAGTTTTTATGTGGATCTCAGTAGGATGAATCACACACTAAGTTACTCCCAGCTGTCGTAGCACAAGATGTTGCAAGAATTGTACCTAGGGGGATTATATAGTTAATTGTGATCTGTCTAATATATAAAACCCATCTTCTGCAAACTATAGATTGCATGGAATTTACATGGAGTTAACTAATCCCAAGCAAATTGACAATTAATTTCACAGGACTTGCAGATATGACAGTTCCTGTTTAGTTAAAGAGTAAGGGCATCTGCATCTGGCACTATACTGTATAAAACATTTTCATTGAAGTTCAATGATATGCCATTGGATTTGTTTTCTGCAGTACCTTCTTTTTTGAATCCTTTCAGAAAATTTTATAATAAATGTTTACAGTCAGTACCTGAAAGAGTGAAGAAGAAAGGCCCAGGCATGTAAGAGAGATTCCGATACATGTGCCTGAACACTAATCTGAATGTTTCAGTTTAAAACTAAATAAAAATAATCCCCTAATAAATAAAACTTCTAATCTGTGTGGACATGAGAGTGAAAAAACTATTTAATCAGAACTGTAGTAGATGGGTATATTTTGTGTTACTCTTTTTAGCTCTTGGACTCTTAATAATTGTGGGATGTTTCAGACACCAAAAAATGAATGATTCATAGGCTTCTCTCTTAAAAAATACTGGCAGAAAATACAGAAAAAATACTTTCTCCTTGAACTGTTTGCTTATGTTAAACAGAGATACATTAGCACTCTCAGATACAACATATTTACTGTCAATCCCTGACATCTTGATATGAAAGGCATGGTTCTGTACTGCAGACAGAGAAAGCAATAGAGAAAAATGAAACAATCCAAATTTACATTTAAAGAGGACAAATGACTTTTGGAATGCTGCAGAGGAAATAAAAATCTTATTTTCTTTAATTACAAAAGTAGAGTGGTCAGTGAAACGTTCCACAGCATTGATGTCGAACATACATAACTGCATGTTGCTTTCCTCCTGGTGAGCATGTAACTGTAAGCACTGTTGCAAAGATGCAAAGCCAGGTTACTTAATCAATGTGTCGATCTTCACCCTGTTCGCTGGGGCTAAAGTGATGTCTTTGACTCTTCATGCAGTTGTATGGGTCTCTGCAGCTTATGCCTTGTGCTCCAGCTGCAGCAAGAACTTCAGGCTGGATGGTGTAGGGCGTACAGCAAGCAGAGCAGTTTACAATTCATGAGTAGTGGAATATGTTTCCCTTGCCAAGAAGACTGTTTTTGTCTTAGACTGCCAAAGGATACTACTGGCTGAAGAAGTGCTCTCTGAGCCAGAAGCAAATATTCGCTTGAACAATGAAATAAACAAGTGGTTGTAAAATGTATTATCTGTTATAATGCAGTATGTTGTAACATTTCACAGTCTAATTTGCTTTTGCATACCAGTAACTTATGGAGTACTAGCTCACATTCATGCGATTTCATGAAGTACAGTAATACAGTGCTACAGGAGGGGAAACTTGGGAGAAAAACAAGGCATGTCCTAAGACGATGAGATGATGAAATGATGAAATGTCTATGTTGCTTTTACTCCAAACAGCATTCCCTTTTTATCATGACATTACATGTCTTAGCCCATAATCTCACTTTAATTTTTTTTTCAAATTGAAATAAGTATCAAATATTTGTATTCCATAAAAAAATAATATAGAGCCTAAATAACACAGAAGTACCAGCTCTAGAACAAGTTGGTGACAATCAAGTCAATCACCGATCTCACAGCAAAATTCTGTTATGTTTACTAAGGAATGTCTGAAGAGAGCCCGTGAAATCACCAGAAATATTTCCAGTAGGTACTGTAAATTTTGATTCAATACAAAAATTTACAGCAAAACACATTTTTATATTGTCAAATAGATGCCATGCTAACACCATCCCCTGAATAATTTTAAAATACAATTTTAGGATGAAATATTAAAGGTGGAGAGAAATACAAACAAAGCAAGATGAAAATATTTTTTCACCTAAGTTTGAAGTTAGGCCTCTTTAAAATGCAAGCATGCAAAGGGCATGTTGTCTCATGCATTCCTACTGTGAGTTCCAATGAGAAACACTATGGAGCTCAAGCTACATTAAATTACTCCTGAACTCAAGTAAAAGAGGTGTTCCTTTTAAGCACTACCTAAATTGTACAGTGCAATTCCTCCTAACAAGAACTGTCTTTTTGGTAAGCATTTGTCCATAAGACAGCACGTAATTTATGAGCGGGCCCTCAGGCTCAACAATTTGCAGAGAAACATCAGTAATAGTCAGAAGCGCTTTATAGGCCAAAGGAGAGGCAAAAGTGAAAGTCCTTATGCTGCTGGAAACTGCTGAACACATTATAGGTTAACAACAGGGAAAGATAATAATCATTATGTTTAAAATCAGCAAAGAAACATTAAAAACTTGAGTACGATATAGCGATGCTGGTTTGCTAGCTTCACTAGCAGAGATTCTGACATGTAGAAGCTGAATTAGTGGAAACAACAGAGGAAAACAAGGTAAAATGTTTTCAGCAACCAAGGTTTTATACAAGAGGTATAATAGTAAAATCTTATTTTCTTCCCTCAACTTCTAAGTTTGTAAAATGGGAATAATAGGACTTGCTCTAACCTAATAGTCAGCGCTTATAAGTTGTTTTCAAGATGAAAAGTGGTAATATTATGTAAATGATGAGGATTAGTATTATTAGTAGCAGTTGTAGTAGTTTTACTATGAAGATACACTGCTACGTATCTTAAATAAAATCGAAAGACTCCATTGAGCTGTAACTTTCAGAATCTTGAAATCTCAACATTATAAGGCAAAGTTAATGGAAACAGTTTGAATGAATACTTAGAAACGCAAAATCTTACCCACATAAAAATCCTTTGTTCCAAAATTAAACTCTTGTGCAAGAACAAAGACTCAGATATATATTATGAAGAGAGGGGTAGTCGCGAAGCCAAGTGCTCTTGCTTTCATATGGTGTAATCTGCTTCTTACCTGAGCCACATTGCAATTAGACAAAACAAAACATATGTTGGCTTCTACTTGGGTGCAGCTCATTAAAAACACTTACCCAGCTTTGCAACCTATAGTGCTCAGAAGCCTTCACAGTTCTTATAGTTGTGGGAAAACATAGTTTTCTGTGTTCTATCCCAGTGTGCTGCTTACTGGCATAAACATCACTTTTGGCCCAGCAAATAGCCTATGCTTTTTTAACACCTGAATATTTTGCAACCCTGAAACAGTTCTCATGCAAAATAATTAGACAATAGCAACTGGAGCGAGTGGTTTCAACAGTTCATATAGGAGCAGGATTTTGTCTTCCTCTGCTTCATCTCCTTAACTTTTCCGCTGGGCTTTCTATCATCCTATGACATTTTGCACAGATATATGAAACTGATGTGAAAGCTCCTATGTTTGAGTACAAAAACTTAATCAGAAGCAATAATTTCTGGTTAAATAAACAATTACATGAGAAAAAGCTTCAAATCTGTTTGGTTTTCTGAGGTCAGAGCTCAACGTTTTTGTGTTCAGGTTTTTGTGTGTGCGTTTGTTTTTGTTTTGTTTTGTTTTGTTTCATTTTTTCCCCACAGTGAAGGACAGAAAACCAAGATTGCATTTAATTATCCAGTGACCCCAGGTGGCCTACACTTCTCCATGCCTGTTAGCCACTGAATGCTATCAGAACTGCTTAGCTGAAAGCTGTCTTTTGCATGTTGATGGGCATTGCAAATCCTCCTGCAGTGTAGTCTTTCATGGCAAGACAATATCAAGCACAGCAGAACATCACCATATGTCCTTCCCTCCACTTCTCCCTTTGCTTTGCAGGTTGTATTCTCTTTCACTGCCAGCCGCTCGACAAATTTGCTTCTCTAGTGATGAGTGTGTGTGTCTATGTATGTATATGTGTTCACAATGTCATTTTCTGTTGGGAGCTGGGGGATGGGGTTGGGGAGAAGCACAATGTCTTTGCTCACGTTCATCTTTTTTACCTAAAGAGAATAGCCACATCTGGGGCTTTGTCCACAGACTGTCTACTCTAATTGTCAATTCCAGTTTTGATTTATTAATATTTAGATCCTTAAATACAGAAATCTTTCTTTCAGAGCAGATGAGTAACTATTTCCCACCTTTTTCCCTTCTGATTAGCAAGTGTCATAGCATTTGCGTTTCTGGCCAGCAGGAATTAATTGTGCCACAGAGACTGATTCTTGGTGAAAAGGAAGTTCCTAAAAGCACCAAGAAAAAAGATGAAGAGAAACAACAAAATTTTCTACAAAGTCTAATTTAGTGTTACTACCAAAATTATGAAGATTAGAAGGAGATGAAAAGCAATCCCACTTTGGAAGATTTAAATTTATCTATTAGAATTATGCTGCATTTGACATTTTCACCATTTGACTGAAAATTTGACTAATTTTGTCTTTCATGATATTGGTTGCCTTATAAGATTTGACAGTTTATGACCTCAATCCATGCTGTCTTTAAAGGAAATACAGTAAAAATGAAATTAAAGAAAATCAATGCCAAAATGCCAAAATATTATGCTGATGCATCTTGTAATTATCACATCTGCTGCAAAGCATCTGAAAAATAGCTTTGGAAGCTTACCATGCTGCAAACCACTTGCACAATGAAGAGGAGCAGCATGGTAAAGGACAATTTATAATGACTTTTTTAAATGGACTTTTAACCATGTAGTAGGAGGTCTGAGCACTCTGCCTTTTGTTGTGACTCCCTTTTGATTTTTGTATAAAAAAAATTTCTTCCTTTCATGGTGTTCTCTGATGTCATGTTTAGCATGCCACATGAAAATGTGGCATAGTAACAAATTCATCGGTGACAAGAAGAATAGTGGAAAGGGGTGAGGACTAAAGAGACAATTAATTCTTGTAGTTGCTGCCTTGGAAAAGCATCAGCTGCTACTACTGGTGGCCTTTGTCTTTCATTCATCGTCTTCCTTGGTGTGGTGGTTTAAACCACCTTTTTATCTTCCAGGGGCAGGTTCAATAAAGGTGACGGAAAACTGAACAGAGTTGGCAGCAGTTGAAAAGTTTATTACAGGGGGTTTAAAATAGGGAAGAAGGGATAACCCAAAGGGATCCCAAAATTACACAGAGAAACACTTGACACACAGGGAAAAAAAAAAAACACAAAAGGGAAAAAAGGACAAAACCAGAAAGGGAACTGCTCTCTTGGCTAGATGACTCGCTGAGAAAACCGGGGGAGGGATAGGGGGGAGCTGTCTGTCCCTCTCCCTCCCTGTCTGCTAGAATCCCTCCCCGGCTTTTGAAGTTCTCTGAAAAACACAAAAAGAGGTGAAAAGTGCCCCCTTCCACCACCTCTCTGAAGTGGCTACTTGCTTTCATGAGAGAAATGTGTGGAGTCACGCCGTGGGGCCTGTGAGCGAGGAGGAGGACAGGAGCTGTGTGTTTCCCCCCGGATCAGCAGCCGAAGAAGAGAGGAGGGCTGTTGTCCTCGGCTTTTTAAGCCCTCAAGTTCTCATGTGAATCTCACTGTCTTCTTCCTGGCCAAACTGTCTCTCCGTTGGTCCAGCAGGGCCGAGCCCAGCCTTCTTTTCTGGTGTTTTCCCGCCAAAGAATCATGCGCTCAGGGCCCACGCATCATCTTTGTTTCCATAGCCGCGGCACCTCGGGGACGCCCCGGCATCAACACGGCGCCAGGGTTGGCCCCCCTCTGCCATCCAACAGCAGCCACCGCTCTCACGTTCCCAGCTGGGGCTGGTCCAGGGCTGCCCCTGTGCCTGGGGAACAACCACGTATCCCGCACACCACCCCGCTGCCGCCCACCCCGGGGGGGACCATGTGCACCACGTGGGGAGGGGGGAGCAGGCAGCAACAGGGGCCATCTGGGCCCTGGGACCAAGGCACAACACATGGCATAAGACGGCCCTGGGACCGTGCATGCCGGCGGCTGGTGATTGGCACCTGGGCCACGCGCACCGGCGGCTGGTGATCGACTCCTCGTGGCTGCTGCCGCCCCGGCCTGAGACGGCCCCAGGCCGCACACCGGGGCCTGCACTCCCGTGGCTCGGGTGGGGTGAGGAGCTGCTGCCGCCCTGGCCTCAAGGGGACCGGGGTTGGCCCCGGCCCCTCTCTCCTGGTGGGGCAGGGGGAGCCCGGAGGAAACGAGAAGCTGCTGCCGCCGCTGCCCCCACCACCACCCCAGTCTCGGCCCAGTCAGGGTGGGCGGGGGAGCGGCCTGTCCAAAGCAGCCCTTGTTGGGAGAAGCCCCCCCTTCTCCCTCCCCCC
>VXBA01001221.1:407096-516209 GCA_013399895.1 Serilophus lunatus
GGGAAAAAAGGACAAAACCAGAAAGGGAACTGCTCTCTTGGCTAGATGACTCGCTGAGAAAACCGGGGGAGGGATAGGGGGGAGCTGTCTGTCCCTCTCCCTCCCTGTCTGCTAGAATCCCTCCCCGGCTTTTGAAGTTCTCTGAAAAACACAAAAAGAGGTGAAAAGTGCCCCCTTCCACCACCTCTCTGAAGTGGCTACTTGCTTTCATGAGAGAAATGTGTGGAGTCACGCCGTGGGGCCTGTGAGCGAGGAGGAGGACAGGAGCTGTGTGTTTCCCCCCGGATCAGCAGCCGAAGAAGAGAGGAGGGCTGTTGTCCTCGGCTTTTTAAGCCCTCAAGTTCTCATGTGAATCTCACTGTCTTCTTCCTGGCCAAACTGTCTCTCCGTTGGTCCAGCAGGGCCGAGCCCAGCCTTCTTTTCTGGTGTTTTCCCGCCAAAGAATCATGCGCTCAGGGCCCACGCATCATCTTTGTTTCCATAGCCGCGGCACCTCGGGGACGCCCCGGCATCAACACGGCGCCAGGGTTGGCCCCCCTCTGCCATCCAACAGCAGCCACCGCTCTCACGTTCCCAGCTGGGGCTGGTCCAGGGCTGCCCCTGTGCCTGGGGAACAACCACGTATCCCGCACACCACCCCGCTGCCGCCCACCCCGGGGGGGACCATGTGCACCACGTGGGGAGGGGGGAGCAGGCAGCAACAGGGGCCATCTGGGCCCTGGGACCAAGGCACAACACATGGCATAAGACGGCCCTGGGACCGTGCATGCCGGCGGCTGGTGATTGGCACCTGGGCCACGCGCACCGGCGGCTGGTGATCGACTCCTCGTGGCTGCTGCCGCCCCGGCCTGAGACGGCCCCAGGCCGCACACCGGGGCCTGCACTCCCGTGGCTCGGGTGGGGTGAGGAGCTGCTGCCGCCCTGGCCTCAAGGGGACCGGGGTTGGCCCCGGCCCCTCTCTCCTGGTGGGGCAGGGGGAGCCCGGAGGAAACGAGAAGCTGCTGCCGCCGCTGCCCCCACCACCACCCCAGTCTCGGCCCAGTCAGGGTGGGCGGGGGAGCGGCCTGTCCAAAGCAGCCCTTGTTGGGAGAAGCCCCCCCTTCTCCCTCCCCCCAGCTTTTTTAAGGAAAGTAGAATTTTACAAACAGGTGAGTGGGTTCTTCTTACACTCTTTCCCCCCCCCAACAGCCCAAGGACACCCTCAAGCCCCGAAGCCCCCTTTGACCACCCCTCAGCGATCTCAGCCCCCTCGAAACCATCACACTAGGGTTTATAAGCTTATCTGCAATATTTCACAGTGCCCTGTGACACTTGGAGCGGCTTTGCCTTTTCTTACATGATGTTCAAAGTCTGAGTTGCTGCTAGTAGCGCTGTTTTGTGACCTGCAATATAATTTTGTGCTTAAAGTCATAGTGGAATCACTAGTTGAAACAAGTGGAATGCAAGGTGAAGGAAATTTTGTGATGTCAGCCCTTGATCTTCAGATTAATTATCTGCAGGGAAGCATGTATATTTGTAGAAAATTACACATTCAGAGCATCAATGGAAAGCATCTTTGTTCACAAATGACTCATCAGTGGTTTGGCCTCATGCTTGTAAGTCTTTTCAAAGGCAAAAAATTTACAAGATAGTAAAAATACTAATTCAGTCCCCCAAAATAGTCAGTTGTTTTCAGTAAATTTTTCTACACAGGACCTTTACTTTGTCTTTCCTACTGCCACCATTTTAATATGATTAAGCATAGAATCATAGAATAGTTTGGGTTGGAAAGGATCCCAAAGACCATATAGTTCCAACCCTCAGCCATGGGCAAGGACACCTTCTGCTAGGCATGGTTGCTCAGAGCCTAATCGGACCTGGCCTTAAACACTTCCAGGGTTGGGGCATTCACAGCTTATCAGAGCAACATGTTCCAGTGCTTCAACACCATCACAGTAAAGAATTTCTTCCTTATATCTACTTAAGCCTATCCTCTTTAAATTTAAAGCCATTCTGCCTTTGTCCTGTCACTACATGCCCTAGTAAGAAGTCTCTCTTTAGTTCTCTTGTAGCCCCTTTAGCCACTGGAAGACTGAAACTTCTGGAGCTCAGACTGGACCCTTCTCTATGCTGAACAAACACAGCTCTCTTAGCCTATCTTCACAGGAGGGGTGGTCCATCCCTGTGACAAGTTTTGTGATCTTCCTGTAAGCTCACTCCAGGAGGACCATGTCCTTCTTGTGTTGAGGGCTCCAGAGCTGGATACTGTACTCCATATGGGATCTCACAAGAATGGAGTAGAGGGGGAGAATCACCTCTCTTGACCAGCTGGCCACACTACTTTTTATGCAGTCCAGGATGTGGATGGTTTCTGGGCTGCAGGTGCACACTGGTGAGACATGTTGAGCTTCTTGTCAAGCAACCTTGTGCAGAACAGTGTGAAAGGCTTTGAAAAATCAAGGTAAATTATGTCAGTTGCTTTTCCCTTATCTGCCAATGCCATAGTGCTGTAGTAAAATGTCACCAAATTTTTCAGGCGTGTTTTGTTATTACAGTATCACAGTATTCCACAGGGTGGAAGAGACCTTTGAGATCATCATGTCCAACCCATAATCCAACACAAACCTGTGGTTGATGATTTTGAAAACCTGGGGCTTTAAGGCCTGTTTTTGAGAATTCTAAAAGTTAACCTAGGTAACTCTGTTTTTTAGCAGCAACTTGAATTTAGCCTGGAAAATTTCTGTCTGAGAAACAGCAAAGCAAAAAGTAAACAATATCTTGGTATTTGGCTTTTTCAAAACAATGGTAAAACCTTCTCAAAATACAAGTAGCTTAGGACCTTTCAAGGTAGCATGGATCTCTTGCACAACAACAGCAACTTTCCCTTATCAAACAGATGCTCTGCAAATCATATTTTGCAGAGCTTTTCTCATGCTTTTGTGAACAACAGTTCTAGCCAGTATCAAAATAATAGTGAAAATTTCTCAAAACAAGAAGTGACTTCATGCTTAACCTTAGCCAATGGAACAGTTGAAAACAAATGTATCTACCAATGAAATTGTAATGTGCTGATTTCTAAATCATATAAAAACTGTGAGTTCTTTCATTAAAATGTCTTCCTACATCAGCCTTCTGAATCTGCTCGTTACTACCTCCGTCGTGATTACAACACCAACCCACCAGCCTAATCCAGTCTTCTCTTAAATACCACCAGGGATGGTGACTCCACCACCTCCCCGGGCAGCCCATTCCAATGGTGAATCACCCTTTCAGTGAAAAGTGTTTTCCTAATATCAAGCCTAAACCTCCCCTGATGAAGCTTGAGAATGTGTTCTCTTGTTCTATCACCAGCTGCCTGAGAGAAGAGACCAGTCTCCTTTCAGGTAGTTGTAGAGAGCAATAAGGTCTCCCCTAAGCTTCCTCTTCTCCAGGCTAAACAATCTCAGCTCACTCAACTGCTCCCCACAGGGCTTGTGTTCCAGACCCTTCACTCTCCACCATCCTCGTTGCCCTTCTCTGGACACATTCAAGCATCTTGATAGCCTTTTTTGAACTGAGGGGCCCAGAACTGGACACAGGACTCAAGGTGCAGCCTAACCAGTGCTGAGTAGAGGGGACGAATCACTCCCCTGCCACACTATTCTTGATACAGGCCAGGATGCCATTAGCCTTCTTGACCACCTGGGCACACTGCTGGCTTATGTTCAGTTTCCCATCTACCAATACTCACAAGTCTCAAGTCCCCTTCTGCCTAACCACTTTCCACTCAGTCCCCAGCCCATAGCTCTGCATGGGGTTATTGTGACCAAAGTGTAGAGCCTGGCACTTGGACATGTTAAATCTCATCCTATTGGAATCAGCCCATCTCTCCAGCCTGACAAGGTCCCTCTGAAGGGCCCTCCTACCCTCTAACAGATTGACACTTGTTCCCAATTTGGTGTCATCTGCAAACTTGCCAATGGTGGACTCAATTCCCTCTTCCAGATTATCAATAAAGATATTAAACAGGGCTGGGCCCAAGACTGTGGGGCCTTGTTGACTGTCACAAATAACCTGACTGTTTTTCATGTGCCTTAGCATAATTTCCGCATGATGACACTGAGATGAGACTGACTGGCCGGTAGTTCCCATGTCTTCTCAAAAATGGTGGTTATATTTTCTCTTTTCAATTCAGTGGGATCTTCACTGGAATGCCAAAACTTCTCAAAGGTAATGGATAGTGGGGACCTGAGGCTGCCTTAGGACCCATGGATGTGTCTGACCAGGTTCTATGGACTTGTGCACCTTCTGGTTCCTTAGATGTTCTTGAACCTGATATTCTCTTACAGGGTGATTCTTCATTCTCCCAGTATCTGCTTTCACCTTCTGCAACTTGGTCAGTGTGTTTGGAGAACTGGCTGTTGACCAAAAAGTCATTAAGTACCTCAGCCTTCTCTACATCCTGGCCAGCTAGGTTCCTATTTCTTCCTGGAGATAGCCTACATTTCCCCTAGTGCCCCTTTTATCAACAGTGTACCTATAGAAATATTTCTTGTTGCCCTTGATGTCCCTCGTCAGATTTAATAGTATCAAGGATTTAGTTTTTCTAATCTAATCCCTGGATATTTGGGCAATCCATCTGTATTCCTTCTAGGCTGCCTGTCCCTTCTACCACCTTCTATAGGCTTCCTTTTTGTTTTTAAATCTGTCCAGGAGCAACATGTTCATCCATGCAAGCCTCCTGATGTTTTTGCCTGACTTCTTCTTCATTAGTATGCACTGCTCCTGAGCTCAGAGGAGGTTATCCTTGAGTATTAGCCAGTTTTCCTGGGGCCTTCTTTCTTCCAGGGCTTTATCCTGCATGACTTTACTAAGCAGGTCTCTGAAGAGGCCAAGCCAGCTCTCCTGAAGTCCAGGGTAGTGAAATTGCTGTGTTCTCTCCTTGCTACCCTAAGGACCTCAAATTCCAACATTTCATGGTCATTGCAGTCAAAGCTGTCCTTGAGCTTCACATCACCCATCAGCCCTTCCTTGTTGATGAGAATACTGTCCAGCACAGCAATTCTCCTTCTTGGCTTCTTTATCACTTAGAGAAGAAAATTGTTGTGCCACATTCCGGGAACCTCCTGGATTGCATAATTCCTGCTGTATTGTCCTTCTGACTGATATTAGTCACCATGAGGACCAGGGCTTGTGAACATGAAGCTGTTCCTACCTGTCTGTGGAGGGACTCATCTGCTCCTCTTCCACGTTTAGTGGCCTGTAACAGACCCCCACTATAATGCCACCTCCCTTTAATCCTGACTGTAAGCTCTCAGTTGGGTCCTCATCCATCCTCAGGCAGGACTCCATGTTTACAGCTGGTCATTGACATAGAGGGTGACACCCTGTTATGGATTTAAATCCTGTTGGAATTTCTTTTCTCCATCCAAACTGCTCTGGGTTCAGGTGCAATGCACCTCTTTTCCCCCTTTTCCTGTCAAAAGAAGGAAACCCAAGGCTTATTAATGATGTTCTCAATGTCTCCATTAAAAACATCTGTTTTCAGACCTCCTTTGTCAGACATTTTCAATTAATTTTCCATGAACTGGGAAGAGAATGTTCCTTTGCTAACTCAGGGAAAACTTTTAAGTCTTCTTGGTCAATATCTTTGTTGTCCTGGGTAGAGAAGAAACAGACTAGACATGTTCACCTCCTACTTGTAGGCAGCTGTATTGGTGCTGATAATGCCAAGGTCGTGGGTTAGATCACCATAGGGGCCACCATTTGTAGGCAGCTCTGTGTGATCTCTTAAAACAGGGACCTTCAATTTGGTAACATGGGATATTGGGACTCTCTGAGAAACAGCTGCCCACAAGATATATAGGCCTTGTGCTGCGTGGTGCCCAGAGGATCCAAGAAAGAAAGACCATGTACAGATTATAGAAGGGCAAAATGGAGATCTAATGGAGTCTGTATCCCAAATTCATGTGTTTTTATAGTGCAAAGATTGTTTTGGTTAACACAGCCAATAGGAGAAAGAAGTAATGGCTGTATGTTAGGCAGAGGTCACTAAGCCAATGTCTTACAGCCACAGTAGATCACAAGATGTTACATACCTCAGACATTATGTCATGACCTGGACATGCTCTATTAATAATTTAATAAGGCTACACCTACCCCTACTACTTCCAATAAAAGGTTTGGTGTATCACTTTCTTCTTCTCATCTTTAGTCGCTACACTGTGAAAGAAAGGAATGAACACTACTTTTTTCCCAAAGCAAGAGAAGGGTATCGCAAGCCCTGGAAGATGTAGAGTCTGTCTGTAGGGAGGTATCATTTGTTCATTCTAAGCCCCACAGAGAAGCAGAACTGTCTTTTCTCCCCATTGGTCCAACTTAGGTGTCTCTTTGTTCATGGAGTGGATGTTACATCTTTCTGTATTAATCCTTGTGGATCGTCTCTTGCAGTGCCTACCTCATGACACGTCATTCAGGAGACATAGCCAACCAGCTCAGCATTTGACAGGACTAACACAAAATCTTTTGAGATCAAAACACAGAATCCAATTTTTTTTTTTTTTTTTTTTTTGTGCTAGCATGAAATTTTGATGTGTGCTTCAGAATAGCCCAGAAAGAACAACCCTAAGAGAACAACACTTTTACACTAAATCACCCAATATTTCCTGAGGCAAGCCATGCAGCAAAGGGAGGAGAATATAGAAAAGCTGGCAATCAGCTAAGTGGTAGTCTATTTGCAGGCAAGACAGGGACAAAGTGGAAAGAACGGTGAGACCATATACCTGGCAAATTTATCATAGGGACCACACAGGTGAGAGACTCACAGCTAGTGTGTCTGAACTTTGGGTCCTTGACTGTCTAATGCTAATTTCTCCTTTCACCTAATCTTGGTGTGATTTTGTATACAAAGCAGTTGCATGTATGACCAACTCCTGTTTTTGAAAATGGAATAGGAAAAAGTAGCAGTTAATGTGACAGAGAACAACAAATTCCCATGTACAACATGTACTTCCCTCTTTCACCTCTGGTCACCAATCAGCCCAGGAAAATCACTACAAGCACTAGTTCCTGTGATCCCTCTTTGGGATGACTGAAAATGTAGCAAGTTCATACAAATATCACAGGCACTGGCATTTTTCTTCAGAAGCCTCTTTATGGACCTGATACATTTCTGACCCAAATATTTTAAAATACATCTGTGGATTTCATCTAAGGCATTTGAAGCTATTACTATTTCATATGTTGATGTAATCTGCAGTCAGTCTGTGGTAGATTTCTGGAAGGAGATTTGGGAAACCACCTACTTCTTCATTGTGTTGGTCTCTTTCTGTTAATATCTTGGTTCATTTTGGCAGTATTTCTAAATATGAACGAACTATTAATCTGCAGATTAAATACTAAGACCTACTTTGGGCTCAGTTGTGCTACAATGAATCAGGTAGTCTGAAGAACTGCTCTGCATCTACGCCATATAATTTAGATCAGAATCTGTCCAGTTCTGATGCTCTTCTGTTGAAATTAAAGTTACTATATTTTCTCTGACAATGATGTTCATGATAAACTGTCATACGCAATTTCAAAAACTTTTTTTTCAAGACTTTGCTCTTCCCTGCTTTTAAAATGTAAATATTTGAGGAGTTCATGCTTTTCAGCTCACATAGCAGGATTTTAAGTCTACCCAGAATCAAATCCAGAAATATAAGAGGGCTCAGAGACCTTTGGGTGGAAACTTTGTGTTCTTTCTATCGTAGAGAAGTTCTACGGGAGCCCATGAATAGCCTCTCTTCTTGCAAGCTTGTAAGTGTACCACGTGTGTACAGAGTACAAGTGTACAGGACTGCAATGGTGCAAGTGCAGAAAAGATTTAACTATAAATTGACTGAGTCCGTGCAGAGTTAAACAGACATAACAGAGTCTCAGCAGTTTCCACTTATTTAGCTATTAGATAGAGTACAGTTGTGACAATGTAAGATCACAACCGAAGTGGAAAAGGGGGTATTTGATCAAGCTCTACATCTACTAGGTTCTTGAGGTCAGGCCAGGGGCTGACTTCATACTTCACACTTATGGAGTGTTTAGCAAAAGAATTTTAGTCTCTCTCCGGGGCTTCCAGGTAGAATAGCAACATGAATAATAAATTATAAAAGCCATCAAGCTGTGTAGGGGTTAATTCCTAGCTCTAACTAATAGGGCCAAAGTTGCAAAATAAAACCAGTAAGTTTCAAAGCTGTTGCTGCAGGAGGATTATTTTCTGCTGCAATTATGGTAGCAATCTTTTTTTTCACTTCTTCAGCTTTTTAATGGGAAATCCTAAAAGCTGAATTTTGAAACTGGAGGCTTGGCAGAAAGACAGCAGAAAATGTTGCCCCATTCCTATCCAAGTGATTTCTCAGGAAACAACCGTAAGAGTCCTTTGTGCTCAAGCAATGACTGAACTTGCTACATTACATTGGAAAGTAAAATTCCTGGAATGAAATAAAGGCATATCCCTTGTCGCTTGACTGCTGGGAACACTGAACACCTATGTGCTAATGATCATGTGTTTATACTGCTAGACTACACAGGAGAGGTGAAAGCACGTTTAGCTGATTGATGTGATATGAGAGTTATTGTGCTTGGCAGACAGACATCTTTTCTTAATTCTGAGTGTGAAACTGTAGATTTTCAGAAATTGCTCTCTTCTTTTTCTTTTCCACAAGAATGTCTTGTTATCACACAGTGACATAAGTAAACTGGCTCTTGGGTAAACTGGCAATGGTGCAGCACTGAAAAAGTGCTTGAAGTTATTTGTTGATAGGAGCACTCAGATGCCCAAATCATAATTCCTGCGCTAACATTAATTACTTCAGACTTTAGTGTTCTCTCTAAGTGGCCCAACAAATAATAAGAAACAAATGGAGAGTAAAACTGAGGCTGTTTTTTGCTTTAGAAAACAACCATCATCATAATGACGGAAAAGAGTTAAAACTGGTCAGGAGCACTAAAAATTCAAATAGAGTGAAAGATCTTCCTTCCTAGCACCAAGGAACTCAGATGAAGTTGACGAGTTCTGTAAAGCTGGTGTTTTACACTGTAGATGTCTTTTCATGTGGTTAGTTCCTTTTGCCCATCTAGGATGCAAATCACAGGTGCCGTCACCTTAGTACTTCTGAAAATGGTGTAATACACTAGAGACGTCAGTAAAAACTGCACCTATGATTACACCTGTAAGCTGGCTGGGTACTTTGTAATCCATTCCAGTTACCCCCAAAGCAATTCAGTTCTGCTGGTCACCATCTCATCTCTGCCTTTCCCTTGGTCTCCACAAGCTGGAAACAGCACGCCTTCTGTACCTGATGTACTGGAGGTGTTCAAGTATAACCTCACCTTCACCTGTGTTTACATATTCACTCTTTCTACTGAGTATTTCTAAAAAATGAGAGACTTCTGACAGAAACATAGACAATTAAGATCTCGATCATATGTCTCTGGGCATGAACTGGCCTGCTGTTCTTGCCATCCTTTGCAAGAAAAAAGGGCCAGAGATAACACTTCTTCACTTTGTTTTGTAGCACATGATGTAAGAGCAAATGAGCAGCAACACTGGGGCTCTCAGGATAGCCTGCAGGGTAGCATCAGCACAGATCAGTCAATAGCAACCAAGTATTGTAATTTCCTAACCTTTAGGAAAATGAGGCTGGGCTGTAATCAATATCCTAAGGACTAACAATAGTCTCTGCTCATTGTACCTATGGGAAGTTCATGGGCCTTTCAGGACATGATTAGTCTAAGTAAGTTCATGGGTTTTTCCCTAATGTGATGGACTGAACTTTAACAACAGGATAAAGGTCTCATGAGCTCACCAGGAATTTGAAGGGTAGGATATCTTCGGAGTCCCAAATGTTAGACAATGGAGACTTATGGAAACTGTAAACCCTTGTCTGTTTTCTCCACCAAAAGGCCATTAGATTTTAATGAAACAGTTTTTAAAATAGTTTCATTAATTTTTTACCCAGAGAACAGCCAGAAATCTAACCTTTATTTTCTAGCTAGCAGATAGGGGTTTTGGTACTCAGTAAATGTGTTTTCTCTGGACCCGCACACAGTTTCACAGCCCTATTTTACAGGTGTTCCAGATCACTTCCAGATCATCAAGCTGAAATGCTACCCCAGTATCAGAACTTGCCTGGATGCCGAAGCTGGTGTTAAACTTCTTCTGTGTGCCCTAAAACAAGGCATTAGTCTTGCCAAGTGAAGAAATTCAATGACTGACCTCCAGTTCCTCTGATCTGCCATCATATCACATCAGTGACTTCTACATGTACATGATCAAAAATTTTACTTACTTAGTCTCAGTTTTAGAAGATTTTATGAAGAATCAGAAGAATTCAGTGGTTTAATTTTTTTTAATAGTTATCAAAGCATTGGCCCAACTTTATAAAAAGACTTAATAGACTGCAGGAAGAACTGTCATTATGCCATAGCACATTCTTGCCATCTGAGATTATTAAATTCTTCTACCTGTTAGCACCAGTTATGGAAACTCTGATCAACACATGAATTTAAGTACCAAATGCTATTGAAATATTGTTGGAGGTATGAGCCTAATCTTATTTTCTGTGCACCTATAGATATATATATGCTTCCTCCAATCTCATGTAATTGCTTAAGTATTTGTTGCAAGTCCCTAAGTCTTTCTTCTTACAACTTTTACTAAAACCTTTTGGTCGTGTAATGTCAGAGCAAAGGAACTACTGATGTAAAACTGTTGTATTTTTAGCACCCAAGAGTCTTAACACAGAAGCTAAAAGACAGAGTTGTTTTCTCATTCACAGAGGGTCCCCTTTAGTGCAGACATGAGTCAACGGGCAAATCATGCAAAGTCTCACTGAGTGGTTCCCAACTAGATTTATATAAATGACTTTCACAGTCTTACATCAAGTTACACTACTGGGAGGGGTCATAAAACTTGTGTTATGAGTGTGGTATCATGAGCGAATACTCTTGTTGGGGAAGAGATAGACCCCAAAGCCTTGGCTGCTATGAGACAGCCTTCCCATGGAAATGCAACCTCCTTGCAATAGGAGTCTGTGTAACTGAGCTAGGAGAGGTACCAGAATCCTGCTCCCCTTTGACAGTTAGTCCATCTGAACTCCTACAGCTGCCTCAGTAGCCAAGTCATGACGCCGAAGGCTTCTTTCAAAGCAGCTGACTTTGAGATCATAAGCAGGCAGGGCACTGCACCTTCATGCTGCCTGTCCTACACTTGCATCAAGAGCCTAATGAGCTGGGTGGCTGCAGGGGACAACCTTACGGACACCTGCAGTGCTGCAGAGATAATGGAATCAGTTGAGGCAGCAAAACTGTCACAGTGAAACCTTATGCTTTCACTACTCAACACTGTGCATTTAGTCTCAGAAGATTTAAGTAAAGGAGAGAGACAGAGAGGAAAGAATAAATCAGAGAGTGAATAATCTCTTTTATTCTGGGGACAATAAAGTGTTTCTCCTTCACCTCACTTAATAGGATTGATTTGGTCCAAATCTTTTTCATGAATTAGAATAAAATTTTCATCATAATTTTATTTTATCTAAGGAAGGCAGAAAATTTTCCTTGCTCATTTTTATTTATAGAATATCTTCTGTAAATTATTTATATCCAGAGATGCATTTCACCTGTACACCAGGCACCCAGAAATGTGTCATGTCTTTCAAAGGACATATTTTGATCTAAAAATTGTTTACATAGAAGGTTAAGCCTGTGACATGAAATTGCTTGGGCATACAGATGCTAATTTTGAGATTCATTCATTAGAAAAAACAACATTATTGAACACAATACCCCTTTTCCTGAAAAGGCTTCCCTAGTATTGTCTCTTAGTTAGGGTTGCAAAACTTCCCTTAGACATTGAATTAATGTAATTGAATTCATCAATGCAAATTATTCACTAATATAAGGCAGCAAGCAACAGTTTAAATGGAAGTATGAATAATATAAAGTGGATGTGGAGAAAAGGCTTGCAAAATTTCCCTATTCCTGTGCCAGCTTGGTCTGTGTGTGGTCTCTCTGCTCTGTTTCTTTCCTCCTGTTGGTGAGAGGCTCTGACAACCCTTTTAGTGATAAACATCCACATAAACCCATGTATCGCCGTCATGCATAGGCTCCAATTCCTATCCCATAGTGCCGTACTGTGTAGCCTGTATGGCAATTTCATTTTGTAATTCTGTGCTGTATCTGATACATAATCCCTTTCTGTGGAAGTTTATCAGCCTTTGCAAGCTGATCCTAGAAGCCTTTTGGCAAGTTTTGGCCCTCTGCTACCTTTAATGACATGGTGGCACTGTACAAAGCCTTTTTTCTGGTGTCTTCTGATCAACCATAGCTAATCAGCTACAAGCTGAAAAAGCATTAAAGGAATGAAATGTCTAATCAAGATGACATAAAATCCAAAATAGCCCAAAACTCTAAGAATGATAAGACTATAATTTTCAGCATAGTCACATTTTTTCCAGTAACTTGTTCAATGATTCATATTTTCATAGGTATTCTTTCTGTTTATTTTACCCTAAACATAGAAACTTCTTGCTTGGATTTTTTTCACTGGCCATGTCCATTCCCAAGTATGTCTTTATTTATACATAAAAAATTATCAATAGATGTTACGCTGATTAAACTCTCATTTCCATGTAAATGTAGCTCCTAGCTACCTAAATACATTAATTAAGCTGAGAGCAAACTCAGAAGCCAAAAACTAGTTAATGAATGTCAGCTTCATTCAGTATATGACAGTATCAGAAATGTACTTACAGACATGTCAGACTGTCAAAGCAGTAACAAAATAAAGCTTGGAGTCTAGATACGGAGTCTTTATCATTAGCAGGAGATCTACTGTTAATGATTACTACCCTCTTAATTTACACCATCAGGAAAAAATTCTTTTCAAAGCATTTCCCAGCGTCAAATTAATATATTTCTTTCTCAAGCTTCACATAATTGTCTCAGGCAGTATTTTCCGCAGGCTTTCAGCTTGCCACGTCTAGGAACCACAGAAGTTAGAAAGTCTTAACTTTTCTGACTTTGCTTCCATGCCTCCCTCTGCAAAGCTTTGAATAAAAGAAAACCTGAAATAGCTCCTTACAGAGAATTGATCGATCAGAGCTTTAACGAGTGACAACAATGGTTCCAGAGAAGATGTGGTGGAAGAAGGCTAGCACAATGACACTATTACAAGAAAACTGAATTATGAGCTTCAGAGTACCTAGAACAAAGAAGGGCAAGCAAAAAGCAGACCACAGTATATCTGAAGAAGGACAATCCCTTTAGGATGATCTAATGTGACCATTCAGTGTCTCTTTCCACAGCCATAAATATTTTAGTCATTTTGAGAAAATATTAAAAAGGCAGTTTTATTCTCTTCCAAGTTTACACAGTTGTTAGTAACAGTCCTCATCAATAGTTTTCTTTCTCTCACTTTTGCTTAGCACTGACATACTACAAGGAGTCTTTCTTGCAAATTAGCAAATTGTGTATAATGATAGAACATTTTAGTGATGATACAATATACACTATATATTTAAGAATTTACAAAGAGTCTTGTAGCAGGGAACCAATCTGTAAGACTGATTTTGGGTTTGGAGTTTCTTGTGCTATTAAAGAAAAGTTTGGTCCATGGGCTAGGTGTACAGCTACCTCATGATTTAGCAGATCAATGAATTTCCTGTTAAAACAAGATAGAATTTTAATGCAAGAATTACCTGTGCTTTTGTAACCGTATATATCAATGAATGAATTAGTCATAGGCCTGGAAGCTAGGAATTCCTCAGTTCTAAACTTGCCACTGATTTCACAGACAAACCACAAAAGATCATAGTTTTAAAACCAGATCACTGCTGGTCTACATACTTTCAAAACCAGCCTGTGCAGCTCTTGGTTTGTGGAAACAAGACACATAGTGAAGTTGATGATAATTATGGGTTCTCAGCAACTTTGATGATGAGCTATTTGTTTATATATCATAAATCTGATTACAGAAGTCTAAATATAGGCCTTCAGGTCCAGAAACTCTGGACTTAGTTTTCTTCTAAAGAATTTTTTTATAAAAATAAAACAGAAATAAAAAAAGCGAACACAAAAAATCTAACAGAAATAAAAAAGAAAGGATAAAAAAGAGAGTTGAACTAGAAATAAATGTGTTTCTAATGCTGCAGAGAGCAATAACTTTCCAGCAGGAAGTGCAACAGGAGCTAGACATCACATTTAAACGCACCCTGTAGATGAAATTCTTCAGGTGATGATGGTATACATAATTGAAAAAATAATAACAGCAGTCCAATTCAAAAGTCCATGGTTCACCAATTCAGTGTCAGACACATTCTAGACATCTCTTAGTGCTATCACAGCTCTGTACCTATGCATATGTAGTTAACTGAATTTACATTTATGTCTTACTAAGTATATATGTAATTATACACAAAGCTATGCTTTGTATTTGTAAGTGTATTTTGATCATGTATCTCTAAATGTGAAAATATAATGGTATTAACTATGTAGATTTCAAATTTTCAGGGAGTTTTGACCTTTGGAGTCTGTAAGATAATAACAAACAAGAGGCAACAACATTGTTGCTCATGATGTGAAGGAGATTATGAATCCCTGACCAGAGTCCCTGTAAAAACAAAGGGTTCGTTTTACTATCTGCATTCATCTGGTGAGAGTAACTGGTACGTGCTCTGCCCTACAGAATTAATTCATTACATACGAAGTGTTGCAAAGACATACTGTCCCCATAAGTGCTTTCTGACGGATTGTCCTAGTTACAGGGGCTGAGACCATACTTTATCACTATGCGGATATAAACAAAACTATATTCTACACCCTGTATATAATTTCTGATGGACTGTTAATAAGCATTTGTAGCAGCTGCCCAGGGCTCACCTGACACTTCAGGCCACAATAGATAGAGACAAACCCTGTGAGTCAGGGGTGCATCTCTTTACACACCAATGACTCAGTTGTGGTAAATTTCCTCCCCTCCCTCTCTCCCCCACCCCTTCCGCCCCAACAAGGCATTAGCACCTTCACACCCAGCTGAAGGGGTCTTCTCTGCTAATGGACCAATAATGGACCCAATTGCACTGGCATAATAGTTGCCATGATCTAGAACATCAAAGATTCGAAGAATATCCCATGACTCACAGAATTAAATCACCCACTGTGAAACCCCCCACCCTGGGAAAAGTACTGGGCATTCCGACCTGAACCTGGGGATATATAATCTGTGGATTTTGTAACTTGGGGTATCACTCATCAGATCCAGAGGAGGAACAGATTTTCAACAGGACTGTGACGCCAGTCTTGAGAAGACAGATCATTACTTCGACAAAACTATGACCATCATCCTGACCAACAGGTTTCCTTCCCTTCTGCTTTGCACCTAGAGGGGCCATGTGGTGCTTAGCACAGGAGTTGATGAATACCCTCCCGTTCTTGTCCCAGGTTGCTGGGTTGGTTGTACTCTGTCCTTGTGGGTCAAAACCTATTTTTCTTTGTATCATTGTATGCATTGTAATCTTTTTAGTAAATTGTAACTCTGACTTGTAATGTCTTTTAAACTAGGTTCATTTCTCCCAGTGGTTTTCTTTTAAACCAGCACACTGGTGGTGATGTACCTTCCAGTCCCTGTGGATCAGCTAGACAGCACATTGGGTGCATAATCTATAATTCTGCCTGTTTAGCTCTTATTGCTGCTCAGGTACCAAGAAATGAACCTATTTTTCTTTCTAAATGGGCTGGTAGTGGCCAATGTCTCTTTTCTCAAGAAAGGCAATTTTTGCAGCCTTCATGTGACAGATATGTAGTTACTGTGTACACAGTGAGCACTCAATTCCCCAGTGACGTTGCATGTTATGCATTTGCACACCCAGGCCTGACCTCCTGTCCTGTACCACACACCGACAAAATGTCATGTGTGTGGGACATGTGTCTGCTCTCTTATGCCAATAAAAGCAACAACAGAATCAGGTCTCTGCTGCCTAATGCAATGATGCAGTGTATAATATCAAGCCTCTGTTTTTTACCCCTTCTACCATACCACTAAATGTACTTAATATATTAATATAAGCATCTAGCAGACAGAAAAATGAAGATGGCTCTACCTGGGTTGATAGTAATGGATTAAAGGTTTTACATGTCAATATAACAACCTGACTAAATAAGTAAACAGAAACTGGTGCACTTTACCAAGGAGTTTTTCACTTGATATTTTTCTTAAGACAGTCCATTATCAGCTCAACTAGATAATTTCTTTTATGACAATGTGGACATTTTGATAAGCCTGGAACTTGTCAGCTCCTCAGTTTTCTTAAGAAACCAGATTCTCTCGGGGAGTACCAAAAGATTATCAGGTCAGTCTCTGAGCAAACTCCATACAGCTTCACATGATGCCTACACTAAATCACGATAGAAATCCTTAGTAAATGCATATCATATGATAAACTTGCTTCTCAGGCCAGCCAGGTAGAGGGAGGTTTTAGGAGAGGTTGTGAAATAATTAAGGGTAGTTATCATACAATTGTATTACAAAATTCTTGGTAAATTAACAGCTCAAATTTCTACAACCCTTATGTGAGTTAATACGGGTCAGGCAGTTTCCTCTCTCCCTGCTGAATTGAACTCAGTACTCTTCCAGTGAGACATAAACTGTGGGAGGTTTGGATTGAATTAACAGAAAACAAATAATAGGGATAAATAACAATAGAACAGCATTGTCAGTTGTTAGAGCAATTTGCTTGGTCGTTTTGTGGAGTCCAGAGAGGATGCCTGAGCACAAAAAAGAGCTACAGTATTGATGAAAAATGACTGGACAGTTTATGTCATAGAGACACAGTGATGTCAGGAGAAGCCTGACTAGGTAATCATGTTGGTTCATGTCAGCTTGAATTTGATTGAGCTCTCAATTTCAGTTGAAGTTAAGTAAATTAGAAAGGAATTGAAAAATCCTTAAATATCAGAGAATTGAAGCTAACCTCCTTTCCAGGGCTCTAACTGATATTCTCAAAGTTTTCTTATAGCTTTTCTTGTTCGAGAAATGTCCACATACATCTCATGAGAAAATCAGTCACGATCTGTAGTTCCCAAATACATCTTGAATCATGTTCTGCTATTAACAAAATCTTGCTAAATATTCCTCCACTTTTTACTCCTAAATATAACTGAAAAGAGGGTGTAAACAGGTGGGACAGTGGCAAGAGGCAGTCACCTGAGGTAAATGGTTGGTAAATGTACACTCTACCCTTTTCCTTCCCCTTGTGCTCAGTTTTGCTCTCTGGATTCTGGGGTCTAGGGTTCAGTGCTAGAGCCTGAATCAGCAGAATATTTATTGTTCTATATTCATCTTGGATATATAGGCTGAAGCATCAGAGAGAAAATGCTTAGGTGTTGGCATTTTTGGAATAACTCTGGCACACATCCTGTTTAAAAGGTGATTTGTATTTTGCTAATTAATTCATCAGTAGTAAATGTGCTTTAATGACAGAATTTTTGGATGGCGTTCAGACTCTCATTAGCCTTAATCATATTAACCTATTACTGATATTTATATCAGGCAGAACAAAGTGCAATGCTTCACCACGGGATGTTCTTCTTTAAAGATAGTACCAATGTGTGAATTAAAGAAATACGTAATACTTCTTGCTGTTGAGCCATATGGAATGATAATATCAGACTTAGATGAATCCGCCATCCTTGTTCCTTGAGAGTTTCCATGAAAAAAATTGGGCATGCTGGTGGTTTGTCCTTATAACTTCTTGAAGTCAAAGAACATGGACTTTACATACTCATTATAACCACTTGTACAAGACCTTAAACATGGTTGAAGATACCAAGCAGACAATGCATTTCATAATGTTCAGTTTGTCTGAGTTTGGATCAGATGATCTCTCAAATGTCTAAGTGATATTATTATATTGGTTTCATAGATACAAAAGGAAGGCTGGACTGGGGATAAAAGGAATAAAGCAAATCTCATTCTAGATGAAAAAGAAGCAAAGCTGACAAACTAAGTTAAGGATTAAATTTTGTAAAAGGTTGTCCCTCATTAGTAAAGGATTCACTTCAATTTGTTCAGTCTCAGAAAAACAAGACTTAATTAATTGTTAACCCTTAAATATCAAAGCTGGAGTACAATGAAGCACTTTGTTTAGGACAACTTTTCAGAAGTAAGTCAAAGCTTCTGGTAACCAAATTTTCAGCAATGCAACACTGATATACTGTGCGGTATTTGGTACCAAACCTCATTTTCTAGTTAAATCTATGAAGTCCAAAATATCTGTAAAACAAGTGCCTTTTAATTAACTGTCTGTTGTAGTGGTCTCATTTTGTTGAGTCCTGCCAGTAAGTCAGTAAACTCCAAGTGATTGCTCCACTCTCTGAGATATTTGTAGCTCCTAGGTTTGGCATGCTTAAGGAGTGAGAGATGTCTGTATGGCCTTTCATTTATTTAACAGCTGCCATTACACCAAAGGATATGTATGTGTGCGTGTGTGTCTCTGTGAGTGCAAGTATGACCTACCAATAAGGTAATAAGGGCAAAGCATTCAGGTTGAGAACCTCAGCTGCAGACTCAAATCCTTTGTTAACTTTCTAAATAAACACTTTAAGCATGAAAAGGGAAATATAAATTAATAAGCTTAGCACTGTCGTCACAATTATAGTGGAATTTAACATAGCATGTGTGTCTGGTTTTAAACACTTAAGATAGGTCTTTTAATACCAGCATGGCTTGGAACAGCCGAATTAGGCATTCAAATTTTTCTTGCAGCTTGGAAAATCTCACCTCTAAATTTGTAAGTCCCACAATAAACATTGAGAGACACCCAGGTGCCCTGAGAACAAACACCATTTAAAAGCTTTGAAGTTCTAAAAATTAACTTATCAGTTAACACAAAGGTGAACTGAAAATAACCCTCATGTAACACAGCCTTCCTGGTTACTCTTTCCTTGTCATACATGCATAAATTTTCCATTTTTTCCAGTTGGGGACAAACCCAAGCCTCTAAAGCAATCCATTTTCTCAACCATAGTCTATACTGTTCTATCTGTTTTGGAAGAAGGAAGAAGAAAGAGCCTGATTTTTCTTAAGGAATACTGAGGTTTGTAGTTGTTTGACTCTGTAGTACAGAAAGTGTTTGATGTAGTTTTGAATGTGTTGTGTGACATTTTATAAAGTTTCCCTCATTAAATCTTCAGCAGTGTCTAATATTTTGCTGTTTCATCTTTTAACTATGTTACTAGTATTCTGTGTTTCATTTTAGCAGGCCAAGTAACAGATAAATGACAAGAAAAAACTCAAAAAACTTCTTAAAACAAGGTGGTTAAAAACCAGAGCTAAATAATTGGCTAGTAAAACTACATTCAAGACTAATACAACAAGTTTGTTCTTTGACCCAACACAATTGTCAGAGATCTAATTATCCACCAGAGTCTTTGCTCTTTAGCTAGATTTTCAAACAGATTTGCAGGAAGAGTGTTTCTGAGTCTTGAACAAGAGAAGATTTTTGATAAGTTAGTTAATCACTGACTCCTAAAGTGATTTTCCACAAATCTTGTCCAAAGCTGCCCTCATTTTCCTGATGAAATGTCATGGAAACAGTCATGGTGCTTACTGTGCCAGTTGCTAAACTGAAACAATGAAAGATGTATTAATGAGGTATGCTGGAGACTCTGGTCTCCTGCTGGTTCTGTCTTCATCTTCAGAGTTCCCCTCACTCTGAAGCACACTGCTCAGCCTCCCCGCAATCATCCTGGGTTAAATGGAAGTCAATACAGCTGCTGCGTGTCAGAGTGGAAGGAAGGAGAAGGGAACTTCCCACGCTGAGGACAGACTCTGTAAATGGCTCAGTTCCATAGGCCAGCGTGCTCACTAAAGGTCAGAAGAAAGCTGAAAGCTCAGTTCAGTGGCAAGTTTTCAGGACCCTAAGCAGCAGGTGTACACAGAATAACAGCTTGCTCTCCTCTTCCCCGGTTCCCGCAGGGAACACATATGAGTTACTTATTTCTGCCTGTTCCTACAGTCCTTGCTGGGTTACAATATCTGCTGCTGGACTGCTCCTGATTAAGGAGGATGGCGAATTGCAGTGCTTTTTCCAGCAGGGCTTTGTGTGCTGCAGCTGTCTGCAACACACAGAGTGTGGCCATGCAGGCCAGGGCGGAGCAGCTCTCTACTTTGCAAAGGGAACTATTTAGTGGTTCAGACAGCCAGTCCCAAAAGTGAGCGATTTATTTCTGTAGAAAAGATAATACACAGTCAAAGTCCACCTGAACATTAATCTACAGAGTAACAGCCCTTAACCAGCGACCTTTTATAGCCAGCCCTTCATTCCCTTGAGTGCAGGAACTGGATTTCTGTTTCTTGTGTTTGTTATGCAAAAATTAGAAATGCAACAAATGTATTCTTGGCCTGCACTGAGGCTTAGAAAAACAGCAGGGGGCTTAGAAACAATGGCAAGCAGCAGCTAAAGCAAGCTGCTCCAAGAGCCAAGCTCTTCTGCAATAGCATTCAGAGCAATGGTTGTCCAAGTGCTCAAAAAGCATAGTTAGAAGATAAAGTTATGCCACAGAAAGCTAGAGCTTATATCTCACAAGCTTTTCCTTGTTTCCTTTTACTTCTTTTGGTTATGAAATGAGGGAAAAGCAGTTTCTAAATTTTTTTGTAACAACTTCTTGAAATTCCGGCTTATGGGAGAGCACAGCAAGGAAGATACAAGGCAGCTCAGATACAGGCATTCAAGCACGATTTGTTTCTTTTTATATGAAACTCTCTCTGATGTGCCTTGCTATGCTATGAATGTGGTTTTAATCATGATGGTACTGCTTGAGTGAAGTGTAATGACAATGAATACTAATAGGGCAGCTGTGTTGCTGCTTGTTCAGTGAGCTTGTACCCACTTGGTGAGTTCCAGTATCTGAAAGCTAAAAGACAGATAGCCGTAACAAGCCCAAGCCCCATATAACCTGTGTCTCATGATTCTTTGAATCCAAGCTTTGGTGGGCAGTCATCAAATGATGACAAATGATGAGGCTTCTAAAAGCACATCTGCTTTATTCCATCTCTTTCTGAGCTGAGTGAGCTGGTGAAAGAGACAGGAGTTGTAACGGCCCCCTGTGCATAGCTCCACCTGGTCCAATCGCACAAAGCACTCTGACTCGGCACTACACCTTCTGCCCCAGGAAACCTGGGCCACTTCAAATGGATTAAGGAATGGGGATTTCCTTAGGGCAGCAATGCCAGCTTTTAGCTGTCTGAGTTCCCTGGTGCTGCCCCTGAAGGAATCTTGCTGTCCATCACAGTAAATGCTATGTCTTCTTGGTAGCAATGTCTGTGAAATGTGGTATTAGTCAAGCAAAGACTGTAGCCATCCTTTGTGCTTTAGATTAAGTTTCATTTTAATTTTACAACCATCCCACTTGTAATCTTTATCTCTGTACATCTCTGCACTTCTCCCAATAGAAAGTGTAAGAGGTGGTTCTGACCAAGGACAGTTATGAGTTTGGGGAGGGGGGGTTTGGGAGGTTTCAGGGGTAAGGGGAGAGGGGAGGCTGTTTGGACTGTTTGGATTGTTTGCCTGTTCGTAAAACTGGGGTTTTTTTAGAAACATGAAGAAAAGACCAAGATTGCAGTGTCTGCGGAACAGCGGGGCTCTCCCCTGTTCCCCCAATGCCCAGTTTTGTGCAGGGGGATGGCAGTGGTGGAGGTCCGAGAGTGGTGAGGCTCTCTCCTGGGGGTTCTCTCTGTCCTCCCACCACCTGGGTTGTGTGGTGGGGCGGTGGCAGAGAGTGACAGGAATGGAATTGGCACTCTTGTTGCGCTCGCGATTGAGTGGCCATTTGGCGCAGTGGGCGTGGAGCTGAGCACATGGAGCTGCTCCCACTATTTCTCTGTTTTTCCTGCTGGTGCTGGCAGTGGTGGCTCCCAGCTCATGGCAGAGGGCAGAGCGGATCAGCAGCGGGCGGTGTGGGACAGGGCGGCGCCTCCCTGCTGGCCATGNCGGTGGGGGACGGTGCGCCGCCTCCCTGCTGGCCATGGAGCCAGGCACGTGGGTCCGCTCCTGCTGTTTCTCTGTTTTTTCTCAGGAGTGCCAGCGGCGGCCGCGGGGCTCAGTGGCTGCACCTGCGCCACAGTGGGCTGGGCTAGGCTTGGCGGCTGCTCAGGGCCCAGGTCCCGCATGGCACAGCTGTGGGGAGTGGCACAGGGCGGCAGCTTCTTCTGGCAGGTGACTGACAAGAGCCCCGCCGGAGGATGGCCGTGGCCGCACAGCCCCCTCCCCGTACTGCGCCCACCGCCCGCGGCCGGTCCCTGCGAGCGGCGAGTGCTCCATGGGCAAGGCTAATGGTGCCTCCAGGCTCTGAGCACATGGCATTTCATCAAGAACTGCCATTTTGCCTGGAATGAAGATCCCGAAGGAGAGATGGAGCCCAACAGTGCCAGCCAATCAGGGAACAGCTTGGCCGGGAGAAGGACACCGAGTTTGCGCAGGACTTCCAGGGCATAAAAGCTGCTGACATGGAAGTCCCGTCTCAATTCGGCTTTCTCTCGAGCTGAGCGCAGCACGGCCCCTCTCCTCCTGGTTCCTGGACTGCACAGCCTGCTTCCACTCACCTCCATCGGCACAGGCAGCAGCATGGTGCCCACCAGAGCCAACCCAGTCAAACTGCAAGTGATAGTTCCCCTGTGGGTGTCCCTAGGGGGGGTGTTTTCACCTTCTTTGTCTTTCAGGGGACTCCAAGGGCCGGGAGAGTACCATCAATGAAGCGGCTTCCCTTTTCCTTCCCGTGTTTCTCAGCCAGCCAGCTGGCTTTGAGGAGCAGTTTGGGTTTTTTGGGGTTTTTTTGCATGACATTGCCGGGTGTCATAGCATGTATTTTGTCTCGGGATCCCATAAGGTTTTTGGTCGATCCCTAGACAATAAAACTAGACAATAAAACTTGCTGTTGAATAATGTTCAGTCTTTCGTCACTCTTGCACACCCCTAGTGATACAGTGATTCAAACCACCACAAGGACATTTCTGCCCTTTCAGCCCTACCCATTTAGGTGGGAAACCCAAAAGGATGTCCTTTTTTGCCCAAGAAATCCTAATAGTGGAAGACCTTTCAAAACCAAAGCAACTTGACAGCGACCACTGTAAATAGAGAAATTGTGGTAGATTATGCCTCATGGTTAAAATATCTAAAGAGTTATGAAGCAGGACTTTTATCATCTCTGGTAGTAAAAACCTAAATTCCCTGCTAGGCAACTAACAGAATTACTTGGTGCTGGGTGTAAGTCGCCCTCTTCCAGAGTCTGCTCTACTGCTATCTAATTGCAACATGCAACCTTTGTGAATCATTAATACCAAATATTAGTGAGGCCAGTGGCTTAGTAAGATTAAAAGTGTAATTAAATGTGTATGTAGCTAATTAGCTACATTAGATAAGTTAAAATTGCAATTAGAGATAATTCATGCTTTAAAGTGTGTAAAAGTCATCTTCTAGACTCGATCCATCTAATGGTGCATATTTATGCAAGCAAACAGGTAGGAAGGATATTTGAGTCCCTAGTTTGAGAAAGAGTTCTTAATGTTTTTTTCACTCAGGCACTCAGCTTGGTTTTCGTGATGCATTTCACAGCTTCTGGCTCCAAGATTGTTATCAATAGTCCAGATGCTGCCTCGAAGCTGAGAGGGAAAAGTAATGAGTCTTTCAGACAGATCATCCACAACAGACTAGGTTCTGATCTCAGGCTCACTGATGCAAATTGAGACAACTCATCAGGCTTTAAAATTCAGAATTTTTTTGCTTCAGAGCCAGGTGGCTGAGAGCTGACTCTGGCTAAAAGGATGGGAGCACGGAGGATCCAGAGCCTGCAGCTGAGAGAACCTTGCTCTGCCGTGGGACTGCAGAATCTCTCTCCCACAGACGGCAGAAAAAGTTTTTTCTTCAGACTCACACTCCTTTGCCGTCCTAATGGGCACATTCAGGCTGAATGATAAAGAGTTTTTCTTCATGGGAAAACAGCATTCAGTTNTCAGCCGCGGGCGGTGTGGGACCGTGCGGCGCCTCCCTGCTGGCCATGGAGCCAGGCACGTGGGTCCGCTCCTGCTGTTTCTCTGTTTTTTCTCAGGAGTGCCAGCGGCGGCCGCGGGGCTCAGTGGCTGCACCTGCGCCACAGTGGGCTGGGCTAGGCTTGGCGGCTGCTCAGGGCCCAGGTCCCGCATGGCACAGCTGTGGGGAGTGGCACAGGGCGGCAGCTTCTTCTGGCAGGTGACTGACAAGAGCCCCGCCGGAGGATGGCCGTGGCCGCACAGCCCCCTCCCCGTACTGCGCCCACCGCCCGCGGCCGGTCCCTGCGAGCGGCGAGTGCTCCATGGGCAAGGCTAATGGTGCCTCCAGGCTCTGAGCACATGGCATTTCATCAAGAACTGCCATTTTGCCTGGAATGAAGATCCCGAAGGAGAGATGGAGCCCAACAGTGCCAGCCAATCAGGGAACAGCTTGGCCGGGAGAAGGACACCGAGTTTGCGCAGGACTTCCAGGGCATAAAAGCT
Source organism: Serilophus lunatus (assembly GCA_013399895.1). Lineage (NCBI taxonomy): Eukaryota > Metazoa > Chordata > Aves > Passeriformes > Eurylaimidae > Serilophus > Serilophus lunatus. Next base: position 431,614 of record VXBA01001221.1, read on the forward strand.
GCTGACATGGAAGTCCCGTCTCAATTCGGCTTTCTCTCGAGCTGAGCGCAGCACGGCCCCTCTCCTCCTGGTTCCTGGACTGCACAGCCTGCTTCCACTCACCTCCATCGGCACAGGCAGCAGCATGGTGCCCACCAGAGCCAACCCAGTCAAACTGCAAGTGATAGTTCCCCTGTGGGTGTCCCTAGGGGGGGTGTTTTCACCTTCTTTGTCTTTCAGGGGACTCCAAGGGCCGGGAGAGTACCATCAATGAAGCGGCTTCCCTTTTCCTTCCCGTGTTTCTCAGCCAGCCAGCTGGCTTTGAGGAGCAGTTTGGGTTTTTTGGGGTTTTTTTGCATGACATTGCCGGGTGTCATAGCATGTATTTTGTCTCGGGATCCCATAAGGTTTTTGGTCGATCCCTAGACAATAAAACTAGACAATAAAACTTGCTGTTGAATAATGTTCAGTCTTTCGTCACTCTTGCACACCCCTAGTGATACAGTGATTCAAACCACCACAAGGACATTTCTGCCCTTTCAGCCCTACCCATTTAGGTGGGAAACCCAAAAGGATGTCCTTTTTTGCCCAAGAAATCCTAATAGTGGAAGACCTTTCAAAACCAAAGCAACTTGACAGCGACCACTGTAAATAGAGAAATTGTGGTAGATTATGCCTCATGGTTAAAATATCTAAAGAGTTATGAAGCAGGACTTTTATCATCTCTGGTAGTAAAAACCTAAATTCCCTGCTAGGCAACTAACAGAATTACTTGGTGCTGGGTGTAAGTCGCCCTCTTCCAGAGTCTGCTCTACTGCTATCTAATTGCAACATGCAACCTTTGTGAATCATTAATACCAAATATTAGTGAGGCCAGTGGCTTAGTAAGATTAAAAGTGTAATTAAATGTGTATGTAGCTAATTAGCTACATTAGATAAGTTAAAATTGCAATTAGAGATAATTCATGCTTTAAAGTGTGTAAAAGTCATCTTCTAGACTCGATCCATCTAATGGTGCATATTTATGCAAGCAAACAGGTAGGAAGGATATTTGAGTCCCTAGTTTGAGAAAGAGTTCTTAATGTTTTTTTCACTCAGGCACTCAGCTTGGTTTTCGTGATGCATTTCACAGCTTCTGGCTCCAAGATTGTTATCAATAGTCCAGATGCTGCCTCGAAGCTGAGAGGGAAAAGTAATGAGTCTTTCAGACAGATCATCCACAACAGACTAGGTTCTGATCTCAGGCTCACTGATGCAAATTGAGACAACTCATCAGGCTTTAAAATTCAGAATTTTTTTGCTTCAGAGCCAGGTGGCTGAGAGCTGACTCTGGCTAAAAGGATGGGAGCACGGAGGATCCAGAGCCTGCAGCTGAGAGAACCTTGCTCTGCCGTGGGACTGCAGAATCTCTCTCCCACAGACGGCAGAAAAAGTTTTTTCTTCAGACTCACACTCCTTTGCCGTCCTAATGGGCACATTCAGGCTGAATGATAAAGAGTTTTTCTTCATGGGAAAACAGCATTCAGTTTGTGAACTTAGAAGGGATTGTTTGCTACTTTTACTGTGGAGGTGAACAGTTCACTGGAGCTTTCATGCTCACCCAAATTCACCCACATGGTACGACATAGATTACTAACAGCAATTCTTATTTTTTAATTGTGTATGCACAAACCAGGCATTAGACTTTCTGCTATAAATCCAACACTGAGCAGAGAGAAGACATTTTTTAAATTCATGGTGGGAAAGGTCAGAAAAAGTTTAGTGTTTTACACAGAGAGGATTCAAACTGACTATAAACCAGAAAAGAAATAAAACTGTTTCCTTTTCCCCCTCCTCATCTCTGTGCACTATAAGCCTAAGGAAATACTAAGTTGTCTGGGGTTTTTTATGGTTTTACAGTTCAAGAAGTAGGAACCCACTTGATTCTCAAATATGGGGGAAAAATTATGTCTAAACTTGTCATCATTCTTTCCTGTCTTATTTTTTTATTTCTAATTAAGTGCCAATTTTGTGCCCACCATTTTCAGGATTATATCAAGAAAAATAAATATGCAGATTTCTATAGAAAGAAATCATGACTTTTGGTCACATCTGTGTAAATTCAGTTAAAACTCTGGAGAGGTCAATATCAGAAGTCCAGCTTTTTGTCACTGTAAATGACACCGGAAAACATGTCACGTGAACCTTCTTGAGAGAGAAGTGATTTATTGAGAAGATTGTTTGCTGTCACCTTTCTTTTCCTCTCTGCAAATTACATGTGTGCCTGTCGATTTATAAAGCCTTGATGGAAGGAGCAGAAACTGCATGACAGCTTGTGAGGAGACCCTCTGCAGAGACATATCCAGCTTGGCCAGTGAAATCTATCTGTGTGGCACCTGTTAGTTACGCACAGCAGGACTGTCCATCATTCCTTGTAGTAGCTCTTCATTTCCATAGCACACTGCGGTGCAGGCAGAGGAGAAATTACTCTCTAACTATAAGACAGTGAATGAGAAATTTCTGTCACTGTTTATGCTGTCAGACCACCAGTCAGGATGCTGTACATCAGCTGGAGAGGGGGAAGGGAACGTAGTTCATTTCACAGTCAGCTGACAAAGCTCTCAAGCAGTAGGAAGCTCTTTGCTTCCTACCTTGTGAAATCCCATAAAAATATTGTTACTGAATGGAGAAATGTTTAAAGATAAATGTGGAGTACATCATGCCATTTAAAAGGGAAAATCACCACATGATGTGAAGAGAGTTTGTGGTAAAACAAAGAGCACACAATGCCTATCCATTTTGTGATCTAATGCCCGGATCACAAATGGATAGACAACAATTTCTGCTGCTGAATTGCAGCAAAATGTCCTTGGGAATGCTTGAATTGACTGCTTTTGTGTGAGGAACAGAAGGAAAAAAAAATAGAACTGAAGAAAACACTCAGGTTCCTGTGGGTTGAAGAACTTTTGCTTAGTATCATAATAATCAAAAGGAAATTTGTAATTGAGACTGCATATTGTTTTATTGTGTTTTTCAGGTGGGTGAGTGAGGGCAGAATTCCTCTTGAAGGCCTTCATCATGTCTCATTTACAAGACCATCCAGACAACCCTAAAACTTTGCCATCCTGCTGAACCATTCTCCCTTCCATCTTAAACTGATCATCACTGGCTTCTATAGCGCATCCCCCCATACCAGCTGACACTTTTCCCTGACCATAATAGACTGTGGCTTCTGCTGCTGTGATAAGCAGAGGCCCATTTTGCTACTGTGTTATTTCAGCATGAAGAACTGATGATTTGTTGATCTGTTTTCTCTGGCAAGTGAGTCAGTTTCAAAGTCAGTTACTCCACTGTAACTGAGTGATAACTCCATCCAAAAAATTAAACCATTAAGCCAGCACTTGTTACTGGTAATCTATGATGAGATTCATGTAAAGCAGTGCACTATAAGGCCAGGCTCCTATTTAAGACCTCAGTATGGGTGCATGTCCTGAAGAAAGAAGGGTGAATCCATCCTGAAATCAAGGCAAAGCACCTGTATTTTGAGGCATTACGTTGTTAGCTATCTTTCATTTGTTCTCATGACATCTTTTTGAGGCAGCGGTGCATTACTAATACAGTAAATACTAAACTTTTCAGGGATGTACGATGTTCCTATTTAGCCTTGGGGACTGAAACAGAACAATTTATGAAGCCAAGCAATTTACATGTTCTTCTGTAGGTCCCCCCCTGCCCCTCTCTCCCCACCAATGATAGTCAGAAAGTGATCTAGAATAAAAATCCTTAAAGCTGTGGAGAGCATTACTGTGACGGAAAACATAACTTCAAAGCAGTCTTTCTATGTTTAGCTGTTAGCTAACCCATATCTCATGAGTCAATGCAGACACACTTTGTTCAGTTATTTGAAGGAAACTGCATCTGTATCATTGGGAGCATTAACTGCCCAGAAATCTCTAATTTTCTAACAGATAATCAAATAAACAACAAAACTACCAAAAAGAAATGGATTACAGAAAAAACCTTGCTGCTGTAACTGGTAATTGTTTATTGAAGTGTAGCAATTCTATTAATATTGCACATAAAGGACTGCAAAAAGTAATGAAATACAAAAAGCTCTTTTGGCAAAATTAAATGCTATGATCTTTTAAGCTATTTATTCTGTGACTGCTGAATAAGATGACGTGAAGCTTTCAAGTGTGAAAGGAAGCATGCCAAAGCAGCTAAAGTGCTGTAAATATCCACTCAGTGTGATTCTGATCGGAACTATCAAGTTTTAACCAAAATCTTGGGAACAGCTATTCAAATATGCAATTATCCTTACATGTTCAAAGCATTGCTGTAGTGAATTCAGTGACATGATACCAAAATAGAAGGAGGCATGTAATGTAACTTGCACAATGTTTTCCAAATGTAAATATTTGTATCAGCTGACTTTGTTTTAATTTGTATTTTCTCTGAGCCATATAAATAGGCTATACCTAGAGCACATCACTAGAATGTGTCTTTTTCATTTAGCTGTGAATTTGAGTTAAAAATCATGCCGGCTTTGTTCTTGTGGCATATATTGTCAATAAAATCCCTTGATCAAAATCCAAATTCATATTAAGCTGTTATGCATGGTTTGTTTGAGGAAGACAAGAACTAAATGAATGACATCCTTGTGAAACCACTCGAACACTGTGGATTAAAAAGCCTGATCTATGCATTAAGGAGGGATGACTGTTCTGATAGCCTTTGTCCAAATTTCTTACTTTTATGTCATATACAGGTTTGGGCTTTTGGTTAGAAAACAAAACAATGGAGTTGCTTAAATTATAGGAAAAATATTTGTAAAATGAATGTGAAATAATATGCTGAGAAGTTGAAAAGCTTTTAGTTCTGCAAATGTTTCTTGGTGAACTTTTATCATTATGATTACTGACTGTGTTCGTAAAAGTAGCAGGCACTTTGCAGTAGAACAAAGACATAATCTTTCTCTCAAGGGACTGCAATCTAAAGCCCCAAATGAATCAGATAATATAATCACTGAGGGCAGTGGGGCAGGTGTCAGGCATTTGGGTTGAAGTGGCAGAATTGGGACCAATTTGAACGATGCCAGACAAAACAGAGGGTAAAATAAAGGAAAAAACCCCCCATCCTCCTCCCTTTGCTCCTCCATACAAACATAGCAGGAAGAATTCTAGGAGCAGCAGAGCATGAGTGAAAACAAAAACCAGATTACGTGGTCACTAAGGAGAGGCTGGTGTCACGCAACAAAAACCAGTGTTAGTAAAAAGGCATCTTATAAGCATTACAACAAACAAGCAGCAATTTAGAAGATGTATTTGAACTTGGAAAAAACAGCAGTGGGAGAATATTTATTCAAATTGGTAGGTAACTTTTTTCACTTGCACTAGACCATGAATGAAGAATCAGAATCCACTTACCAGGGAATTTTTTAAAAAACAATTACTCTTTCAAAATTGTTAAGTTATTTAACAGGATTTTCACATTGCAAAAACACTTGCTTAGTGAAAGGGATATGCCCTATTTGTGGTTACCGTGCGCAAGGGACATATCTTTCTCCACAGTAGATTTTTTAATGAAATTAATGCCTAATTGCATATGATTCATTTTATCATCCCAAGTTACACAAGGCACTAAGGACAGGCACAGCACACTGATCTTTATCAGTCTTCTCTGAGATTCTGGGCATTCCCATAATGATACATGGATAACCAGCTGTAGCTCAGTTATAGCTCAATTAGATGTCGCCATTAGTCTAAACTCAGAAAACAGGTCATCAGCTGGAGCAAATTTTAATGGTGAGAGTTAATATAAAATACTTCAACTATATTCTGTTCTATCAGATATAAAAATTAGCAACAACATACAGATACACAAACACTTTGAAAGCATAAAAAACACAAGACAATTCAGAGTATGTCATTCATGCCCATGAAAATACTAGGTTTCTGTCTGTGATTTAAGTGTCACTGTGACTTCTACTGAAAACAGGGAAATACACTCCCACTAAATGTCATAAATAATGAACGCGCCTCTTTTCTTCTCCTCCTTTCTCTTAGCTTTTTAATTTGAGCAGATGATATACAGTATGGAATATCTCTCTGGTCACTTTGGGTTAGCTGCACTGATTGTGATCCCTCCCAAGATTTTGCCAACTGCCACCCTACCCATCTGAGGCAGAATGTTGGAGAGACAGGCTGGTACTGTGCGAGCACTGTTCAGCAGTTGCCAAAGCACTGCTGCATTATCAACACCTTTCTAGGTACAAATGCAAAGCATGGCACTGCGAGAGCTGCTGCGGTGAATGTTACCTCCATCCCAGCTGGACACAATGCATGACCTTTTTCATCCTGGTTATCAAGCCTGCCCTCTGCAAGATGGGCAGTTCTGTACTCTTTTTACCTTAGTTATGCTGCCTACCTCAGATGCTGTTTCTCAGGATCTGAGAGAAGGAACACAACAGATCTGTGTCCGTATCTTCACTCTCTGGAGCTACTGTGATACTGACCCAGACAACAAATATCTAACATCTGAACATCACTTAGTAAAACTATACTTTGTATGAGATGCTGACTTGAGAATGTGAGATCTTCTTTCTGTAGTATTATTTTTTATCACAGCATTGCTCTGTGGCACCTTACCAGATTCTCTAATTGTACTCACAGATGCATCACTGAATTTTTAAAATTCTGTTCACACCAGCCACTTAGAGTGTTTCCTTGGTACTGCCAAGGACAGCAGTCTGGAGAAAACTCTGTGCATCACTGGGGTTTGAGAGAGTTTAGCCAGAGACACTAGGAAACAATGGGGCTCTGTTAAAAAAAGGGTTGAAGATGTGAATTTCACTCAGTCATACTGGTGTACATCAGCTGAAAATAAGTTGAAAAATCTGAGCTTAATTAAATAAGCATAATATTAAAGAATTCACTCCATGCAAATACACAAAGCTTATGCATGTGTGTATATACACATATATGTATATTTATATATATTTGCTCCATAATGACAGTGTTAGAAAGTAGGTTTGAAACAGTGAAAAAGCATATTAAGCCCAACAGCCCATTAATGTCTGTTCTGACAAATATATACTATTGAATTTAATAAATAGATGAATGAGTGAGTGAAATTTCCTGTCCTATGTCACGGTAGAGACCAAATTACACAATATACAAGTACCATTTGGTCTTAAAATATATGACTTGACCTCAGTAGGATTAGAGTGACCTAGATGACCTAAAGATCTGTCCTTCTGCCTTTGTTAGAACTCAGTAAATAATTTGCTACAAACTAATTTCATTTCTGCTCCTTCCTCTCTTCCCTCCTTGCTTGTGACAAGTCAGAATCCTATATGCTCTGATTTATTCTACATGCAGGGATATTCATCCTGTGAGTAACTCCTGGGCTGGCACTGGCTTTCTGCATGGTAAAATGTGGACTGGAGTAGCCGGTCATTTAAATAACATGGTAAATAGAAGTTAAAAGTCCTCAGGGGACAGTAGCTTACGTATGCTCCAGAGAGACTTGATAGGGAGGATATCCATTTCTGAAACGAGCTTATCTGTGCTGTGCATGCCACAACCCATGGCTGCAGTCTGAAGCAACTGAATCACCTGCGCCTTCCCTTAGTCTGTCCCTGAGGATTCAGGGTGGTAGCAGGGTTGAGTTGAGTAGTATATTTTGAATTGGAGGAATATCTTTCCTGTGCTCTCCCTGCAGATGCCCAGAAACAAAATGCTACGCCATGGATATAAAAGCCACACCAGCTGGCAGGAGGTTGGAGCAACCTGGATCAGGAAGGAGTGTTCTTAACACAAAGAATGGAATTAGCTGAAGAAGGCATTGGCAGTCTGAAAGTAAGGGGTTGTAAGACAGCACAGCACTGAAATTTCAGAGTACATGATGCTGGACAGAGGATGCCAGTCAGACCTGGCAGAAGAAGGGCCTAGCAGGAGGGAGAAAAATTACAATAGTCTGAAGGCATTAAAGGGAGGGAGGGACTATCTGGATGGGGGCTGGGAGCCTGGGAAGAAGACAGACAGTGGCCAGGGGTGGGAGATGGTCTTAAATTGATCCTTCTTAAAGCAACTGAAATGGCATTAATGCATACTTGTTACCCTCTATCAAAGTGAGAATGCAAGATGTAATACTGAAACAAACTGGTATGCACCCTTAGGAAGGGTCATCGTTCATGATTGTTGCTGCACAATGAGCAGAAACTAAAGGGACAACATAAATGTAGGGGTACAAGGAAGAAAATTATTAGACTTTTATTCTACACAGGTATAAATGACCATGTAGCAGCTCATAACAGTGAGGAACTGAGTCAGAAACATCGTAAGTAGATTAGAAGAACATGTAATTTCCTGTTCAAGTGAATTATGTCAATGTGTTTTTCTTTCTGGTGTCAGTAAAATAAAAGTGCACATTTTTTTCTAAGTCTCTATTCTGCTAAAACACTTTTTTCCCCTTGCCTTCTTGCCTTGACTTTAATTCAACGTTTGTATTTCAGTTACTGTTTCAGCTATAAGTTGAAGTTGCTATTTCAGCTGGAAGTCTGCAGCAACCCTGATGAAAGAAGTTTGCTCTCCTTGTACGCACCCTCACAGGCACTCACAGAGATTGCCACCACTCACACACACCCGAGGACACAATAGTTTTACGCACAGGATGCTCTGCCTGAGGAGGGCAGGTCACACAGCCCTGGCCTTGGCAACATCAGCTTCAGGAATAGGTTAGCTGCTATCAGTCAAAGTCAAGTATCCTGGAAAAGGAAATTATAGTCCCTAGTTTTGCATCAGGAAGGAATCTCCCATCCTGAGGAAAAAAGATTAGCTTAACTGTGTGTGCAATTGCTCAGGAACAACTTCCCAAATTACAATGCATGAAAAGATCCCAGTTTAGTACATTATGGCAGTAAGAGGATAGGGCTGCATGCAGATTAAATCTTACATTCATTATTGTTATTAAGTAGTCTAATTTTAGAAGAAAAACCCACCCTATTTAAAGTCTCAAAAGTACAGCCATGTTAAAATACATTAAAAAGAAGTTTGAATAATAAAGGTCATATCTGTGTATGTCTCGGAAATAATAATATAGTGGGTGCAATGACAATATGTGATTAAATATGAGAGTGTTCCATGTTGACAGAGCTGTAAGTGAGTACATTTTCTTACATCTTCTTTGGATAAACACACATGCACATACATGATGACAAACCATACACACCAGACCTCAATTTACAAGAAAATTTGATGACACTGTAATTCTTGCTGTAGTGGGTGATCCTGGTAGATAAGAATCAGGTACCTAAATTCTGTGAATGTCAAAAACCTTAACAGCTTGGAAAATCTTGGGAAAATGTACATGGAAAATTTTTAAAAAGAAAATAGAAGCAGTAGGTAGTGTAGTAGCAGATTCAGTGCTTAAGGAAATTGCTGCTCAACAAAAATAGGAACACTGCAGACTGTAAGAGGTCATACAACTTATTTGTATTTTAGTCCAGAAAGATATTGAATCTTATCTTCGTAAGAACCCTAAGCTGTACCTCTCCACCACCAAAATTCTCTCCATTTAAGAATGATTATGTATTTCATTGAACTAGAAATGAACTCACTGAAGAAAGACCAAAGGCATGAAATGTACTCCCTATACAGACTCTGCAGCAGGACTTCTATTTGTGTTCCCTTCCCATAAGGAATAATCTGCTCTGCTCCTCTCCCCTTCCCGCCCTGCCCCACCCCTCACTGCATACTCAGGTACTCAGCTCTACTAAGAAGCCTGTTATGCATGTCTTTAGACAAACTAATATAAAGAGTACCTGAACTTAGCCACAGCTGTCTTAACATAAATAAAAATATTAAATATGTTAAGATGTTCCCTCACATCTATTCAGATAAACACTATGAAAACAACATACAGAGATATCTAAGGATATATTATCTCCTTTTGCTGGATAAATGACATTTTTTTTTTTTTTCAATGCGAGTTCAAAATCTCTCATACAAAAGTCTCTTTTTAATGACAGAAATTGTATTTTCTTTCTTCCTAATTATCAAATGTTAGGACAGGCACTTTCAGATGGAAGGTATATACCTAATGCTTGTAACAGAGCCAATGGCTATTAGGGTTGTCTGACTATAGAAGCCATAGTTCTTGATGATAAATTGCTTTAACTCTGAGATAAGGCAAAGGCACCTCCAAAGAAATTTTTCATGTCATGGAAGAGGAAGCAAATTTGCCAGTGGATGTTAAAGATTGTTATTGCATGCTCTTTGTAACCAATGGTACAGGAAATTTATTAATTCTTTTTCATCTGTATGCAGTAAATTAAATCAGATGGGTTTGATAAGAAATAAATACATGAAAATTTGGCTCAAAATTGCTGAAATAAAACTGTGGCTTCCTGGGTGCCCCCAATGACACACGACCACACAGATGTAGTGTCAGAGGAGAAATCTTTTTTATAATTTACATATAGTTTATACTTTTCTAACCACTGAGAAGCAATTCTCATATCGCTTCTCTCTCGTCCAATCAGACACTGCCGTGTTGTACAAGCATCTTCCTTACACGGCATGGTCAGTCCTTTCACTTTCAGTTCAGCTCCTTCTTCAGCTCCTGGGTCCTAGATTCCACCTGCCATCTGTGACTGACAAAAAACATTCACTGGCATTTCCCTACATAAAACAAAAACAGAAATTGTTTTTACTGCAGATGATGTCACAGTGTGTTACCTGGATTTTGTGAAAGCAAAGAGAAAAAAAAAAAAGAACGCAGTGGTCAAACATTGCAGTCATATTTCATGTAAAGTCATTGAAAATGTGCTTTCTGTTACATCGCCTTTGGAAGAAACACATATTTTATGTTAAAAAAAATCCAGTTAGAAGTAGCCTGTAATTTCAGATTGAAAGAGGGAACAGTCTAATGGAGATGATGACACCACAAGCTGTAGAAATTAAAAGCCCAGTTCCTATCATAAAAAGTTAAAATTCTTAATCTGTTCTAGACAGGGTCATAAATTCCTCAGAGAGATGAAGGGGAGTAGAAAAGGGCATAGCTCAGAGATTATTTCTTATGATTTCATGCATCACTCATTTTCCCATGAGAAATAAGTAGGAAATACAGACATTTCTGTGAATAATTGTATGGTGAGTTAGCTTTTCCTCTATATTGCATAATCATTTCTACCTTGATAAAGTGTATCCAGGTCTGTGCACAAGAGAAAAAAATGCAAGATCTCTGCTCTTGCTCTGCTCTTGGGAGTCTTTTATATATCCTTTGAAAAGGTCCGAACTAAGCAAGACACGGGATAATAAGGTCCTTTCTATGAAAACTTCAAGTAACGAAAAGTCATGTAAACATATTTAATTTAAAGTGTGCAGAATAAAAGTTACAGAAATATTATTTATACTGCTGGTTCACGTGTGGCATCTTCTACCAGCTGCTGTCAATGGGAGAAAGAAGGGCATGCATAACTAAATTCATTCTCAGAAATGTTCCTTCGATAAGAGAACAAAGCCCTATTCCACCAAATTCATCAATGAATGGTTGTCTGCAAGCAGACCAGGTTATCTGCTTTCCTTCAAATACTCTGTGAAAAAACAGATTTGAGGTGTTTTTGCTGTTTGGAAGAGTTTACAAGATGACGAAACCACTGTTTATTAGAGTCTTTTCAAAATTGGGTACCCTCCAGGTGCTGATGTCAGGGCAGTGTTGAGGGGCTGCTGCACCCCTTCTTCAGGGGTTCTGGAATTCCTTAGTTGAGCAGTCACTGCCCTGGCCCAGGGCAGAGAACATGCCATCACCTCCAGCTCCTTGTTGGGATCTCAGAACAGGGACTGCAGAGTAAGTTAGAACCCCCATGAACAGTCAATGGTTGCTCCTCCAAGGACTGGCTTGCCACAGCGGGGTCAGACCAGGACCATAAGTGTCCGTGGTGAAGCAGAAGGTCCTTGATGGGGCAGCAGGAGAACATGGAGATACCAAGACCGTCCATATTCAGCACCTTCCACCACCTTCTGGGCCACAGAATACACCTATAGCTCCTGCCACTGCCAGGGCAGTGAAGACTCAGGGATCTCTAAACTGGTCCCAGAACGGGGCCATTTAGACTGGTCACACTGGCTGTGGTTTAAGGCTCTGGGAGAGCTGTCTAAGAGGGTTGCTTAACTTTTAAAGGGCTCACTGACTAGAACTATTTCCAGCCATACAATAACTCTTTTGAGAAAGCGACATATGCCTAAATATTTTTTCATCCCTCCCTCCCACCCCTTAAGAAAAAAACCCACCGCATGTCAGCTGTCATGAAAATGAAGGAACTTAAAATGTTTTTTTCTGGCTGAAGCTTTCAATTACCAAGTTGATAAACTTGGCAAATTAGATGGAGACTCAGTGGAAGGAAAGTTTTGGCATGACCAACAAAAAGGTCCTAATATCAGTACCTCACCATTGCTCACTGGAGTGCTGAGAGAAAGCATCTGAAAAGCACAATTTCTCAGCTATGCATCTTGCATCCCCACTCCCCCTGCAAAACTTGTACCTGTAAGTACGTGCCAGCCCTAAAGTCAGCTGTCATGCTTTAAAAGTATGTACCTAATACGATTATCCATCATTAACTCTGTGATGGAATACAGAAGTTATTTCTATTCCTTCATATACACCTGGTTGGTATTTATTAAAAAAAAATAAATTAAAAGGTAAAATCAAAGAACTGTATGGCAATATAGATGAGAAGGTCTAAGTGCCCTCTAAAATCAGGATCAACTTAAATAAGTGTGCTCAGAGCCTTGTCTAGGTGAGTTCTGAATGTGTTCATAAGGTGCATTGGGTGAAACACAGAAACAATGAATTAATATTTGCAGATAGAAAAGAAGGAAGAATTAGAAAACATACATTTTATGTGGTTCATAGCCATACAGTGTATCTATGTTAGTATGATGCCTAAGACAAGAGAAAAAACCATTTCCCACAGAAGTGAAGCCCAGTTTGACCAGTTTCATAGGTAATATTTTTTGGCTGTAAATGAAAATATTTGAGTATGCAGTCCACTACTGATATGTATTAATTGTCTAAAATGCTATGCCATAGATCAGGATGTCTTCTATAATCAACTCTGTGTTTTCATTTTTGCTGTGTTTGATGCTATTGTTTAGCTAAGATTTTCACAAGAGGGGGAAAAAAAAGGAATGCCCACTTGGAGTATCTCCTTCAAGTAGCATATTTTTATAAGAGGCAGTGGGTCACAAGCCCTGGTCAAGACTTTCACTTGTATAAATTGGATGCATTCTGAAGAATTTCAGTCTTGTCCCCGTGGAAAGCTGCCCAGAGAAGTGCAGCCACAGTGTGCCCCAAACAAAAGAAAGCTAACTTTTTTCTGCAAAATTCAGATGATTTATGAATACATCAGTGAATTTTTAATGTTGTTAAAGAGAAGTCATTCAATAAATCAGAGTAACAAAATGTTTCAAATGGAAACTTTTTGGTTCAGATATGGCTCTGCTTTAGAAGATATTAAGAAGCTTAAATTTTTCTATTTCTCTTCAACCGCACCATATTTTATTCATCAAACCCAAAGTGCATTATATTTGGACAATGCATAAGTAGTTACATTTAAAAACAGGACAATACTTCATATCAGAACTCCTATAATAAAATACATTATTGATCTTCTTCAGTATTACATATATGCTAATATAAAGTAGCTGCAAGAATCAATTTTCTAAGTTGTTTTAATTTTTGAGTTGATTTTGTTTATAAGATAGCCTCCTTTTCGGTGTAACTGTCTAATGATTATTTCTATGTGCATCTAGCACATCCTGGTAAGTTATATTGCTCATACAACCCTATTCTTTCTGTGACGATTAGAAATAGACCAAAGTAGCAGCAGGCATCCCAACGTCATGAAGCTCCATGAAAACTGATTTCCGTATCTGCAGGTTTTTTTACTTCTAGTGACAAGTGAGAGATGTCCTGTGTGTTCAACCTGTTAGCAAGTGTCACTCAACTAGAATGAAATGCTTGCCTGAGCAGAGAGCACCAGCGATAAAAATCCATCCCTCTTGAGCTGCACTTAACCCTCAAGTAAAATTATGTGGGATTTAGGTAACACATGGGCCTTGTGACCAGTGATGAACTGTATTGCTAAAGTAGCTGAATAGGTTCAGAGCTTTCTGAAGAAAAATCTCCATGACAACTTTTTTTTTTTTTGGTGGCTTTTTTTTTTTTTTTTTTTTTTTTTTTTTTTTTTTTTTTTTAGTTCTTGTTTAAATGCTACTTTGTTCCCTGCTGCTTTCACCAGGGAAACAAGACCTATGTAACCACACTGCCTTTTTACTCTCCTGGCATTCTCTCACTACTTACTGGCAGCTCTGCACCCATTAGCCAATTTCTATCAAACAGTCAGGCATTTTAGAGTTGCCACATGTAAATTACTACATGTAAATTATTACAAGTTTCCAGAAAGTCAGTGACTAGGTTTTTTCAGTTTGTGCTTGCTTGTTCATTCTTCTTTCTTCCTCTTTCTTATTTTATTGCACTCTCAATTAGTAAAACAGCCAGTCAACATGCTTAATAGCACAAGTCAGCAAATGCAGATACCTGTAAATTAAGTGCGACCTTTTCTGTCGATTTGGCAAGCAAGCAGGCAGTAGAGTTCTAGGGTGTAATGTGATTTACATCAGGAAAGGGCACAGTTAGGGGCACTCTGCAGTGAAGAGCAGCTCTACTGGTTCAGAAAGAACAAGCAAAGATTGAATGAGGAAATTTTCACATTAAAGTGTTCCATCTCCTACAGGAATTGGCTGCACCATAATATGTATTCAGAAAACAAGTTCTTGTTATTGTGTGGGGAATTGGGACATTTCTACAGGATCTACTGTAATAACAGGAGTGATCTGTGACAGCACAGTTATGGTATGGGCCTCAGGATAGATCCTACCTTCTGTTGCTCTCTGAGCATGTTGACCCATGAGTGGCTCTCAAATTGCAGGTAGGGCAAAAATTTCCAGTGCTGGGCTGCTGCCAGGCACTGTACCCATATACTTAATGACCATGAGACAGTAAGAAGTTGAGGATGAGTCACAGCATTAGAACGATTGCCATCAGTAAGTAGTTAAAGGGCATTCCCGTGAAAATGTAGGTTTTGCTCTACGTTCTCAGCTGTAAAGAATAATCAATGAATTCACCATAAAGCTTTTTTTTTTTTTTNTTTCACTCCTTGAAGTACTTGTTCAGAAGATCCTCCCCATTTCCATGCATTTTTGTCTATCCTCAGTGGAGGATTTGTTCTGAGTTTTTAGAGAAGCAGCCAGGTAAGATTCCAAGCAGAACCTTCTGTTCATACTATGGAGTTTTCCATAAAGGTGTGCTCTTCGTGCCTCTGAATCAAACATTGTTCCCTTAGTATTCGAAAGCAGAGCAAAATTAAACTAAGCTAAGTTCTGATTTCCTTACAAACCTGGTGAACTAGCACATGCCTCTGCAGAAAAAAATTTACATGTGTAAGTAGCCTGTGTTTTTGTGATAAAGGTAATCAATCTTCTTTGTACCAACTGTATCAAAAAACCCAGTGGATCTCACAGTTTCAGTTGAATATTCCACTGCTGACCAACAAACCCATAGCAATGATGAACACCACCCTTATTAACTCTACAAAAAACCTCCCAAACTATATAATTTTTCTTGTAGCTTGTTTAAAGATGCTAAAACCATTTCTATACCTCACCCACCCAAAACTACTTATCAGCATTACTTCCTTTTTTCCTTTTCATCAATATGTTTTTATTGTTCTTTATACCTTTTACAACTCAGTTTCCCACAAATCTGAAATGTAATATTACATAAATCTTTTTCATCAGGTCATGTTTTTGGTACTTCATTTTACTCATAACTAAAACCACAAGCATGTAAGTCCTTATAACCCTCCAAACATCCACCTAAAGGAGCTGAAAGTTGGCAGTTTAGCTACCTACACAGAGGGTGGGGCATGATTTGTGCCCTATATACTGATGTGCTCCCACATATTTCCTTCTTTGCATGAGAATTGTATAAAGAGTAGGATGGACAGACTATAGTGAGACAAAGAAATCTACTTCACAAAACCAGGAAAGCTTCAGCATGTTTCAAAAACAGGTGGAAATTCTGATCCTACAGTATTCAGTAACTCTAAAAATATCCTCCACTTAGTACAACTTCAGAGCTTCCTTTCTCTCAGATTAAAAAAAAGGTTTTAAGTTTCCCAGGTAAAAAGAATTATAGTGATACTTTCCTAATCAGAGATAAATATCAGCTACTTCTGATCTTCTACTTTGTCAGCTAAGTAATGACTCATTTTTGGCATTGTTCCCAGTATGTGAAGGACAACAGGAGAGCAAACCTTATCCAAAGGTTCTGGTTACACTGAGGCATTTCCTTCTATCAGAGGCAGGCATTTTGAAACAGTTAGTGCATTCACAAATTAAAAGCAGAAACACAGTCAACAATTACAAAGGTTGTTGATACACCTGATTGTTCTGCAGCATTTCAAGGCTGTATTACCTTGATTGGCTAAGACAGGAGAGAGATGTTATAAGCAGGTCGGTTTAGTGCCTGAAAATTAGTTCTTTTAAGGTAGACTTGCTTTTATTTATACACAAAATGTGCAACTTTTCCCACGATAAGCAGGACAGGCTTTTCCAGCAACCTTTTGTTGCCTCACCTGCTCTTGACTGGACTGTCAGCAATTTCCCACTGCTAGTGTACACATGCAACCCAGCTCATGCTTATTCAACTCAGAAAAAGAAATAAGTCAGGGTGTCTTTGTCTTAGAACAGGGAGAACTGGAGGCCTGCTTTAATTCTTGGAAAAGTAAAGAAAAAAGATTTATTTGGCAGCAGCTATAAGGATAGCTACTTAGGGAGCTGTGCTCCCCGTAAGATGCCTTCATGCAGCACTTCTAGCAAATGAATACAAGGTTAGATTTAGGACTACAATCCAGTGCAAACCTCTGCATTGTATATTAATATAAGAGTAGGTATTCCTTATGGTGATTCTTGAAAACCTGTCCTTAACAGATTCCTTCCTACCCTATGACTGTTTCTTCTAACTGGCACAAGCTAAACCTAGGAGCACGATCTGGTATATTGTGGTAAAAACTGAGACTTTAACAATACTTTGAGATGTTTTACGGTCTCATTCCACTCCTTCTCACTTAGCTCGCTGCCTGGCAAACTGCCCTCAACTGGTGCTCTTCCTACCTGGGAAGAGAACAGTTTTCACAGACCTATCTGACTGGTCCTTTCACCTTTTGCTCTTAAAATTAGGACAGATGTCATGTCATCTCCTCAATTACAGTATTTGATTTCAGTTTTACCACTATTGTGCTTCATTCAGACTCTGCACTGAGAACTATATATTACACAAATTTTAGTAATCTGGTATGTACCCTGTCATTCTGCTGTCATATCGCATTTTACCACCTGGTTTTAATGCATGCCATATATAAGATGATTTGTGCCATGGTGTGATTTATTTCGGAAATTCACAGCAAACTAAGCATACTGCTGAGTCCTGTGCTGTAAAAGGAGGGAGGGTTTAAAACTGTGACTGTAACCTCTTGTCTCTGCTTCTGGAAACTGTTTTATCCTGCAGAACAGACTATTTTTAAAAGGTACAATAATTTCTGAGCCACTGAGCAACTGATGGTCTCTATGCCACCAATTGGAATATGTACTGCTAACAAGAAAATGGGTTATGATTATTTGTATGCAAACATCCATTTATCTTCATTTAGAATAGCAAACAATTATTCAGATAACCAATAGTAAGAGCAAGTAAATTTCCACCCCAATAGCTTTTGTTTTTACCTGAGAAGACAAACAAAGCAATTTGGATAACGCATGATGTATCTGCTGAAGTAATGTCCCTGTTTCTAGCTTTCAGCGAGGATTTGCAATTAAATAACTTCAGAGGAAGATATTAGAAGAAAAGAAGTAGTGAACATAGTTGAACACTCACTTAATTTGGAAAACTCAGAATGGTCAAGCAAGAAATAATAGCTTTATCCTGAAAGGCTCTGTATGCTCTTTCTATGACCTTTGCTACCTCTGGACTGAGCAGTGAGAAAATACTTGAGGATGGCCTTTCCTGACAGAAATAATAGTTCTGTATAGGCCTAGATAATCTGTTATTTCCCTTTCATCCTGAAGGGTCAGGTTCAGCTACCCATGATCTTGCAAACAGGGAATGCAATTTCATAGTATGATCAGGACAGACCATGAATCCAGAGCTGCTGCATATTATTCATAAAGGCAAAATTTTATTTTACATATTCCTTTTATGCCTTTTGAACATACATTTTTTCCATGAGGACAGCAGACTTAATGGGGGACTAGTACAGAATTTATGCAATACTGAAAGATATCATTTGAGTTTAACTCGTGTTAGGAGATGAAATTTAATGCTATACTACTGTCTTCCTGTGCAAGGTTGAAGGGTTAGACCCTGCAATATATAATTTTGCAACCAAGAAAAACAGTAAACAACTGTATTTAGAAGAAGGAGCAGCTAAATAACTTGCTTTTCGGAAATTGGCATTTTCTTAATAAATAATGAAAGAAACCTACCAATATCAATTCAGTATCAGAGGTATAAAATGAAGTATAGAATAGTTTCCCTGTGACAAATGCAAATAATAATAAAAATTGTGTTTGTTAAACTTTTGGGGAAAAAACCATGTTTAAACCTACCTTCCTTCTGACTTTGATGGCATACATAATTAAGAACAGGAAAGACTAGGTATTGACAGGAGACTCATTAGAAAAGAAATATGATTAATACTAAAATTTATTGAAAATGATTCAAAACCTCAGGAAGCCATCTTTAGTATGTGCTAATTAAGGTCTGCTGTTCTAGTGAATTGACAGGACTGCACAATGCAGCAGAAATGCAGAGGCAGAATTCAAAATAGTATTTACCACTGCTATTTCTTACTCTCATTATAACATGGCCTGAGGCCTAGAAGATGACTTTTTTATTTCTTCTCTTTTTTTTTTTTTTTTCTTCTCAGACTGTAACAAGCTTTGTAGATTTGTGCTGTAATGAAACTGTTTGAAATTGATTTGACTGCTACTGTTACAAAAGTTACAGATCAAAGAATTCAGCATCCACTCAAAGTGGGGTTAAAATGCCTTTTTGAAATGGCTTTGAGTAAGAAATATAACCCCCATCAGGCCCATTGATCCCATCATGTTTATTGTGGCTAACTGTAAATCATTCACAAAGTACCAGATGGTGCTGGATGAGTTTGAGAATCATTATTTTGAGGAGCATTCTGAGTTCTGATTTAATTTTAATTGCATTCCACCATGTTTTCACATCTCTCCTATCACAGTCATAGGCACCATTTCATGTTAATTTGTAAAATGAATTTTAGTGAATACCATCTAATCTTATTGCCATAGTTACAACCAAGAAATCGAAGATTGCTACACTCAGCTGAAAATAGCAGACATGATACAAAGAAGGGGACTAATTCTTAAGTAAACCTCTGTACAAAAAAAGCAATGTCTTAATCAAAGAATAATGAAAAGTCTGATCTCTGGAAGCATGAGTTTCTACTGTCATTTTATTCTAGCAAAGATTTACAAAAAAGATTGAATGAAATGCATAAAAATGAAGGGAGAAACAGAGCACCAGGGCCAAATATTTGTCAAATATGTTATTTGCTGATAAAAAAAGAAAATAAGTAGTAGTAGAAGTACTTATTTTGTTAAAGCCTACAGTTGTTAACAACTAAGCTCCTGCTGGCTGGAGCACAGTCACATTGCCTTTCCCCCTGAGTCTCCTTTTCAGGATACTTTAAAGAAGTAGCAGGAAAGGTGTGATTGAAGCCAGGACTTCTTGCATGTAGGCTGTTGCTGTTTACTGTGCCATCTCTTTATAATTGTAGATTGCACAGGGGTTTTTTTATGTTACAAATAAAGGATGCAAAATATTTATCATTTATTACTCCAGATACTCTTGACTCAAATGGGGAAACTGTTAGAGATATATGGCCAAAATGCTCTCTATATCTCTGACATTTGCCCTTTATGCAAAGACTCCTCTGTGCAAGGACTTCCTGAAGAAATCTCTATTGTGACTCTAGGATACAGAGAAAGGATCCTATACCTGGGCTATATACAGGAAAGAGTTTGGGCAGCAGCCTGTATGACAGCAGTAGCTCCTGAATCCACCATAGACCTTCTTACCCCAGCTCTATGAGACATGACAGCTGTAAATAATTCGTATTGTTTTCTTCTGTGCTTGTAACTGTCCAGGTCTGGTGGACAAATTATTGGTTAATAAATTCGGGATACAGATGTATTAAAGAAATACGAATTTATTATATGAGGTAAAAAAACCCCAAACAACCAAAACCAAAAAACCCATAGAAGAAAACCCAACCACCACTTCCCCAAAACCCACAAAACGCACACCCACGAGTCCCACCTCCCTTCAGGCAAAAACAAAACAGAGAGAACTTATTGCCATTTCAATGTCCTAAAGTGCAGGTGATTGAGGTAGGCAGCAGGGGGCATTAATGGCCATGGGGGGCAGCGACAATGATGGATGGAAGATGTGCGCCTGTTCTCTCTAGCTGGCTGGTCTCTGGAAACACGCCACGGGAGCAGAGGGACGACCAGCAGAGCATGTGGTGGTTTCCAAGATGACAAATGCTGGAAAACCCAGGCACCGAAACTCGCTCCTTCTCCGATGAACTCTCAGGCGCGAAAGAGAGAGAGGTTGGGGAATCCTCTGATTATATAGTCCTCGGACTCTACCAGAATCCCCTGCTCTGGGTGCCTCCCCCAGTCCACCACGAACAGGTGGAGCATACTCGCTCCTTGCTGAATTGTCTCTGGTCTCTCTGGTCCCACCCTACTCCTGGCTCTGCCCCAGCTCCATCTCCAGGCCCCGCCATCCAAAAAAACATGGCAGTGCTGCGTGTTACGCAGCTGGGGCCACTGTCTCCCAGCCGCTGAGTCTCGGGAGAGCCTGACACGGCCACCAGTACTGGCAACAGCCACCTGTGGGGTGCTTGGTGAGCTCCGCCTCTTCAAGCCTCAAAGCCCTCGTCATGGTGGTGTGGCTGCCACTGTGGCCGCTGGCAGGCTGGAAGTACCATAGCCAAGGTGCTGGGCGCTCCAGCAGTCAGGTCGCTGTTGTCGCTGTCCCACCAGGTCAGGGCCGTGGCGAAAACACCAGAGCCTCCACCAGTTCTGGCTTCCTCTAGCGCCGCGCTGCACCAGCCTGGCCCACACCCTCCGCCGCGCCCCTGGACGAGGGCTGGCGGGTGCCCGCAACCCGCCAATTGACGGACAGAAGTGGGCAGGCCCGCCACCACCGCTGCCGCCGCTGTGTGTGCCGCAAGCCCTGTCTGGCACCGCCCAGTGCGGTCCCATTGTTGCTCGCTGCCATCCTAGCCAAAACCTTCCACTAGCCTGAGTCCCGGCACCCAGCATCGCAGGCATGCCATGTGCCAGGTTCCACTGCATCTGAAATCGTGGCACTCCAGCACCAGAGTTCACTAAATAAAAGATACTTAGAAACGTTGTAGTATTTAATGCGTGCATTGGAGTTCGACTAGACCACATAAATGAGAAATTAACTAAAAGCTCAAGTAAACATGTATTTACATTAGCTGCTTCTAAAACAAACCATAACATGACAATGAAAGTTTATTTGGAAAGAGACGTTAGTTGTGTTTCCTTAGACTTGGATTGGTTAAAGCAAAAGTTACAAAAATAATATTTTGAAAATTTGCAATAAAGTGTCAAAATTTTTACAGAACAACTGACTAGCACAATATAATTTTGAAAAAGCTACAGCAGACAAGGAGAGAAAGGGGTTGGAGTTTCTACAATACTAGGGACCTGTGGAGGCCACAGATTAAGACCGTTTGCAACCAATATTTAATAACTTGCTATATTATTAAGTTGAAAGATTGTAGTCATTCCAATTGGCATTAAAAGTGCATGCTGGGAAAGAGAAAAAGGGTGTTTTATTCTTGTGTAGGGCAGGCTATAAAAAATTTCTTCCAATATTGCATCCTAAATCATGCATTGAAATGAACTTACTATTCTGTTTTCTCTTTCCCTCTTTTTTTTAACATAGAAAAGCTTAGATGAATATAAATTTTAATAGCTTTTATTTTCTAGATATTGAAGGTTTATAATTAGAAAGAGATGCATAGTTATTTCTATCTAGCATTTTGGCAATAGTTTAGTTCTAGTTTAGTAATAGTAATAGTTTAGTAACTGGTATTCAGAGAAATGTGTGGGGTTTTCAGATTAAATGTCTATATCATAAATTACTTAATCTAGGGAAATAATTTTATTTAAGTAGTTTGTTTTCCAAGTTATATTTTGCATATGTCATCTCCTGAAAATCCTAGGACTTTCTAAACTAAGAACAGTCAAGGTAGTTTTATCATAGTTTTTCAGACTCCTGCTATATTTGGTTGAGAAAACAGAATCTCGATATATAGTCATTAGCTATTATGTTTGTTACCTGAACAGATAGAGAGCTGTAAAGCTAAAAACTCCTCGAGAGTTTAGAAATGAAACGTCAGGTCTCACAGCTGACATTCATTGCAACATTGAATCAAAGCAACAGCTATGCAATATCATAGGCCAGCTTGATTTGGGAGAGACCTCTGGAGGTCCAGTCTCTCCTCAAAGCAGAACCAACTTCAAAGATGCATTAGGTTCTGCTGTACTTCTGTTTGCACAAAATGTTTGGAACGTCCTTTAAGGTAGCGTACAGACTTTGTTTAAATGATTGTTCAAGTGTTTGCTTGATTGAAAATTCTTCAGAATTCTGTAGAATCCAATTCCTGCATGTTTTATGCAGTTCCTATGGTTATATTTGCTCAAAGGAAAATAATTTCAGTGACTTTTAGTCTTTGTGGCTTCCTGTGCAAACCAACCGGACATTTTTGACCAGACAACAGTTAATCTAAGGGGAATATTTGTGGACTTTGAGGAATAGCTGATATTTTCAATTGAGACATTTAAGATCCTTTTGAAATTTTGTGTACACATATTGCTGTGTAGGACATTTCAGCACACTGGCAATAAAAACAAGTGAAAAAGAACTATTTGCCAAATAATTGAAGACAGCATTATGTGCGATTGCAATATTATTTGGGGAGTTTCAACCAGCTGAGATGGGTTTATGATACAAAGTGAAAAAATTATGGTCATTTCACTGTTTCAGTAGCAATACTTGTGCTTCATTTAGTTTATCTTGAAATTTCGTCTTTATTATTGCTAAGGCCAAACATAAGCTTTTGTGTAAGGATACAATAATGAGAAGAAGCTTCAGAATAGTCACAGGAGTAGCCACTATGTCACACTACGGGTTTTTTTTGTTGTTGTTGTTTTTGGTTTTTTTTTAAGCTGAACTGGACAAGAAGTTCTGAGTTCAGTTCAAACATTCATCAACTATCACTGGCTAATCTGCCATGGTGCTAACTTAGTTGATACACTGATGAGACATCTGTCATTTTGTGTAAATAGACTTTGCATGCAGTCGTTGTTAGTCATTTCAGCAAGTGACATTGGGCTGTAACAATGTTCTTTTATTTTGCTTTTTATATAATCATGTGTGTCAACTCGTTTTCAGTAAAGAAATTGTCAAATGCTCGAAGTATGCCAGAGATTTTTCCTCTTACCTAACGAACAAAGAAGCTTCCTGGTGAATAACTTCTTGAAGTTTTGAAATAGGTGTGTTCTTTCCTTGCCTTCTGAAATTGTGGTTATTAAATGAGAAGAAAATATCAGAGACTAGTAAGCTGGCAAACTTAAGGCCAATTTCTGATTAAATTTCAAGATGGCATGACAGTCAAGGAAGTAAAGGAAGATAGCATTCATAAGAACTACAAGAACAGTCAAATATTTCGAGTACAGAAATATTCAGAAAGCAACAAGAATTTTTGAGAGATAGTTATGGCTCCATAAATACTTGGTGTTTGTAAGAATATTTAAAAATGAGGGAGTTTTTATGGTGTTTCAGAAGGACAGGATCAAGGCAAAATTCAGGGGACTCTTTCTCTTATTATGTGACACCTCATTTGGGGATAATTACTTTGCTGTCTAGCTTTTGTGCATCCCTTCAAAGTGCCCAGGCTATCATGGGTTCATCAATCATATCTTGAAAGCATCTCAAGTACCTCTAGAAGTTTTTATAACGAATTTCATTTTTCAAAGATGTTTTCCTTAGATTCACCGGATTTTTTGATTAAAAAAGAAAGAAAAAAAAGACTACTTTTAGTCTGAGAGAAGTGCCTGTGAAAGGTTTTTCTATTTTAGCAGCACATCTCTTCAAGAGTCAAAGACAAGTGAAATCTCATACACAAAATTTTTTAAAGAGATTTCAGTTAACTTCTTATGTTTTTTCATACTACATTTTTCTGCCATCACAATCTTTACAGATATTTGATGCTTACTTTTTTTAAAGGTGTTGAATAGTTGTCACTAGTCAAACATGGTAATCTCTTCCATCTTCCATCAATCAAAACTTTCCAAATACTTTTCTTGTTGTGACTGATTTGTGTACATAAATCTATTTCAAAGATTCACCTTATTTGAATCTTCAACAATCATGTCAATGCCACTGTTGGAATGTCTCTAAATGGTAAATGCTAAAAATCCTTGTGTCAGGTTGAAGTGTCTTTTTTAAAAACAATTAATTAGTATGAATATTTGTTATGTAAAATGGTGTAATCTAAAGCTTGCTGAACATCTTCTATATCATCTGTTCTGTTTGAGCCATGTCAAGCACACCAGGGCACTCCTGTAGATATTAATAACAGCACTGTAAACAGTATTTCTAAACACTTTCAATTCTCTGTGATATAGCAATTAACTGTTTTGAGAAAAGATGAACAGATGTTTTGGGAACTTACTAAAATGCTTATTGATGTCCAAAGAAGGAAAAATTGCTATTGTTTTGTATGGATATTGGATGAGGGCCTTAATAAATGCTAATAGAAACTGTATAGCAGCTAAATCTATTAAAATTTTCTTTGCTTTTTTGATATGATCAAAAGGAGACTTTCTTTTTCAGCAATAGAAATTCAGGCTTGTGTGAAGTGTTAGGCTATGCTGCCACATGTAGAAAGAGACTTTGCCAAAGGAATATAGTGTTACCGAAAACATACATTTACCAAAACTGAGAAAGCACTAAAACGAAGAATACACCCACAGCAGTGAAATGCTGATGAGCAGGAATCTGTGTTGACATAGTATTTCACAGGACAATGGAAAGTAAGAAGCAATTTCATGGAGCCACTTGTATTTGCAGTGACGTATATTGGCTCTACTGTCGTATGACCTCCTTCCTGTAAATATGTGTTTACTGCAGTCATTCCATAGAGAAAGAGAATGGTCCCACAATGTACTGAAGACTTTTTATCCTATTGATGCCTTGGGGTTTTTCTCTCCTATTTCTGGGGTTTTAGCTTGACTTATGGTTACTTGTTGGGCTTTTCCCATGAATTGTGAAGCTATGTTTAACATTCTTTCGGAGATAGCAAGGGTAGCAAGACAACACAGAGGGCTCAGAGAACTTAGAGAAGCTCTGGGGGGCAGGACCAGGAGAGAGCACAGAGGTGAGACAACTCTGGTTGGATATGTTGAGGGGTAGTAGAATTGACGAATATTATTAATATAGTGTGACAAGAGCTATTTCTCTCTCATTTGGATTCGAAAACTTCTATTAAAAAAACTGCACCTTTTCTTTTCTCTCTATTAATTTTGTTTGGAAGTTTTTTCCCCCCTCTGATTTTAGGTGTCATTATTAGTTCTTCTATGGAGACAAAACAGAGTAAAACAAGTCAAAGGCATGTGAGCATGAGTGTTTGAAGGGTCCTCAGTGCCCTTAGAACAGCTATTTGCTACACCAAGCACATTAGAAACCTTTTATTTGTGGACTTTATGTCTCCACAGATTATGAAACATAGATATTTTTTCAGGATTTTGTATGGCTTTACATGGAGGTGGTGATGAAATATTTGAACAGTAGAGTCATTCACTGAACTTAAAAGTGGTGACAGAATTTTGAAAGGGATGTTATCTCGATCCTTAAGATTTTTGTCAATCTCTATAAATAGAGATCAAGGGACAGTTTATTCTGTTTTGGCCTAAACTTCCTCTGATGCATCTAACATTTATCATCAGCAACTGCAGACATACACTGTTAGATGGACCTCGGGGCTGATTTGATATGGCAAATGGTGTCCTTCTGTATGTCTGTATTGAATAGGGAACTAGGTAGGTTCCAAAAATGAAGATACTTCCAAGTCTTCAAGTGAATGAAATGAATATCAAAAAAGAAAAGGTTTTTTAAAGATTCTTTTTCATTTCCAAAGGAATTGAACTCAATCATGCTTATAGTTTTGTGTATCTTAGACACATACTGAGAAACATTTGTGAGAAATATAAGTGAATTGACTGAAAAAATAATCAAGTATCATCTCTACTTTTTACACGTGCAAAATTGGATGCGGGAAAGCTATTTACAGAGCTGTTTCACAAGCTGACACAGCAAAGTGCATGCACTTTGACCTGCTGGTTAAATAAGAACATTGCAATTCAGTTGTGACCAGTTAAAAGTTATCAATACCACTTGTCATCAATGATAACATCGAGTTTCCCTGACTCCTTGACTAACCCTAATTTATGTATACTGAAGTGAGATGCTCTGTTTTAGAATATGCTTATGCACAGGATGGAGAGAATAAAATCACACTTTTTATACAGACCTCAAGCTAATTTCTGATGCAAAAATAAAGAAGCTAAAAACATACTCACTAGAGTAAATATTGAAATTTATATAGATATTTACTGATAAAATTAAATGGATAAATGCTGCCACTTACTATCAGTAAAGGGTCTTTCCAACAATTCTAATAGACACAGAAGTTTTTGTTTCAAATTATACATTCGAGACAGCTCCACTTCTTAAAAAATTTAAGACACGAAAGCTCAAGGAGTTCTCTGCTTCAGATAAAAGCAATAATGTTGATTCTGGCTTCTTCTATTAGTCTACTGGGTGAAAAACGTAAGCAGGAAGTTATAAACTCAGAACTATTATTATTATTATTATTATTATTATTATTATTATTATTATTATTATTATTATTATTATTATTATTATTATTATTATTATTGTAAGAGCAAATAATGCAGCTGGTGAGCTGCACTGTTTGGAAGGTGATGTTAAGAAGATACTGTCTCTAATAGATGGAGGGTAAGGTCTTGTGTGATACTAGGCTAAGGTTTTGTGCGATTGGTAGTTAAAACAATTATTTGTTGTTTCTCTGATGACTCAATGTTGTGTTTTCTGGCAGGTAATTCACTCAAATTAAACAAACCACTTTGATGTCACATGATTAGTGTAAGTCCAAGGAGTCTATTGATGACAACACTGAGGTACTTGTAGCAAAAGTTTGAAAGACAGACAGAAAAAATGTCTTTTTTTTTTTTTTTTTTTTGTTACTGTGTGATTTGGGATCTTGTTTCATTAGGAGGAAATTGGTTCATGCTTCATAATAATTGTCCTCCAGATTCTACTGACTGTTTCAGGTGTCAGATGGTATTTTATCCCTTTTAGGCTTTACAATAACTTTGTAAAATAGAGATTAGGAAATAGAGTCGTTTCTATTTCTTTAGCATGGGTATTTTTTCTGTATTTCTTAATCCCTGTCTTCTTTCCACTGTGCTTTTTACAATAAAGAATTTGGTGTCCCATGATGTGAAGAATGACCTCTTTGTCTCTAACCGTCTGTTTTGTTGTTGGGTTGAGCTGCTCAAATGTACTTTCATATGTTGATGAGTTCATGAGTTTGATGACTGAAATAAATAAATAAATAAACACAAAAAAACCCCAAGAGAATGGGCTGATGAATTTGACTATGCAGGAAAAATCAGAAGATACAGTTTAATTTAAAGGTTCTATCACTACAGATTATTTGGAAATACTGCTGATGATAATGAATTTGTTTAGTATTCATGGAATGTAACATGCATTTCCATAGATTATACTCTTGTGAGATATCACATCACTTAAACCATTCCTACTAAATGAATTGGAGTAAGCAGTTTTATCAAATGGTGAATTCCATCTATTGTCAAGTGTTCAGAGTACAATTGCTATGCTTGACTAACCAGATATTTAGCCACAGAAGCAACTGACCTCCTGCATAAACACGTGTAATTTATCTCAGGATTACAGTTAATCAGGAGGCTTCTGCACTCTGCTGCCTTCTCGACCTCCTCCCCAATTCCCCAAGATATTTTCCTTAGATATTTCCTCTGTATTAAAAATTATGAGGGAGCACAGCAGAAATGTCCAGGGAGTTTTTATGTATGTTTGCTAAGGTGCTTTCTCTCTCATTTTTGCCCAATGCTACCTGGAATCTGCAGTACTTTTCTGACTCATTGGAGAAACATTCCTCAAAAAGCTCTTTTAGCATCTTATAGTAAATCACAATATGATAATTCTAAATCCTCCTTCCCAAGACCTTGTCCCTTCCCAAACTTTCCTAAACTCCTTGCCTTGCCTGCCCTTCCTTTTTTCTCCCTTAAAAATTTTGTGCTTTTAAATGGCTAAAATACTAAGATTCAGTAGTACAAGCACTCTCTTTCAGGAGTCAAAAGTCACATAATTTTTCTCCCTTAAATGTTTTGCTTTATGTAAAAGGTGTAAGCTCCCACAATTTCTCCAAGAACATTTCAGTGAGACAGAGGTGCAGAAGAAGACTAATTGCAGAAAATGGAGAAAGTAACTATAAATAGCCTAACTGATTGCAGTCCAGGGACTTGGAATATTTACTTCCAAAAAGAACTCAACAATTTTTTTGCAGTATACTTGAAGACAGACAAGTTTAATTATGTAAGTTTATGTCTTTATTCTCTGATTTTTATAATTCAGGAATTATTAAAGAAGAGCTCTTCTTCTGCAATTTAATTCCCCTATTTCAAATATAATGATGACAAGGCTCTACATTTAGAACATATTTACTTTTCTATATAGTTAAAATATGTGAAGAATCTATGTCTGTGCTCTTTCACCCATTGCCACTGAGTGCTCTGTAGAAGAGTTGCAGGGAAGGTGGGAATTCTGCTGCTAACTCTCCTAGTGCCATCAGCAAGAACACCATTGTTACCAAAACGTAAGTTACAATCAGACCACTATTCCACCTGCAAAGGGTGACATTATCAACCTGTCTGACTCATATTTCATAAGTCTCACAAGAAGTTAGCTAGATTGCAAATAGTTTAGGGGAGAAGACTTAAGTACATAAAATCCATGCCTTTGAAAAGGATAGTGAGAATAGCCCAGCTGCAGCAATGGAGCTGTTGCAAAGGCATGGGCTGCTGAAACCACATTACTGTCAGTTCTGTAGCTCCTTACCTTATATTTCAAGACCTGTTCACTATGACATAATTTCTTCATGGTATATGTAAATGAGAAACATCTGCAGCTTTCCCTGATGCACTATAAAGCATAGTAAGTCTTTTGGCTTTTTTTAGCAGTTCCACTGAGCTTCTATTCTGTTTTTCTACATATAATTGTAGAAGGCTATCATAGACACAAAACATTTCATTAAGTTGGCTCACTAAATTAGCAAACACAGACAGATGTTCTCCTGAAACATGCTGGAACAAACTTTTATGTTAGCATCCTACCATTCTCTCCTTTAAGGAGTTATTAGATACAGGGAGTGTGTTTCACTCAGTGGCTCCTAGCCGGAAAAAGTGAGTGTTTTACCTTTCTCACATTGCTGCTCCAGAGGATCCCTCTGTGAAGGCCAACTTCCCTAGTTAAACATGGTTATACAGAGGAATGTCAGAGAGGCTGCTCGAAATTAGTACCCATTAGCATATACTAAACTTCAACACATATCTGTCTCAGCATAGGGAGTTTCATGAATATATTGTAGGCGAGCTGATACTTGATGGAGTATATGATATTTTTTGCATAGGGAGAGAGCCTACTTTTTCAGTCAAAAAGAGCATTGCTGCAGTCATGTATAGCACTTTCATATTTCCCAAGCAGACTTCATTTGGTAAGAAAAAATTTTTTTCCCTGTATATGTGAGATGGGGAAGATATCACAGATTAAAAGCTGGATATTAAAAAAACCCATGGTAATTTTATTACTGTAAGTTCACCTTGAACCACTGAATGACTTTAGTTACCTGTGCCAGGAATATCACACATAGAGAGCAAAATAATAGAGGTAGGTAATTCAGATTCCCAAACATCCATGCTGAAGATGTATGGATGTGGGGAAAAGACCCAGAATAGAAACATATCAATGCACATTTTGTAAGGAGCACAAATCCTTGCATCTTCAAGAGAAAATTTAGGCGTGTGAAATAGCACATTATCCACAAAGGAATAAAAAAACACCAAACCCTGCAAAAAAATCACTCAAAAATGAAAAATATATTGATCTTACAGAACTCATGTGAAAAGGAGAGATTTCATTGATCCTTGGCGTGGGGAGTTTTCCTTGACCCTTAGCATTTTATTTGTCTGTAAACAACCCAGGAAAGTTGTGACCCTTGTGCCAAAGCAGTCTGCCAGCATCCTGTTATGGGTATCCCTCACTGAACTGTCCTGCTGGATTGGAGGGTGGTTTGACTGACTTGTTCAGAGAAATGAGCCAACAGTGTAAGGGATACCCTTCAGCCGATGCGATTACTTGCAACTACAACAACCTTATCTACAAATACAAAATTGCAAGGGCTTCTTGCACAAGATCATCCTTCACCAACACACAGAGTTTCCAGGTTTTCATTAGGATGAATTTTAAAATGAGAAACCTTTTACTCAAGACAAATGTCATGAGCTTTGATGGTGTTACTTTCACAAGTGAACCCTTGTTGCTCTTGTAGAATGTATGCCCTGACATCAGCAATCTGCCATTGATTTCCATCTTTTAGGGCCCATACTCAAGGCTTTAGAGGATAGAGTATAGTTCTGTTGTGATTTAATTCTAGGGCAATGATTGTGTCTATTTAATAAACTGGAGCATTGTGTCTTGGTAACATAAAAGCTATAGCTGTGCTGCTAATGGGATCATAGGTAAAATTGACTATGTATCACCAGGGTTGGAATTTCTTTTCAAATGCATTCATATTATTCCAAATTATCTTTTGAATTTCAATGGCTAAGGTACCTTACCTTTTTGAGGCTATCATCATCTGCATCCACCCTTAAGCTTGGATACAACGAAGAGCTAAAGAAACATTACTTTGGACTATGTTAAGTGCATCTCTGATCAATTGATGGTCCTTTTCATTAATTCCCTCTCGCCGAGGTAATATATGTGTTAGAAACCATTAACTAATTCCCAAACCCCAAAAGAAGCATCATAGAGAGCGTTTCAGTTTGTTTAGGTCTCTAATAATCTTGATTAGACTCTTTATTAATACCTCAGAGCCTATGCCATTTAAAACTCCCAATCCCGTTCCCAGGATGCCAGTCACATCCCTCCTGGTTCTCAAGGAGGAAGTGAGGGCTAATTTGTGCAACCAAATTGTCCATCCTGCATGAGAGATATTCAGGAATGGCCAGCAAGTTGGTTAACTGTGGAAGCATTATTCTGCATCAACAGCTCAACTTTTTTGAAACATCTTGGGTTAGATAATAATTGTTATTTCACTGTGTTTTTAATAGAGGCCAATCTTATAGATGTGAGGAGACAGGAGTCTGAGTTGTAGGCTGAGTAGATATAGTTCTTCGACAATAATTTTGAGTTGGAGACCCAAGCTCAATTGAGAGTTGTGGTCTGTCCAGACACATCAAAAGTGTTGGGTGGGATATTTTAAAGGCATACCAGGACTCAATGAGCAGGTAAGTATGTTGGCATAATTTCCATTTGGCATAATTTGCCCTTTTTCCCTTGACATTGCTTACAACAATGTGTAAGACTGCTATCAGGCATTTTGTGTTATTTTAAATTCATCATCCCATTGAGTTGATGTCTCCTTTAATTTCCTTTATGTTGATTTTCAGTCTCAACTGTGATGATCCACTCTTGACTATAAAAGGTGATGTCATTGTAGAGTGTCACTGCTAAAAAATTAAAAGCTAGGATATACAGGGATGCATACTCTTTTCTAGGCCTTGAACATTTCTGACATACCAGTAACAATTCATATTCAGATGGGAACTTTAATATCACACTCCTAAATAATAGTCCTTTGATAGGCTTGCACAGACCGAATAATTCCCATATCCCAAAGTCACTTTACTAGTGCACCTCTCTGGATATATTCATAGATCAAGAGCTAAAGAAATATGCAATTCATTTTAAGGTCAATTTTTTGTGATAAAATAAAACAGTAGATTAGATCCACTTTGTTACGTTTTGTTTACATATGGAGTTACGAAGTAAAGACTCTGTTGTGTTCGCAGTCAGCATTTACAGCAGATTTTTAATTAACTTCCCTCCATAATGTTAATATAGTTCTTTTACTGGATAATATTTCTACTCCACAGTACCTGAAAGAACAGCCAGTACAGCATAGACGGGAAAAAATGGCCCTTCATTATCAAACCATGATATTTGCAACAGCTCACTGCCAAGAGACTTTTCAAAGCAGTCAAACAATAAATTCACTAGAATTCCAAAATGAGCCATGAGGGGCCAAGCCATGATCCCATTGAAATCAGTAGCTGAGGTACTGAATTGTGCTAGTGTTTTGCTCTTAAAACTGTTCAAATATATTTGGTTCAAGCAAAATAACAGACTAATATTGCAAATCTAACCTTCATTAAATTTTCTACGCACTTAGATCTTTGTATGAATTGGGGACTAGATTTTGCTTGAACTGAATGCTACTTATATTTGATTTTGAAAATTATTTTTAAGGGGGTATTCTCTCCAGATGGCTATTATTCTCAGGGAACATAAGTAAAATCCCATATATATATATATATATATATATATATGCTCCCATGGAGACCAGGTAGCAAAGTGGATAACAGCCCTACTTCTTATTTCAAAGGCTGAAGGTTCAACAGGACTGAATTCAGTTTTAATTAAACTTTTTATTTGCTTCTCCAGAAGCTATGACATATAAAATTCAACCAAGGTTAAAAAAATGTCTATTTGCACTTACAGTTATATGGAGTCTATTCCTCTGTGCATAATACAGAATAGAAGATTCTGTTAGCAGTTAGGACAGACCTGTCTTTATCTAAGTGTAAAACCACATAATGTTTAACAAAATTTGGGTAACTTTCTGGTTCTTAAACTATATTTATTGAAAAAGAAGAATCTCAAAATTGAATCTGTTTCTGCTTTTCTTTATAGGTTTAAAGCATCTATGGACTGGACTGTAGTTAGAAATAATTAAACATTATCTACCTGAGCCCTGTGTTATCAAACATTGGAATTTCTGGGAACACCATCACTGAGAGACAGAATAATTGGGAATTTCTAGTACATCACAGTTATTTTTTCAAACTACTTGTATTTTATGTGATATTGTTTTATGGGACATTGAAAAAATCATGCATTTAGTCAGAGGTGATCAGTGAAATTTTGTGCATCTTATACTCTTCGGGAAAGGGCTAGGTCTGTGGCAGATTACAGCAGACAACTGCTATTTGATCCTATGTTTAACTTGTCCAATAGAAATAATACCAAGGAGTAAGAGGGTGCCAAATCTAGTTTGA
This sequence comes from Serilophus lunatus, assembly GCA_013399895.1. Classification (NCBI taxonomy): domain Eukaryota; kingdom Metazoa; phylum Chordata; class Aves; order Passeriformes; family Eurylaimidae; genus Serilophus; species Serilophus lunatus. The sequence goes on from VXBA01001221.1 coordinate 465,294, forward strand.
ATTTCAGATATGTACAACTTCTAGGTGTCTTGTCTACTCAGTACTGATGTCAAATTTTCATGCTTGCTCATACATACAAAATACATACAAAAAGGGTAGGAAGGAGGATCCTGGTAATTACAGGCCAGTTAGCCTGACCTCCGTGCCAGGTAAGGTAAGGTAATGGAAAGGTTCATACTGAGTGCCATCACGCAGCACTTATAGGATATCAGACCCAGCCAGCATGGGTTTACAAAGGGTAGGTCGTGTTTGACCAACTTGATCTCTTTTTATGATCAGGTGACCCACCTGGTGGATGTGAGTAAGGCTGTGGGTGTTGTCTGTTTGGACTTCAGCAAGGGCTTTGATACCGTCTCCCACAACCAAGAAGGCCAGTGGCATCCTGGCCTGCATTAGGAACAGTGTGGCCAGCAGGAGCAGGGAGGTTATTCTGCCTCTGTACTTGGCACTGGTGAGACCGCACCTGGAGTACTGTGTCCAGTTCTGGGCCCCTCAGTTTAGGAAGGACGTGGAGATGATTGAGCGTGTCCAGAGTTGAGCAATGAGGCTGGTGGGGGGCTTGGAGCACAAGCCCTATGAGGAACGATTGAAGGAGTTAGAGTTGTTTAGCCTGGAGAAAAGGAGGCTCAGAGGTGACCTTATCGCTCTCTACAACTTCCTGAAAGGAGGTTGTAGTCAGGTGGGGGTTGGTCTCTTCCACCGGGCAGCAACTGATGGAATGAGAGGACACAGTCTCAAGCTGTGCCAAGGGAGGTATAGGTTAGATATTAGAAAGAAGTTTTTCACAGAAAGAGTAATAAAGTATTGGAATAGTCTGCCCGGGGAGGTGGTGGAGTCACCATCCCTGGATGTGTTTAAGAAAAGGCTGGATGTGGCACTTGGTGACATAGTCTAGTCTAGTTGGGGTGTTAGGGCAAGGGCTGGACTAGATGATCTTGGAGGTCTCTTCCAACCTAGTGATTCCGTGATTCTGTGATTCTGTGGAAAAGTAAGAAAAAGAGTAGTGCAGCTAAACACATGTCCTACCTGTGTGTTAATTTAGGAGTATGTGTGGGCAAGGTAAGTAATTACTTACGGAACTAAAAGCTATTTGCTTTCACAGATTCATTTCTGTGGTCCAAGAGAATAGACTTTGTTTTACAAGTAAGGTTATGGAGAACAAAATGTTCTGTATCAACAAAGACCAGAAATTACAAGGCATACACATATCTCATTGTGGAGTATTCCTCAACAGACAGATGTTTTCCGTGATTTGAGACATGTTCTCTGTGGAGAAAGCAGCCTGTCAAAAATGATAAAGATGCAATGTATTTGTAACTGCACGGGAAAATTATGTGTCTCTATGCAAACTGGAGGTTAAGCACAAGAATATTACTCATTTCATTGAGAGAATGAGGCCTGATACAGAGTACAATTAACCTGCCTTAACATTCAGACAGTATCTCTCCAGTATACCTACCACTTGATTGAAAGAAAACAATCTGACCCAGAACTTACCATGTGAAAAAGATTGAAATAATCAGTCAAGCAGTTTGTCCTTCTAATATGCTCTTTTTAAAAGGGTGGCTGGTTAAAGGGTGAAATCAAGTATGCAAAATTAAAAATAAGAAACTTAAGCTACTGATCGAATTAAGGCCAATAGAATGCAACTGCAGTTTTGTGGAGATTTGAATAAGGATTGCATGGCCAATTCTCATGCTTGCAAATGTCAAAGCCATGTTGTTGATATTTTAAAGGGAGTTTTATGAGCCTAAAAATTAATAAAACTGGTACCTTTGAGTATGTTTGGATATGATTGCTTTTATTAAAATCTTTATGCTATGCAGGCTTGTGTGTTTTTAAACAACTTGATTGTTCTTTCAACTTTTGGAAGCAATGGTGTTTTATAATGTATCTACTTTAAGAAACAGCCAAGTGTTACAGCTTTTATTTACCTTATTATCTTGAATATAGTACTTTATTTTAGTGATGTATAAATCTTGCTACTACATGAAAATTTTTATACATATTATGTCCTTAATGCCAGTTCCTCTTTCACACCATGTAAAATTAAATTTAAGGATGAAATAACATAATCACAAAATATTCTGTGATAGTTTTGCAAGGAAATAGCCAGTTTTGTTTCTTTCTATGTTTTTACCCTGCTGAAGGTTTTCAGAGAGAAATTCAAATCTGTTTTATCTGACCTAACTGACTAAGCCACTCATAAGAATATGAGGCATTTTAATAAGGAGTAACTTAAAATTCACCATTTATAGTCCAAAGCCACATGCACTAAAATTACATGTATAGCAAAATATAGCTATGCATTGTGAAGGTCTATCCATTACTTAGATTTGAGAGCTATGCTGATTTAAATAAACTCTATTTACTTCAAAACAAGTTAATTACAGGGTTTGCTCCATAAGCATGGAGTAGAATGAGGCACAATGTCATGAAGAAGTCTAGTAAAGAGGAAGAGCAAACCATCCCATCCCTGGTAGCCATGAAGAGAAGGGCTTCAAAACACTGCAGACAGACACTTTTACACCAGATACTGGATTCTGCAATGTTTTGGTTTTATTACTGTCTTCTTCATTTACTACTTTTTAAGGTCCTGGTGCTCTTTGTCAATAAGAAGTGGAGTGCTCCCCAGTTTCCCAGGTCAGTCTCTCATAGTTATAATGCACCAAATGTCTTTATAAAGTGCAGCTCATTCACACTGGAATAAACATCTGCCAGGTCTGGAATCAGACTGGAGTACTTTGTCCACTTGCTCAGGACAACCAGAATTCCAAAGACAACATTTGTGGCTGAATCACGGTAAAAACCATGAGAATAAAAATTGCCACCACTGGCCCTGCCAGCCACAGTAGTTAAAGAACTAATGCTTCAAAAAGTAGGAAACTTTGAAGGGACTTTTTTTAATTTTTTTTTTCCCCCTATGTGTGGGCTCTTGTGATAATCTGAAACATGTGCAGTAATATGTTTGTAGTGATTTTGGCTTCAGACCACTGGACTAAAAGCCAAAGATTTAGTGTTTGTCTCTTTGTTTAAACAAAAATCTCTTACCTCTCAGCACACAAACCCCAAGGAGCAACAGATAACTGCTGAACAGTGAATATATGTGTGCATGAAAGGAATCCTAGGAGATACAATTACATTTACTTGACAGCATATATCAGCATCTTCATTTTCTGCAGTGCATATTGACTCACAGAGCGAATAATTCCATATCTAGCTTTGCATATATTCCTTCAAGATATTGGCTTGCTCATACTTTAGAAACATTAAGGATCCCCCTGCTCAGCTAAACAATAACCAGTTATGAATGAGGTGCTTATACACATGTGCAAAAGAAAAAAAGTTTTGCCTAATGTTCAGGTCTGATCCAGACTGTCTGCGTTTCACAAAGGTTACACAGTGTTTGCCAGATTACTGGGTTAGAAAGCAACTCATCAAATGTCTGCTGCTAGAGAGACTGCAGCATCTGCAGGATGATTCACGCTGGGAGCTGGGGACAGCTGGGCTCTCACATCTGAACTTCCCCAGACTATTCCTTCCCATACCAGCCAAAGGATGTTTGTCCTGACACTTCGTTTTCACAGACTCAGCAGAATTTGGTTTTCCAACAAATTGTCAGGAGACGGCAGAAATAGTCTGATATGATTTGAAACCAGGCAGGTCTTTAAAATTTGATGAAAACATATTTGCTTTTGTGCTTCAGAACCTAAAATGTGTGAGGGGAAGGAAGCACTAAAGAAGTTTCCACCTCCCTCAAATATTCTTGCTGTCTTTTAAGTTACTAAAGTGACGTGGCTGACACAATAACAAAATGTTTTGAAGTTGCTTTGGAGAATGGACTCCAGCTCTGTCATGGGTCTTAGTCTGGAAATTCAAAAGTTTCATTGTTAAGGACAGCCAGTTCTCAGTTGCTTTTCCTGACTCTACTGCAAACACTTGGGAGACAAATGATGTGCTTTACATGAGAATAGCCACGGATTATTTTGTTCATTTCCTGAATAGATGGGAAATTTAAACCATATTTGGTTTAGAAGCACAAAACTCTTGGTACATCTGGAAACAAAAATGAAAGCCACCTCAAAGAGCTCCAAAAAAAGTGTGAAGGAAATGAACTTTATCCTGTGATGATCAGAAAGGATATCACAGGACATACTGAAGAATTAATGAAACACACTTTAAGAACCAAAGCTGCGTGACAGGAGGCTGGTTAAAGCTAGGTTTGCTCAGTAAAATATTAAAGGCCATTTCTCCTTACCCATTTACTCTGACTTACTACAGAGCACTTTAGAAAAGCTAAGAGACTAATAGGTACTGAAAAGGCTGTGACTGCAGAGTGCAATAGAGGGTAATAGCATGAAAGTTCTGTGGAGAAGAGTCTGTTCAGAAAGTGTAAATCAAACAGGGTTGCCCCAGAAACAGGGGTTTTAGTAAAGTTGACATCTTTCAAGCAGTATTTAATAAATTTTAAAATTTGTTTTAAAAACTGAATTGTTTTAAAAATGGCAAATCACACAATTTTATTTATTTTTACTTTGAAAAGTCTTTCACTAATGTTAAAATATTGCAGTGTTTTATATAAATATTTTGTGGATTGGAATGTGACCATATTTTTTTTTTTTACCAAAACAGCTTTCTCCCCTGCATGGGTCTCCTAAATAATTTCTGAATTTCAATTCTTTATTCTCAGTCTGTATTAAGAATGAAAAACAGAAAAAGAAAAAAAAAAGCAAGTTAGGTGGAAATTAATTCTCTAACCTTTTCCTCTGTGTGATTCAGTTGCTAGTCTTACACATATACCTCGCTGTATTTTGCGAAGACAACCAGATTGTACCCTGCTACTCATCATCTATCCAGAGAGAAACAAAAAAGAGTACCCAGACCAGCAGTACGGGTTAGTCATGCTCCTTCAGGTCTTAGGTGAGTTTAAAGTGGGGCTGAGTCATCAAAACAGTCAACGGAATGCACTGGAGCACACAACCAGGACACAGTTTTGTTCTTTGACTGGAGCTGTGTGTGGGCAGCTTCCTCACTGCTCATAAGATCAGAGGAGAATTCTGATTCTCCTTCAGGCATGGTCTTTCCCAAGGCTAGCCTGAGATGATTCAGGTGATCACTATCTCTGCCAGAGGGCTGTGCATTGTGCATGAAGGCAGAACATTCGAAATTGACTAGTCTCACCTGAATAACTAGTCTCAAAGCTGTCATTATCGTGAATACTAACCATTTTTAGCCTCATGTTGTAATGACCAGCATGTAATGTCGAAATAGATGAGTGATAGATCACAGCCTTATGTGAGGTAAAATCTCTTAGAAACCCCAAACAGGTTTTTAAAAAAGTAATGAAAATAATCCAACGCAGCACTTGTGCAAGAAAAAAGAATATTTTTATTAACACACTATTAATTTTTTTTTAACACACTAGATTAAGTCTGGGGAAAGAGGTGGGTTACACACACGTAGGTTTGGAGCATATTTTTTTTAAAACTACTCATTGTTTTGAGAACCACTACACCAGAGAATAATACACAAATCACTGAATTTCTCACTCACTCAGCCTGAAACAAATATTTATTCTCCATTCCAGGCAGCAGATTTCCAGATTTTTCCAAACCCCGAGCTGAACCAAATGTTGGAAGATACTTTGCTAATCTCTGTGATATCAAAGTTTGTTGTGCTAACTCAGGGTTCATTAGGTTATCTTTTAATTGGTGAAGGATGAACTGAGAGCGATTCAGGGATCTGGGTGGCTCAAAAGAGATCTGCAATGGTTAACATGCTTTCTGGGCAACTTTATTGACTGCAAGATATGCAACAGAGAATTCAATAGGGTGAATTCAATGTAGTGGCATTGCACACAAAAAGCAACACTGTGAATGGGCCATAAATGTAAATCCTGTGTATTACTACTTAGTTCTGTTGCATATTACCACACTTTAAAAAAATTTGCTTTAAATTTCAGTAAATATATATGTTTTTCGTCCATAACAGGTACTTCTGCTATAAGAGAACTGTAGAAGAGAAAAAAAAAAAAAGGAAATAGAAGATCTTTCTAGAAATATTCTTGAATAAAAAAGGTAATGACAAAATTATGTACTTGAAAACCAACTATTTTATGGTTGACCTGAACTAGAAACTAATCTTCCTAAACTGAGCCTCAACTCCCTAATGGAACAATTAAATGGATCTTTTCAGCTAGAATATTTGTATTATATCACAGCATTTTAACAGTTCACTATGTCTAGGAATGACTCTGACTGCTCTAATTTGTCTTGAAGAAGGAAATTTCTCTGTGACTTTTTTTTTTTTTTTTTAAATCTGCACAAGCAGGAATGCTTGAAGCCACCCAGGAGGTGTAGGACTCTAGAAGCAGTCCTACTTTGAATAGAAGTGGAAGTGAAGATGAAAATGCTGTGAAACAGACAGAGTACAGTATGGAAGCTGATAATTTTGTTTTGGAATATACAGTACCACAACATAACACACATCCAGAGGATGGGCTGGATGCAGAAGGGCTCCCAGACCCAACTTGCCTCAAGCTGCTCCACCTGGCAGATCCTGCTCCTGATCTCACAGGTAGCAGTCATAAATATAGTGAGACACACCAGAGAACAGTGAGTATGATGTGGGTCTGGGAGCTGAACCTCATGAGCTGCATGATGCTGTCGTACAGGTTTGATGGTATGAGGATGCAGCGACCCTTTGTGTTTCAGTACCTGCATTCCTTGTAGTATCTGGAAGGAACTACCCAGCTGAAACTCCCAGCTTACTATTAGGGTTTATTAACAGGGCTTCCCATTACTTCTTGCTGCTGTTACTGATGTAGTTCCTACACCTCTGACACTGTCCTGGCAGTCCTTGTTGATGATATCTTTAGAAGAGAATCCTTTAGAGAATTGCCTTTTTCATTCTCTGCTGCCACTCTCACCAGTTCTAACATCAACTAGAAGTTTTATTTCTTCCTTAAATCTGTGAGTTGCTCCTCCACTATTCTCATAGTCTTGCAGTTTCTATGGCTGCCCAATGCCCACAGTTCTGGGCTCACAGTCCATTCCTTGTGCAGGATGCAAACGCATCACAAAGGGCCTTGGTCTTAGAAAGGAATTGTTTTCATTTAAGCATAGCCTTTCATAAGTGGGTTAAGAATCTAATGAGTAAACAGGGGTCCTGGCCCTGGAGATCCTTTTTAAGATCTTTGAGAAGCCTCTTTATCAGAGCTTGAAAGAAACCTTATGGTGGCCTTACAGTAAATCAAACAATTCCTTTCCCTGTGCTCTTACTTGTGGTTGGAGTCAGCTACAATAAGCCTGTTTTCAGAGGCAGAAACAGGTGTCTGGGTTAGTGGTGGATAAAATTCAAAGCTCTGTTATCAATGCAACTTCAGAGGAAATATGGTAAAATTCTGTGACTGACCTGCACATGAAAACATGAGATAAAACCAGAAGGTGGAGTCCAAGCTACTTGTAGTCAACTTGATCTGACAGTGAGTAGTTTCCACTTGTAAGAGTGCAAAAACATGCAAAAAGGTACGAAAAGTCACAAATGATAGCCCGTGTTAAAGCAGCTTCATGCTGTTTGACCAATATGTAGCAACCACAAATTCAAACTTGGAGAGCTCTGTCTGCAAAATTAAATCCTCAGATGATGTTGGCCTCTCACACATTGTGATATCTTTGAGTTACTGGGAGAGCCAAGGAAAAGACAAACTTTTATCACTTCAGTGGCCTTTAGTGACCTGTGGACACTGACACAGAGCAAAGACACTGTGCATCTTCTCTGCTGTGCTCCTAGCTGTGAGTGAGCAGCCAGGCAGGGATACTGCCAAGAGAGAGCGAGCACAGTTTGGACTCTGACCAGAATCGATTCCACAAAGTGATTTTTCTCTCCGGTACAAGGTATTTGCAATCATACAGTACTATCAACTGAGGAATGCAAGAAAACAAACAACCAGCTGTGTCCCAGCACAACAGGAGAATTACCTCTAAGAATCTAGTAACGATAATGCTTTGTGACTTCTGTGACCTGGAAGAAGGAGCACATCCCTTTCAGTGCCAAATATTGATATGAAATGCTGGTTCAGTCAGGTTACTACAGACTTCACTCGTATCTTTCGCAGCCTTAAAAATTAATCTTATTTATTAAACCTTCCTCCAACCGTACTATGGGCTAGCACTTCCTCTCCAATCTAAGTACCAAGTGCCCTGTGCTTAGGAAGACATTGGAAAACATATACATGTCTTTCAGTGGGCTTGAGTTTTTGATGATTTGTTTTAAGTTTGGAGCTACGTAGCAAAGGTTGTCACAAATGATCCAGCAAAAATAGTGCAGGATATGAAAAAAACATTCATAATGCCTGAAGACTTCTAAGTTCAATGCAGTGTTTATTTGCAAAAATAGTTCATCCTCAGGACCAAACAACAAGAAAACATGAAACAACATATCATCCATGAAACAGCACACAAAACATTCAGAGGAATGTTTTCCTTCCCAGAGACACATTAAGTTGCTAATAAAGAAATTTAAACTTAAGGGCTGGATTTGACTTGGTCTAGAGAAGTATGCAAGGGCACATACCCTCTGTTACATCCCAGCACAGACTCAGGTCAGAGCGCGCAGGACAACCATGTGATGTGTCTGCAGACTACTTCCCAAAGCAGGCAGATGGCTGTTACAGACGGAGGACAAACGGAAACTCAGTTCAGTTGACCTGCCTGAGCAACTGTGGCAAATCGCTTTAGTACTGATGCTGGTGGTATTGCACGTATTTGTCCCAAGCCACCAGCAGGGCTCCCATTTTGTTTGTCGAGTTAGGGCCAGATGCGTCCCTTCATGTATCCCTTGCTAAAGGCTCAGTTCACCCCTGAAAACCGATGCAAAGGGGACAAAGAATGCCTAATTAGGAGAAGTGCTAAATCTGCATCAGTGGGGCTGCTGGGTGTGGACTGGATTCTGGCAATTGCATGATCCAAGTGGCACGCTGAGAGCACAGAGTTTGGGATGTTACATCTCTGCTCTATGTGACAAATGCCATGAAGTCTTTTGTGTGTTTTGGGGCATTTAAAACTGAAGTTTTTAAAGGCTTCTGGTTAGTATTTTGTAGTACTTGAAATAAAGCATGCAGCAGAGCCAAAATTTATTAATTTTGAAAATTAAGCCATCTGGAGCAATAGCTGCTTAATTACAGCCAAGAGAGTCATGAGTGATCAACATGAAACACTTTTGTTATCCAAAGCAGGATTCAGAGTTTGTTTGAGCCTTTTTATTCCTAGATAAAAAAAAAGAGACATGCAATAATCCTGTTAAGCTATTTCAGTTTTCCTTCTTTTCAGCAAATAAAAACCCCCAGAAAACGAAAGAACAAATCCTTCCACATGAAGAAAGCCAAAACATAAACCCCAACACCTAACGGTAAAATTCAGTCTCTCTTTACAAAGCAGAGATGACAACAATGTCCACATATAGATGAGTATGGAAGAAAAATAAAGATGTTTTGTTTCTTATTTTATTATTGCATTTAATGTAATTTTTCTCCATGGTGTTGTAAATAACTTGTGTTTTTGTGCTTTTGGTCATTGTAACCATTTCTGATCCTAGGATAAAACTCAGCTTGAAACAATGTGGACTTGACGAGTTTACTCCCCTTGAAACAAGGAAGCCTTTGTCCCATATGCCCTAGGCAACTCAAAACACAATGCCCCTATCTTCCTTTGCCAGGAGACTTTTAGTCAACATTCCCCTAGTTTATGACAACTGAATCAACAATTGGGCCTGAGGCATTCAAACATGACATTTGAAATAGAGGGTGCATTGACATATATGAACGCTGTAGTGTTGCTACCGTTTCCTGCAATGCAAAGGTGCAAGAGTAAACTTAGAAGTTGCTACTACAACCTGTTGTTTTTCACAGCTGCTTGTTCACTATTGCTGTTTCATGGAAGAGTGTGAGATTTAGAATAAGCACTATTTAGCATATGTATTTCTGCATTTTTGTGAGAAGAATTTTACTAAACATTGTTATAAATGTCTGCCTTCTCCGACATAATGGCATAACACTAGTTAAAGCACTCTTCTGCAGTGTCCCAGGACACGTCTTGGCCCTGAAGCTGTTCCCAGTTGCATGCTGATAAGGAACAAATGCTGCCTAACAGGTTTGTCCGGCAGAGAATCTAATACTGCAGATTCCCACAGCCTGCAACGCCTGCTCCACTGAAATCCAGAAGCCTCACGTGCTGGTGTGACTAGTTAAGAGTGTTAGCGTTCTACATTCATGCCATCCATCAATGCATGTGCAACAGGTGGAGGGAAGACTGAATTCAGAACCAGCTAGTTAAAGAGGAGTCAGAAAGCAGGATAAATAACGTTTTCTGCACAGAGGGATATCTGGCCATACCTGAAGGTCACTTAGCAGATTTTGTGGAAATGAGGAGGTGGTGGTGCTGTGCCAGCTGCTGTTATATAGCAGTGAGGGCTGCAGGCAGACAAAATACCTCTTCTACTGGGAAGGCCACACCTGAATGAACGGTTACTTTTAAGTTACGAACAGTATCATTCAGGTGATATTGTTTTTCCAGAAACAATAGTTTTCAGAGTGTCAAAAAGCTCATTGTGAGATTTCAAAACCAGAGGAACCACTAATAATCAGTATTAACACAGGAGAAAAAACAATTGTAGCCTACAGGTTTTATCAACTGACAGATAGACAGGATGTCAACATCTTAGGGGAAACTGAAGAAAAGAAAAAAACAATAAAAGTTATTTCAGTGCAGACAGCTAATCAATAGAAGTAAATTCTTAATTTCTTATGTACAGACTGTTAAGTCACCGTGCTTTGCATCCTCAGGTAATAAATACCTTGCAGAGCTCTGCTTCCTGCCCATCTAGTAATAGGCCCTGACTAGTTTTGCAATCTGTATAATGTGACATGTATCACATAGCATTTGAAGAATTTTGATAGTGGTGAAAAATACATTTGCTATGTTTGTGCATTGCTCTAATAAGCTAATTTTATTTTCCTTTTTGTTTGTTTGGTTTGGTTTGGGTTTGGGTTTGGGTTTTTTGTTTTTTTTTTTTTGTATTGCTGTCAGCCTAAACATTCAGATACCAATTGTATGCTACGATGTTAGTGCAAAATTAACTTTGCACTCACACATCTGATTCAAGGGGAGTGTGAAATCTACTTGTCATAGCATTTTCACATATTACATAGTTCAGCATGACTTTCTGGATTTGAATCAAGTGGCTGGTAACAGTGACTAGCATTCAGGACTCCTACCAATCCCCCAACCAACCAAATAAACAAAACCTCAAACTTCTCTATAAGAACACTGGAAAGAAACAAAACAACAACAAAAAATGGCCCAAATAGAAGACAAGAATTTCTTAACTCCTCATTAGTTCTTTCGTAAAATGTCCCCAAATTGTCCCCACACTTGAATCACGAGGAGCTGTATTGCAGAAACGTTTGAAAGAAAAAATACTCCAGTAACCAGATATTCTGCAATGACTTGGGTTTTGTCATAGATTTCCATGGGGTCTTCCGTGAGATACCAGCAAAATCACCAACTGCTGCACAAAACAACCTCACTAGGTTTCTCTTACTGTGTTCCAGTTTATTGCTCTATTTTCTAAAGCTATGTCTCACTAAAATGGTGTATCACTTTAGCCAATGTGAACGGAGTGACTGAGAATGCATGCCTTTCTTAAATGCACCTCACAAAACAAAGCATACAGACATATGCTTATCTTTAAGAAGGTGAATTTTTCCAGTTAATTGTGCAATGAGATGAGTGTCTGAAGTCAAGTTCATGCTTTTTGACTTGGATGAACAAAGTTGCAATCAGGTATTTTTCCTTTTTTACTCACATGTGAGTTTCCTGCTTAAATCGCATGTGCTATTTGCATACCAATCTTATGTAGGTGAAACAGACAATTGTTGCCACCACTGACAGCGCCTTAACTCTTCAGGGTTCTGAAACAATTTCTGGTCTACTCAAATCAGTGATACTCCAGGAGATGATATAGAAAAACAAAGCAATTCCTTTGTAGTGCTCAAGAGTCTAATCTCTCAGATTTCTTAGGCTGGCAAACAACTGCCGCTAAGCTTTTTTTTTTTTTTTTCAGCATGTGTCATCTTCCTGGATGCTTCCCAAGTGTGAGTGGAAATAGCACTAACAGCAGTTCATCTACAACAGGATTACCAGTTCTTGGAGGTGGATCACTCCATTGTGCTCCAGTGGAAGCAATCTGAGTTCTGCTCAAGAGAAGGACGTCCCTTTCTGCATCATCTCGTCAACAATATTCCAGAGATTTTTCCTATTGTGTTGCACTAGTTGCTGTCTTTGTCTTCTAACCTCTTCTGCCCTCATGTGCCCCTTTTCTGTTATTCTAGTACTGTCATGGGAGCTGCTTAATTTTCTGAACTGCTGTGTCTCCACCTTTCTCCTTCCCTTGCACAAGTCTGTGGCACATACAGTTTCCTGCCTGCAAAACCTGGAAACTAATTTCTTATACCCTTTGTCCTTTCTCATTCCTATCTTCTTAACCTATGACTGTAATAGATTTTTAGACATGTGAAAATGTCCTCTCTTTCTCCTTGATTAGAGTTTTTAACTGATAAATGTAGCAGAGCAACACTGATATTGTGTTAAAAAAGAAGGAACTGAGAATTATTTTCAGGAGAGAGAGAGCACATAATGTCCCAGTACCCTTTATACTCATTTCCATCTTAGCTTTTCTGTGGCTCACCTGAGATGAACACTGCACTATGCTATAATTTAGGCATGCTTAATGCCAATTGTAGCACATGGACTCGCTTAACACGGCCTTTCATCCTCCTTGGGAAGTTAACTGAGTGAGATTGTGACTGTGGCTAGATCCTGCATTACTTTCAAGTGGCAACTGCCTAATGTATATGGCTGTATTTCCTACCTTTGTCCCTGAAACCTGTTGTTCCAGTATTAGGGTTACAATTCTTTGCTTAGCTGTCGAAGGCATTAAACGTATGGGAACTCAGTTTCCTTAAGACCTCTTCTTTCTGTCAAATTCAGTGAAAGCTGACCAAAAAGTATAATGGCGATGATGAGGAGCAAAGCAGTCATGCGAGCCTTATGAACACACAGAGACACACTTCCTTAAACTCCCAAATCATTTAACCTTGGCGGGGGTTTGGACTTGCTGTGCATCACCCTGTTCTGTACATCAAAGTTATAGTCCATAATACCTGAGTATCAGAGATGACATTTTATGTGTAAACTTAATTTAACCATTTGATATCTGGAAGAAAAAATGTTCCGTACAATACAGGAAATAACTGATTTGCAAGACATGGCAGTGAGATTTGACTAAACTAATACCTTTATAGTGTAGTTTTATCTAGTAGACAACTGTATTTTGGCATTTCAAGCCTAAAATTAAATGCTTTAATGAGGAGGAGGTCAACAGTTTTTTCATGTCTTGATAAAAACAAATACTACAGAATAATAATGTGAATTCAAGTAAAATATAACAGGAGTCTAAATGCTGCCTTTTATGTAGCTTTGCTGATCTTTGGCTTACGACTGTGCATTCCCATTCCGCTTGATATGCTATTTATTCAGGCTTTGTTTTTTTTAATGTTGTTGCTTTTACAAGCAGTCTCTGGATGATTGCCTTGAGAATTCATACAGAATCACAGAATCATTTAGGTTGGAAAAGACCTCTGAGATCATCAAGTCCAACTTTTTACCTAACATCACCTTGTCTACTAGACCATGGCACTAAGTGCTACGTCCAGTCTCTTCTTAAACATCTCCAGGGATGGTGACTCCACCACCTTCCTGGGCAGCCCATTCTAATGCCCAATCACTCCCTCTGTAAAGAACTTCTTCCTAACGTCTAACCTAAACCATCCCTGGCGTAGTTCAAGACTGTGCCCTCTTGTCCTACTGCTGGTTTTCTGGGAGAAGAGACCAGCTTACACCTGCCAACAACCTCCTTTCAGGCAGTTATAGAGAGCAATAAGTTCTCCCTTGAGCCTCCTCTTCTTCAGGCTAGACAACTCCCAGGACCCTCAGCTGCTCCTCACAGGACTTGTTCTCCAGTCCTTTCACCATCCTCATTGCCCTTTTTTGGACATGCTCCAGCACCAAAATATCCTTCCTAAACCGAAGGCCCAGAACCGGACCCAGTACTCAAGACACAGCCTCACCAGTGCAAATACAGGGGAATAACCACTTCCCTAGTCCTGCTGACCAGACTATTCCTGATACAGGCCAGGATGCCACTGGCCTTCTTGGCCACCTGGGCACACTGCTGTCAGCCACTACACCCAGGTCTCTTTCTATGTGGCTGTTCTCCAGCCACTCTGTCCCCAGCCTGTGGTGCTGCATGGGGTTGTTATGGCCCATGTGTAGGACCTGCCACTTTGGCATTTTAAATCTCATATTATTGGATTCAGACCATCTATCCAGCCTGTCCAGGTCCCTTTGCAGGGCTTCCTACCCTCCAGCAGATCAACATTCCCCCCAGCTTGGTGTCATCTGCAAATTTGCTAATGGTGGACTCGATCCCCTCATCCAGATCATCAATAAAGATGTTAAACAGGACTGGGCCCAACTGATCCCTGGGGGACACCACTAGTGACCAGCTGACAATTGGATGCAGCACTGTCCACCATCACTCTCTGGGCTTGGCCATCTAGCCAGTTCTTAGCCCAGCCCAGAACGCACCTGTCCAAACTGTGGGCTGACAGCTTTTCCAGGAGTTCGCTATGGGAGTTTGCTTTGCTTTGTCAAAGGCTTTGCCGAAGTACAGGTAGACTATTCAATTATTTATAATGCTGATGCAGAAAGACAATATCTTCTGAGGAGGACACACCCTTAATTAACACCTTCTTCCTTGTCACTGCCTTTTTCAGACTTTCATACCATTGTCAGGGATGTCCTCGTTCATGAATAACTTGGGCAAGTGAATTTTGTCACACTTGAAAATTCAACACTTGTTGACTGAAATCTAAATAGGACTTTTGTGTTATTTTCTTGAGAAAAAGTCTTCACTTTAATGTGATGTCACATACCCTAATAGTTTGAAGTTTAGCTTAAAATACAGCAGTCACCTAGACTTTATTAATATTTTTTTTTCTGTCATTATATAGGCCAATAGAGTAAGTCTAGAACAAGTTCACTGCCTCTGTTATAACATTTTTTCTGTAGGGAATTGCCTTATTGGTATTACTCCCTCTCCCTAAGTCACAAACCACTTACTTAATTCAAATTTGCAAATGGGTTTCTCAAACTAATCAGTCCCAAACCACCAATTCAATCATTGCTGCTGAGACAAACTCATTATACTCACGTGCTGAGCCAAAAAATTTGTTAGCTTGCACCTGAGAGATAGTTGGCAAAATGTTTATAAAGTTGAAAATATTTTAATTTCTATATTATAAACTAATGTTATCGATATGCCTTCTAACTCTTTAATTAATTTTTATTTTATTTCAAAGAGAATACTCTAGAAAAAACACTTGGACTCAGACAGACAGTGTCTTCCTCATACTCAGTAAATTCCGTACAACAGACTCTGCCGAATAAAATGTTAGACAGGATGCTATGATGAACAGGCAAGGAGATCTTTACCTCTCTAGCATCTTCCTGCCCCTTTTTCCTTTCTCTGAACAGTGAAATGATCTGACTATCTGTGCTGGGCAGGGCATATGCACCAGTGTTCCATTCCTTCTTTTCTTGTGCAACTTTTCTCCCCCGAGGAAGGGTTTTCATCTTCATGTGGAGCCAGACAAAATCTCTTTTTGAGTGGGGTGGTAAAGGCACCCATTTTAGTCAGGTAGGAACACAGGACTTCTATGCAAATATTTTGCAAATAAACCAATATTCTCTGCCTTTGGTACTGATGAAGGTTGCGCTCTCTGGAAGAACAGTCTAGAGGAAACTCATGAAAGAAATCCTTTTGGCATTTTCTATCAACTATGTTTTGATCTTCCATTTGGAAATTAGGATTTCTGAAAGAAGGTTCCAAATAGATACAGACATTTTGAATACTTATGCTAAGTCACAGCAGAAAAACTACAACCAAAGACCTTAGGTGAAAAAGACCGAACACGTAATGCTAAGGAAGAAGGGTGAATGTCACTAATTAATACCTTAAAGTCATCTAGGATCTCTTACTACAAGCTCTTAATTCTCTCAGATAGCATTTCTTATGTCTCAAGGCTCAAGGATAATATTTGTTGGCCATGGGCACATGAAGGTATAACAGTGTTAATGAAACCTTTAGGAGGAAGAAGATTGCCAGGATCATTTTAAAGCATTAATAACAATAAACTGTACTGATTTTTATTGATTAATTGATACTGACTATATTAAGATTTGCCTATTAAAATGCCACGACTTTCAAGGAACCTTCAATAGTTCCATACATAATATTAAAAAAAAAATTAAATTAAAAGCATGAATAATATCTACTTTTATAAAGGAAAGAATATGATCCAGTTTTATACACTTTTCAAACGGGAAAAAAATAATTTCCCTTCCCTTCTCATTCTTTTCCCAATTCTCATTAGTTTTATTTATCATTTCCAATTGAGTATGTTGGTTTATCTCACATGGACAGTTTTTACACATTTACACATTTAGAAAGGAAATGTGGTCACTACTACACTTTTTCTTCTCACAGAATTAACATGGTTGGAAAAGACTGTAGAGATCATCAAATCCAACCTATTATCTAACTCATCAACCTACTCACCACCATCCCATCATTTAACCCATGTCACTAAGTACACCATCCAACATTTCCTTAAACACAACCAGGGACAGTGACTCCACCACCTCCTTGGGAAGCCCATTCCAACGGGAGATCACTCTCTCTGTGAAAAAGTTTTTCCTAATATCCAGTCTAAACCTCCCCTGTCACAGCCTAAGACTGTGTCCTCTCGTCCTGTCACTGGGGGCCTGAGGGAAGAGACCGACCCCCACCCGATTACGACCTCCCTTAGGTAGTTATAGAGGGCAATAAGGTCTCCCCTGTGCCTCCTCTTCTCGAGGCTGAACAACCCCGGCTCCCTCAGTTGTTTCCCATAGAGCCTGTACTCCAGCCCCTTCACCATCCTTGTTGTCCTGCCTTGAACACATTCCAGCAACTCAACATCTTTCTTAAGCTGAGAGGACCAGAACTGGACACAGTACTCAAGGTGTGGCCTAATTAGTGCCAAGTACAAGGGAAGAATAACTTCCCTGGTCCTACTGGTGACGCTATTCCTGATAGAGGCCAAAATGCCATTGGCCTTCTTGGCTGCCGGGGCACACTGCTGGCTCATGTTCAGTTTCCCATCCACCAGCACTCCCAAGTCCCTCTCTGTCTGGCCTCTCTCCAGCCACTCCATCCCCAGCCTATAGCTCTGCATGGGTTTATTGTGACCAAAGTGTAAGACTTAGCATTCCCTTGACTCCATCTAGACATTTGTAGGTGCATCTATCAAAGGAATTGCACTTTAAAGCATTCCTCCAAAGAACAAATCTCATGCTCAGAAGAGCATGAGTGGTTAGAGTCTTCAAAACAATAGATTCAGAAAATTGAAATGCTTGTGTCATCATGACATCAGGTAAACCTCAGTGTTGGGATCATGCCCCTTGAAAAATGAATTACACTCTATCTCCTGCAATTACTGCTACTTTTCTGTCCTTACTTCCTTCCCATGGAAATTGATATGTCCTCTTGTATGGGAGGTACAGCAGTCTGGAATACAACGGGGAATCATGGGGAATGCTGCTATGGGGAAGATGGTCCTTGAATATGTTCCTGTGAAAGACCAGGAGAAGAACCTTTAAACTGCAGAGGGGATGAGAAAAAGCCTTTGTGAATGTCCCTGTGGAAGATGACAACCAGGAAACCCTACTCTAATACAAGTTCAGTATCCTGATCATGAAACACAGCCTCCTCCTCTGCCTGGAGCTCAATAAACCTATGCTCTCTTCAAATACTATGCTGTGTGGGTTTGCACGGCAAGGTTTCCGTAGTGGGAAGGGCTATGGAGGTGACTTCTCTAGAAAGCTGAGAGAAGTTTCCCTGTGCCTGATAGAGCCTATGGCAGATGGACCCACCACGGGCCAGGGCTGTCAGCAAGGGTGGTAGCACCTCTTTGGTAACAGATTTCAGAAGAGAAAAAGTTACTGCACAGCTGTAACAGCAGCCAGAGGAGAATGGAGTAAAAATATGTGAGAGAAACAGCGCTGCAGACAGCAAAGTGAGTGAGGAAGGAGAGGGAAGAGGTGCAGAGATGATGTGTGATGAACTAACCACAGCTACCATTCCCTGTGCTGCTGCCAAGGTACACAATTTGTAGGTAAATTAAAGCCTGAGAAAAAGTATGCGTGTGGGAAGTTGTTTTAAGGTTGAGTTTTTATTTTCTCATTATTCTATGCTGATTTGACTTGTAATAAATAAAATAATTCCCCACCCGCACTCCCAAGCTGAGTCTGTTTTACCTGTTAGAGTAATTGGTGAGTGCTATCTCCCTGCCCTTACCTCAACTCGTGAGTTTTCAGCTGTACTTTTCTATCCTCTGCCTAGCTGAGGAGATGAGTGATAGAGTGGTTTTCATGGGTACCTGGCATCCAGCCAGAGTCATCCCATCACACATATTGTTTTCACTATGTATGAAACATACCTGACTCGTCAAATGTGTTTTTGGAATATTTACTTCTATTTAAAATTTCTGCTTGATTCTTCATTCTGACTAAAATTTGCAACATGACATTTTTACCAGACTTTTAATTAGCTCTATTTTATTTTTTTTGGCTTACTAAGTGAATTGTACACATTTTATACATTTTTTACATTTTACATCACAGTAGTATAAGTCCACTGCAGTTTCTCCTCAGTATGCAATAAAATATGCGTCATTAAAGACTGTAAATTACTTTTTCTACTTACCCTAACAAAATGTCACTGCTGATACTCAGAAAAGCAACTCTTGATTTCAGGATGAAATCAATCCTAATGTCAGGAGGAAGAACTGATGCAGGTAGGCACTGTCGTGTTTGTCTTCCCTTATTGCTGTTTCAAAACCTTTTTTTTCTTTTTCAAGTTACATACGCTTTCAATTCTAGATGATTGCTGAGACTTAAAGATAAACCTTAATTAGAAGGAAGGGCTATTTTTTCTTTCTTCATTTTTTGACATAATCCTTCCGTCCTTTTTATTGAAGAAACACAAAGTGGTTGAATCAATCCCAAGGGCTTCCCAGATTTCCCAAATGACTTCTGAGTTCAGGGTAAATTCACAACGAGCCTATTTACATGCACATCCTGTCCAGATATCTCCACTAAAAGATAAAGAGAGAAGTTTGAAGTCACCCATGAAGGCAAAGGTTTCTGCATCATTTTCCATATACAGTGAAACAGCAGTGCACGGGCCCTCTGGTCATATCATATGTTGTCATTTTACTTTGATAATATCATTAGGGATCCCCATCTTGACCCTCAAGTCTCAAGGTTCAAGAGGATACAAGGTCAATAACTCTGTCTTTATGTAATTTTTGACAAAACAATCCTATACAGTCTTCCCCCCGTAATGTTCTGTATTCTTCAGTTCACAAGTTGTACTGCAATCTCTGAATTAATAGACACTACCCTTGCTTTTTATTATATGAAAGTCAATCCTTTTGCTCAGTGTAGAATCATTATTTTCCTCATAGATTTTTCTATAATACTGCTCACCACATTATCCAAAAGCTTTGTAAGGTCTGCCTTTATCCTTATAATCTCCATCAGATGAAGTGGTGTTATTTTCCTAGTCTTAGATGGGGAAAGATAGGTCATAGTGAAATCAAAGTGTTCAGAAGAGTGCATTAATTGTAGGTGTCCATTTAAAATGAGGGAGGAGCTGACTTTCTCAAAAGGATTAGCTTTACCAGAGCATGCTACAAGGTACACAACACAGATTTCATTGATTTTTTCTAGCAGTGGGGAGTGCTCAGCATTTCCTTAGTTTCTGGAGGCAAGAACTCACCATCTCTGCAAATTATCCTGTAGTTGATGACAGGTGGTCACTAGGGTAACTGTGGCTGAATTTTTCTAGAGAGTCATTGGAGAAGGTAAGATTTAGCCATTTCATGGCCAATATGTCTACTATGAGATAAATAAGGAATATGCTCCTACTGGTTGTATTCACTTAGGAAATGTTAATGGAAATTTCAGTACAGAATTTCTAAAAGTGTCTTTGAAAATTTCTTAGTCTAATGCCATGGGAAGAAGCACAAAAAAAGTGAAATTCAATAATTAAAAGACATTTCCACTACTCACTACTGCAGGGACAGATGCAAGTTAGAAAGCACCCAATTCCAGAAACTTCATGGATTTTCTTGTCTCAAGTAAAGAAAGAATGAGACTCATTAAGGCCTTCACTTGATGTTTTCTCCCTCTGCAGTGTAATAGATATTTTTATATTGTCTTTGAATGGACAACATATTCCTGAGGCTAATATGGTCCTGGTGGAGCATAAAGCACACACTTAGATCTTAGGCTTTCCCATGTGTTGTGGTTTAACCCCAACTGGCAACTGAACTCCACTCAATTGCTTGCTCATACTCTCCCAGAGAGATGAGGGAGAAAACTGAAAGCGTAGATGTGTGGGAATTCTCATGGGTTGAGATAAAAACAGATTAATATGTAAAGCAAAAGACACACACACAAGCAAAGTGAAATAAAGGTTTCACTCACCACTTTCTACAGGCAGGCAGGTGTTCAGCCATCTCCAGGAAAGCCAGGCTCCATCACCCATAATTGTGAAAGACAAATGCTGTTGCTTTGAGTGTCCCCTCCTTTCCTTTTTTTGTCCCAGATTTAAATGCTGAGCATGACACCATATGGTACAGAATATCCCTTGGGTCTATTGGGGCCTGCTGTCCTGGCTGTGTCCCCTTCCAGCTCCTTGTGCATCCCTAGTTCTCTTGTTGGCAGTGTGGGGTGAGGAGCACAAAAGATGCTGTGTAGGCACTGCTGAGAAATAATGAAGACATCCCTGAGTTATAAATACTGTTTTAAAATAAAATCCAAAGCAACACCCCATACTAGTCACTGTTAAGAAAGTTAACTCTACCCCAGCCAAAACCATTGCACTATATTGGCATCTTAAACAGTGAAATCACTAAGCCATCTTTTCTGCAGCAAAAAAAAGCTATGAAGAAAATATTATTATTGTCTGTGCATTCTAAGGACTGCTGCCTGCCTTCTCCACCATAAGGCAGGAGCTTTGTTTGAACTACCAAATGCTCAGACACTCTACCCTTATCCCACTGGAAGAATATGTGGCAGCCCTCACTAAAAACCAAACCTAAACAAGCAAACCTAGAATCCCCCCTAAGCTTCACTACATCTCTGAAGTGCTGAAGTACCTGTACTGACATCTGTACTGTACTGACAGTACAGTACCTGTACTGTACTACCTGAAGTTAGTACCTGTACTAACATCCTAAGGTTTCACACCGGATTAACATTTGGTTTGTTTTTGCTTGTAGCAGTATTTGCCTAGTGACTGTTGCAATACCTTCAGTGGTAACAAGGGAGCTCCAAGTAGTTCTCATGAATTGCAAAAGATTAACGGAACATCTGAGAAAGATGGACACTAAAACCAAACTACTAAGTCCCAGAAAGAGAAAAATATTTGCATAAAGTTGTATCTCTAAAGAAAGTCTGTGTAACCTGAATTTGCATAATCTAAATGATGAGAAAAGTCAGGGAAACTAAAGAGTGTTTAGACATGTTGGTGCCAGGGCTAGCTTTTAACTTGAACAAATCACTTTGTGAGAAGAAATCCCATGTGCCCTAATCCTAGAGCCAGAAAAAGCACCAAGACAGATTTCCTAAAAGAAAAAGGCTATAGTCTGCTGGGAAAGAGCACAAAAAATAAATTAAAAAAAAAGACAAAAAAAAAAAAAAGACTTTGGAGGTCTATGTAATGGTATCAAGTGGAGTCACTGGACACTTTCATATCGGAGAATTGAAATATAAACTTTGGTAGCCTCAATGCTTATAGCATGTTAGGGATCAGTAGGTGAAGATGAGTGTCCTAGTCAGCTCACATAACTTTATTACAACTGAAATGCCCAGGAGATGCTGAATCTCAGCCAAACTTGGGCAGAAAGATGGAGCTGCACATCTGCCAGAAGCAGGAAGGCAGATAAGATCTGCAGCCATGGCAATGTGGGCTTACATATCCTGACACTCCTCCAGTGGCTCTCTATCCACTGCCTTCTGCTACATATAAAAAACTGAACAGCAGTTTTCCTAAGAGTGGTCTGCAAATGATAGCTCTGGGAAGGGAAAGATGGAGAGAGGTGGGGGGGCAGGCAGGCAGGCAGGAAGGAAGGCGGGAAGGAGGGAGGAAAGGAAGGCAGGAAGGAGAAATAGACAATGCTTCAGAACTGCAGACATCAACATCTTCCCTATGTTCTTTACACTTACTTGAAAATGAGTTAACTAGATATAAGCATGAAATAAAGGCTGCACCGGTGGCACTTAGGAAAGGGTACAGAGACTTAAAAATCCAGAGGCTTCTGGGGCCTCTGGTTCTTCTCTATTCCCTTCAAAAGTAATGTAATACTATTAAACATGTGAAAGAGTATATTTGATCAAGTTTACTCTTTCTGTGAAATATGTAAATGCTTAAAACATCTTACAAATAAAGTTTGTTTTTTCACGGTCTGCTCTGTTTTGAAACATGTGAACAGAGAGCATATTTCAGTGAACAACATGTTCAGTTGCTATTTAAGATTTAGAGCCCACTCAAGGAATGCTGAAGCTGTCTACAAACAGAATCTCCATTTTTATCAGTATTTCATGTTATGGGTCATCATACGAAAGACATACTGAGGGTCTTTGCTGAGGCTGGTAAGTGAAAGGACTCTGCTTAAGAAAAGTCTTCTGATTAAATATAGTATACTGTTTGTTTTCTTTGGTTTCCAGTTAGTTGCCTAACATAAATAGCAACAGGAGAGAACTCCATCTTTGCAAAAATAAAACCAGTATTTCCAAAGTTGTCTATTAAGAGAGTAGTTGACAGGGGCAGTGGCTCAGCAGCTACCATTCGAAGGTGCATATCGCCTTCACTCTTAGAGCTAATTCACACTTTGAGCTCTTGTCAGCTGATTTCCTCTCTTTTCACTGCTCTCAGCAAAATCTACATTTCCCTTATTATGGTTGCTAACTTTATGATGTTTGACAACTTGCTTGATCCCTACTCAGTAGCAAGGCCCTAGAAGAAGTCATACTTCAGTTGTCTCTATAGCCTTAATGCAAGTAGGGAAATGTTATTGTGTGTTACATGAAAAGTGGCATTAATTAATGTCATTAATGTCATTATTTAATGACATCATGTTTCTAAGGGAAAACCTTCACTATGCAAAGGAAAGAAACTCATTTGGCAAACAGGAACTACTATCCTGTCTTCTAAAACTAAGCTTACCTAGATAATAGCACTTTCTACACACAGGGGAAGCTTTCTTTAAAAGGCCTTATATGAAACAGTGTTTTTAATCAGGTGGAACTGGGTTAACAGAAAGTCTGTTTCCCAGTGGTGATTAGTTTTTCATCACACCAAAGAAATCTCTACTGTGCTTTCAGGGAGATATTAAGAATGAAAACTGGTTATAATTAATTCCCATAGTTTTTAAAGTTTTATTGATTTTTTAATTTATTTTTTTAAACAAGCCTGGTAATTACAGAATAATTTTAATAGTAAGTGATTTTTCAGGGCAAGGGAAAAAGTTATAAAAACTTGTAACAAAATAATTTAAATCAAATTTTTCATATGCAAAAACTAATGTAGCACTTCCTAATACAGTAGAACTGTTACTGTTACTATGAAGTACTGTTTTCATAAAGCAAACAATACTTTTAATAAATACAGTTTTCAGTCATAAATGCTTTAAGAAAACAGGTTGACAAGACAGATATCTTAGAAAGATAAAAGACTACAGGGTCACATCATCCACCTGTTTGAAAACAGAGAGCAAATCGAGGTGAAACTAAGTTATTTTATTGTGCATTGAAAGCAGAGTGTTTTGCCTATTTTACCCCTCAAAACCAGCTAATTGGTCTGTGTTAGTAAGACACAATATATTCTGTGCAAGCCCAGCCCACAGCTACGTATAATCTTTAGATACAACAAACAATTTGCACTTCATAGAATCTTCAGAGGATTTTCAAGTACCTTACAAGCAAATGTTTTTATTTCACAGTATCACTGCAAAGAAAACCTATTACTTCTCCTAATTTGAGAGGTAGAGAAATGAGAAGACTTAGATAAAGTTTGCTTTTTTGCATGGGCCACCATCCTCCACTTGCACTTTTTGTCTGTACTCCCTGAACAGCTGCACCCTCCTGCCCCAGAACTAAAAAACACCGGGGATTTTCATGTAGTGCTGACATAACTGAGTCCAATACTTTCATCTCCATCAGACTTTTTTAACCAGGTGGAAAACTCAAGACCCCAGAGACCTATTGAATGTGGTCTGACTGGTACATGCACAGAATGCAGGGTATAGTATAGTGTAGTCACCCTCACCAGATAATGAGATAAATGACATCATTATCAGGTGCCTAGGTTTAGAGACAACTATGCAATTAACTTTGAGGAGATGAGACCATGAGATACAATAAAAGAAATAACCACTATTTAATTGAATATATATATATATGTATATTATAGTTCATATTTAAATGAGAGAAGCCCCCTGCTGCTCAGGCAGCCATGCCCATAGGGGGTCTCTCTGTCCATCCCTGTGGGACAGGCAGGGCCACAGCCTGGCCTGTGAAGAGGTGGCATGAGGGGAAGTGCTGCCACACTGTGCTGCCTATCCCGCTGCTGCCCAGAGGACTGATCCTGGTGGCAGAGGATGGGCTGTTCTTCCCATGCCCGCCCATGTCCAGGTTCCTGGGCTGGCAGCAGCACTAGGCCATGACATGGGCAGTGGTATGGGGGGGGGGGCGTCCACCTCAGGGCTTCCCTTTCCAGCAAACAACCACTGGGCTGTTCCTATTGCCCAGCCCTCCCCCAGCCCTGCAGCGCCAAGCCTGCAGTGGGGGAGCAAAGCGGAATACGGTGAAGGGAAAAAGAAAACAAAAAAAATCATCCCAAATAAAAAAGCAGAAGTCAACATTAGGTGCAATCTAGGTGACTAGAATTATGTGGTTTTGTCAAGAAACATGACTAAAATTTTGGTTTCTGGTTTGAAGAATGTTGCAGAATAGAGCATTTGGTCTAATGAGTAATCATGTATGTCCAGTACATCCGGACATTAGGTAGCTTCAAATTTGCTCTTTGGGAACTGAAGCCTCTGAGAAAATATTTACTTTGCAAATACAGTTCATTTACAGTGTCAGTCAAGGTGACTCTTTTTAACATCACAGCAAATACTAGAAATTCCAGTATAATCACAGCACCTAATTAAACATGAAAAATAACCTTCACGCACAGGCATGTTTTGGGGTTGCAGGCAGTAGTAGAGGGTATGTTACAATATCTGAAGTCTCTGTCGCCTTGGGGATGCAGAGATATAAAATGGCAAGGCTCATCAGGCCTTGAGAAGGCTTGTGGAGAAAACCACGAAGCTGGGAAAGATAGCGGGATGCAGAAGAGATGCAGTTTACTAAGAAGCTGTAATCCAGAGAAGCCTTTATATCATCCCTGAATGGAGAGAATAAAAGTGCTTGTTTATAGACCATTACTTAATTTTGATGTCTTTACATTGATGCTATCAGTATGGAAATCATGTCCCTCCTATTGATGTTTACTTAAGAGAAAAAAAATATACATTATATAAAATAGAAAGAAAATATTTTCAGATCTCATAAAACCCATAAAATAGCACAGAAAAAATTAAAACATCATGAATAATTTCAGTTTGAACAATATAAAGATAATAATCTTCCCATTTCAGAAATTTAAAAAGTGCTGTTTGAGTAGCATTAATAACATACTGCAGGATCAAGATAATGTCCCTCATCATCAGCCTAAACAGAAACATGACTATCCATTCCCCAAATACTCACTGGTCCTCCATAACAATCCTGTCACCAGAGAAACAAAATATCTAAGCCTAATATTCAGAAATACAGCAGGTTGTGCCAGGATGAATAATGAAATAAGACAGTTTTGACCACAAATGGATAGAGAAAGTCTTGTAAACTGTATATATAGGTTGCACTCCAGAGTTAGTGTTCAGAGCCTGTCTGAACCTGCAAAACATGTCCATCCTCCCCCACAAAAATGCAACCTATTCTTGTCCACAAAGCAAAGATCCAGCCTACGGATTTGGAGAAGTAACCACAAAGATTACATAAGCTGCAAATGTAACTGGTTTCTGACTAAAGAGCCTGTGTAAATGTCTGTCATTTATTGGCCTGTTCCCCTGCCCTTCAGCCATCAGTAAGAAAAATGCAGCAATAGAAATAGCCTACTGGATATTGGTTTACATTTTCAGGCCCTGTTTTGACAGGACAGTCAGCTAAGAAAGTAGAAATTGTCCCTTATTTTTCTAGAACCTTGACATGTAGAGAAAACCAAAGGGAATCCTCTGCAACACTCTGGTCCAAGTGCACAAGATAAAATATGTCACCATTAAAGGGAGCAATTGTACTGCTTATATAAAATGGCAGGCAAAAACTATTTCCTGGTAAAAAGAAAACAAAGTTAGAGCTGAGATTATATATAGACTGGAACTATGGATGTTTTCTTGCATGAAAGCTTCCTAGTTAGTGATTGAATTCACAGTTTTTAAGACAGTTTTTCTCCTCATCATTCTTGAGGGTGGCCTGTTTCTTTCATAGTGCTTTCAACTTTGTTTCTGATGCAGTTTTTCAAACATCAGCTCTGTACTCCATATATTGATATCTGTTGTTTGCACAGCCATGAAAAATTATTTAATCAGCTGTCATTTAGCTGCATATTTATCTTCCCATCTATAATAAAAAATTTTGCATTTAGGAAGAATAAATTAGAAGTATTTTTCCCCTAAAAGTGTTAAAATTATGTCTTAGAAGCCTCCTTTGCTTTTCATATTTCTTCTTCGCTCTTTTGTTTTGTATTTTATTACTAAATTACTTTTTTGTTTGTTTGTTTTGAAACTTCATTAAACACACTCACTAACTTTTTTCTCATAAAAACAAGCTTCCTAGTTTAGCCAAGATGATAAATAATGTACTCAAGAGTTTTCCAGGCAATAAAATTTTAAAAACTTGCGAATACTCATTGTGGAAATTTAGGTTAACACAGAGCTACCAAGAAGAAAGGTGTTAGGATTTTTGACAGCAAATGCAAGGAATAAACTTACACTTCACAGTTGTCTGGGGTCCTTATTTGCCATATTGCTCTGTATGGTCAAATCTGATAAGTACAAGCACTCTTAACCTCTTTACATCCTCTGAACATCCTAACAGCAAAAGAAATATAAAGCATAAAGAAGAAACCATAATGACAAAGTTTCTAATGTGAATCATTCAAGCTGAGACAGTGAAGGCAGGTTAAATAAAAACACATGAAAGCATAATTAGCTTTCATTTCTACAGTAAGCAGCTGTAACACATTATGCTTGGAGGAATCTACCAGAGAAATCACCTCTTGAGTGTTGAAGTAAACAGATATTACACAGGGAGATCAAGGAATCAGGATTCAACCTGCACCCTGAGTCATTTTAGCACATGCACAGTATTGTACATCTGTGTACAATTGTACGTGTTTGCTATGTTTTTATTTTTTAATTAGCTATTTCCTGATATTAATGACAGGTGCCATCTGATGTAGGTGCAGATGATTATAGTGTTACTATTATATATCCCATGTGTATTTACAGTATTTGACCAGAAGTGTCTAGAAAATTTATGATGCAGTGTTTACTGTATGCAGTATGAAACAACAATTTCTTAGAATAATCAGAAAGAGCAATTCTGTATTCACCACTGTTTGTTCTGATTCGTTTCTCAATAAACCAGATTTTGAGTGGAATGTGCTGAAGTACTGTGCATTTTCTAATTAAAAACCCTATTAGATCACTATTGTTTATTTTCACTAAAACTTGAAATTAATCTTGCAGCAAACTGCCTAGGGATATCAAATGAGATGATGGATGCTTGCCTTTTCAATACAGTGAATATTTTGAATGATACACAGTATTTTCTAGGAAGAGATCAGCACCTGCTGTCTCTGCTGGACTTGATGAAAGCTGATAGACTGCAAACCTGCTATAGAAATATGCATGACCTTGCTAATTCTATTCTACACACCAAACTCAAAAAACCCCCCCAAAAACCAAACAAGCCAGAAAGAACTCTGTGCATCAAAGTTTTCTGATTTACTTCCTATTTGAAGTACATAGTAACTAAGGATTTGCAGAGTAGATTTATACATTTGAATGAGAACTGTATGGTGAGGTAGAATTTAGGATTGGATTTAATTATTATCTATTCCACAGCATACCAGCACTACTTACTCACCTTACTCATGTTGAAGACTAATAGCATGAAATCCAACAGGATATTTTTGCCTCAGTGGTTTCAAAGGTAAATTAAGAAATTAGTGAATCATTTTAAAACCAAGGATTAGATGCTCTGTCACTGTAGATTGCTCTCTCCCTTCTAGATCTGAGTCAGTCAGCAACGTTGTTTAAACAACTCCTTCTCTCCCAAAGAGATAAAGGGTCTTTCCCTCTTCTTGGTCTAAAGCAGAAAATATTTTCTAGCAGCCATAGCAATATTTCTAGAGAGCTGTTTTCTGTGGTGGTACCACATCTCTGATTTTAACATTGCTGTTCTCAGTGGAGCACTTAGGGAAGGACTTAATAAAGGTATAGCTTC
The DNA here is from genome assembly GCA_013399895.1 of Serilophus lunatus. NCBI lineage: Eukaryota > Metazoa > Chordata > Aves > Passeriformes > Eurylaimidae > Serilophus > Serilophus lunatus. Next base: position 494,135 of record VXBA01001221.1, read on the forward strand.
TTGATTACAGGGAACTTATGGTTTCAGGTTCAGTCAGTAGGGATTGAACTTCCTCATCACTTCCAAGCTTCACAGTCGAAAATACACATTACTCTTGCCACTCCATCTAGTCAAGGTTTTAGAGAACAGAATTTAAACTCCAACAGATGCCATTTGATGTGTGTGCTTGTGAAATGGTACTGCTTGCTGCCTGGGGTTCTGACATGGGGAGATTCTTCACATACACATACATTTCCCAGTCACATATCAACTTTGTCAAGAGTCTTGGGGGGGAAAAAGAGGAGGAGAAACATTTGCTGAAATATTTGTAATACATCCCTTTATCAGATGGCAACAGCTGCTTTCAATCAAAATCTATCACTCTCTACTGAGTGTTCATGTTGTGAATACAAGAATGGATTCAAATCATAATTAGACATTTCCTCTGAAGTAAGAGCCCAAGAGAAAACTACCCCTTTGATTGGACTATGAGCGACAGAGAGATGCTCACCATTCCCACTTGCATTGGAAATAGTGACTTTTCTTCTCCTAGGACCATGAACCTATTATTACAGGATGCACTTTAGTCTCTGAGTACAAAGAAGTCTTGTTTCTTCACACCAACCATTACACTTCTTGATTTTTCCTCTTCCTTCTTAGCAGGGAATATCAGTAAATTAACTGTGGGGTTTTCTTCCCCCCATACAATTTCCATGTCTGTGTCTGGCACTTACACACAAAAGCAAAGTGTTTCAGAAGAAATGCTGATTTAGGACAGAGCTCAAAGACGGGCTCGTTCTTACTTTTCCTGCGTGCACCTCAGAATTTTATAAAACCATTCAACTCTCCTTGCACCACAAATGCAGAAAGCAGGAGCTACCTATGGATGATAACGTTTGGAGTGGGTCACTAGAGGAATGATTCTTCTCTTTACGTAAAAGCTAGTTGTTTAAAGGTGCACTTATAGCAGACTGATAAGAATACTTTTAGGATTGGTGAGTGAAAGATAAATGTATTTTAAAGGCAAAATTGTTAGTATTTGGTTCATAGCCACTTTCATCATGATGGACTTCTTCTCTGGCCAGCTGAAGTTCTGAATGTGAGTCCTAAGAAAGGTCTTTAGTAGCACCAAAAAGCAAGACAAAAAAAAAAGATGGTAAAGAGGGTTTAAAGAAGACACAGGAATATGCATGTTTTTGGTAAGAATTGGAATATCCTTTAGAAATATTCATATAATTGAGAAAATCAAGCACAGAACTGGTGCTATTGTGGCATTTGTATAATTGCAAATATGTGTTCCACTTAAAACCAGAATTATTAAGCTGCATTTCTGTCTTGTAAAGATATAACAACCATGAAGAATTTGGCACAATAAGAAGGAGCACTTCTGATTCTGCTATTAGAGAAAACCAGACAGGTACATTTTGCCAAGGTGCAAGAAAGAAAAGCAGATGAGCAAAGTGAAACAACATATTTTTGTGTTTGCATTGATTATTCATAAGTACCTGTGATTGCTTAAGTGTTGAAGAAAATCAGTTTACATTTAAAAACATGAGAAATGCCTTGAGTCAAATAAGTTCTTGGGGAGCAAAGACTGATTTTCAACTGAGGTTAACCCATTCATCAACACTAAGCTTCCAGAATGAGTGAGCTCATTCATGCAGAAAGTTAAAAGAAACACGTATCATTGTTATTATTTCAATTTCCAGGTCCAAAGGAGCAATACGAGACACATTAACTTTGATGTTTCTGAAATATATCTGAAAACTGCTACAGTCACACAGTATATACTTTGTAGTTTCACTGCACTAGTTCAAAATAGCCTGGGACAACAGATTCCTGAATAAGGTCTAATATTCACCTCTGTTCCGTTTTTATATATTTTTTTTTTAACTCTACTGATAATTTGAGGCAGGGTAATGTACAATAAAGTGGCAATGCTCCATTTGCTACTACATTGGGATCTTCTTTTCATCAGAAACAACAACAACAAAAAACAAACAAAGGCACAACTCACAAAATTGTGTCTCATACCCTATATGACTATAGTACCTAAAAATCCCATTCCAGACTGGAGTTCTACAAAGAAAAGACAGAATTACACTTATCATAGCCAATGCTCCAAAGACCTCGTTGTGCAGTAGGAACATTTATGAACTAGCCTTGATGTTTGGTACCTGAAGCAGGAGAATGTGCCAGTTGTAATTTTATGTTCCTTACCATTTTCTGTTTTATGGGCTTAGTATTTCTTGGCATGACTCCCATTTGAAACACCAGCACAATAATAGGTAATGAAACACAAATATTTCACCTTCTGAAAAGTAGGAATTCTCATTTTACTAAAAGTGAATGGAAAATTCTTACTGGTAGAGATTCTCTTTCTGTTATACACAAAATTTCCCCTAAACTCACAAAGATGAGCAGCTACCAAAGGTTAATTAATTAAATATATTAAAAACAGGTTAGAAAGCAGCATCTCAGCAAAAAAGACACAGTCCAGGAAAGCAGAAAGAGGAAAGATGAATTGGAAAGGTTTGTTTAGTACAAAACTTTTGGTAAGATTTCTTTACATTCCTTTGCTTCCTGCTCTTCACAGATAGAAGTAATCTTCTTGGAACTGGGACTTTCTATTTATTGAATATATGAACATTGCACACCACAGGGAGTACTTCAGTCCCTAGATGAAGCACTAAGGTGCAGAAATAGCTTCACGGGAAGAAGAGCTGAATTAGCAGTTTTATTATCTGGACTACTACCTGTACCTCTTTAGAAGACTATCTGAATTAAAATCTGGTACTGAAAGTATAAGACAATGTTCTTTCAAAACTAAACCACAGCACAGAAATTTCACCACCTCTATAGATGGTTCTTTAGGCCTCCCCAAATGATAAGACTTTTTATTTCCTCTTCAATTATTCTGTTGATGGATTTTGCTTTAATGCACAATGTATCAAAATAACAATTGGCAGATGCAAACCAATTTGTTCAGCCTGGAAAACCTGACTTTTTATGATACTTGTGACACTATATTTGTTTGACTAGTGAACATAAAATAAGAAAGATGCCAAAAGGCACAAAATCTTACCTATTTTAAAAGTATTGTGTGTGTATATATATATATATGTGTGTGTGTGTATTTTAGTGTGTATATATACATATATATGTGTGTGTGTGTGTATATATTTAAACCAGTTGTTTCTTTGAAAGGATTTTACACTTTTATATAGACACCTTCATAGGCACTGATCAAGTTATTTATATTTTCAGGGAACTTCCATAATTCTCAGTTTGTATGCTGCTCTTAAACAAGAATTTGTGAGAATAACGCATGTGTCAAGAAACATTAAAATTGTAGAAAAACCTTTGAGAATTCTCGTCCATCTAGAATAAACAAGTGTAAACTTAAATCAGCAACACATGCCATTTTACACACATGAGTATTTTTGTTCTCAGCTTAAGTCTGTTATTCTATTTCTTGGACTGACTTTATATAAATTTTCTCAATATGATCTTTAAGTTTCTGTAGCTACTACTTGCACATTATTTTAGTATTGTAGTACTATTTTTCCCAGTCTTTTTCGATATACTACTATCCTCTCTATCTTCTGTTAAGATTTAAATCTACTGTTGATATTCTGCATTGAAAGATTCATGTCTCACACACTCCAATGGATCCCCCTTTCCTGTAGGAACAAAGAGACAAAGATGCTTCTTGTAATGATTGCTTAAATGCATTCACTGGCATGGCAGCAGGTCCTGATAACAGATGTGGCAACAGCTGGAGAATTCTTATTTTCGTATTTGAAATTGATTCTTGAGTTTATATTCAGCCAAATGAATCTCTGGCATTGCAAATATGTACATTCTTTAGTATGCTTTTGACAGCACTGGAGACACGTTTCTGTTTCTCTATGATGCCTATTTTCTCTAAAGATTGATAGACATCATTGCCTATCTATGTAGCACAAAGCACACAATTTTAAGAAATTTAAATAATGAAGTCACATGTTTACATATGGAATGTCTTCACTTAGGGGTCAGACCCATATAGTGAATTTGCTTCTGAGACTTCCTTTAGTAAATTGTAATTCTCTACCTTTTCAATGACTTCAGGTAATCCTCAGAAAAGTTGAGAGCATAGAAATGCAATGTGAGTCTCTGAAAATGTGAAAGACTTGCCCTTGTTTGCAGGGTGACTAGGACATGGAATTATCTCAGGACTTCTCTGAAGCATGCCTAAATTTTATCAAGGTTGAAACACCTCCAGGATATGTATCAAAGGATGAGGTATTCAGGATCCAGGAAAGGAAGTGGATTTATCGTCCACTTTTGATTTCTCCTCTTTTCTTCAATAAAAAGAGTCTATTATCAATCTACACTGCCTAGAGTTTTAATAAAAGTTCAAACCATGTAAAATATATTCATAAATCCCTCACTTAAAACTGTATAAAACTTACACCTAGTTGTTTCTATTGATGTCATCCCTATGACATCTCCTTTCAAACATGCTCTTAAACTTCCTGTTAACTTTAGCAAGTTCTTGTTGCACACTGCAAAGTAAACTGAAGTCTATAAAAATCACACATTCTGATGAAACATGTTCTCTTATGACTTTTAATGCCTAATCTATACCAGGGCACAGACTATGAATGTGTGCTGCTGGAATGCTGTCAGGAGCCAAAAAAAAAAAAAAGTCCACCTGTTCCTCAAAATAATCTGTTGCTTCACTTCTGCAATACATATGAAATGAATGCTCCCTCAAGAACAGGATGAGTGGACAGTCTGAAGCCACACCAGGGGAGGTTAGGCTGGACATTAGGAAGATTATCGTCATAGAAAGGGTTATTAAACATTGAAAGTGCCCAGGGAAGTGGTGGATTCGCTGTTACTAGAGGTGCTTAAGGGAAAACTGGACATGCCACTTAGTGCTATGTTCTACTTGTCAAGTTGATGTACAATTGAAGGTTGGAATCAATTTCAGAGGTCTTTTCCGGCCTAACAGAATCTGTGAACAATAGTTTTAATGCTCCTATTACAATATAAATGGAGAAAATTCTGACCAGCCTCCAATTTCTGCAGGACCCTAATCTCCTGCGATAATTCCTCTGATGTGCAAAATTTTATGGTCACGCCTATGCCCTTCTAGATGTTATCTAGGTGCAACTTTGCACCTTGATAATTTGCAGGTAGATACTGCATATGAATCTAGAGCCAACTCCCTAGAAGAAAATGAGAATTCCCTTTGACAATTTAGTCCCCGAATCAGTGAACTTCTGGCAGCATACAGTTTAACCACAGTCAATAGAGCTCTGGAGACTTAAAGTCTATCTAGAAGAAACTCAAGCTGTTTCCCTTCCTCCTTATTTTACTTGCTCTCCATGGAGTAAGGCAGATGGAATCAATTAGATGAGCCCACATTCAGGAAGACTCTCCCAATAAGTGTTAAACAGAAATGTGGAATTTCAGGTAGCAGCTGTAGATATTCTGGCTAAGAGTAACATGAATTTAACTCTCCGCTGTCCATTTGGTAAGCTGGAGAAATTTAAACCTTTGTGAGGATAACATAAGTCTATAGTCTTGCATGTAAGTAAATGGATGATTCTCTACACAAAGTATAGCAAAACATTTTACACACGGAATTACACACAGAATTAACAAGTTAGGAAAAGAATGTAGAGATCATCAAGTCCAACTTTTTACCTAACTTGACAACCTATCCAACACTAATCCATCATCTAAAACATCTAAACCATGTCACTAAGTTCATCATCAAACCCATCCTTAAACACATCCAGGGATGGTGACTCCACCACCTCCTTGGGAAGCCCATTCCAACGGAAGATCACTCTCTCTGTGAAAAAGTTTTTCCTAATATCCAGTCTAAACCTCTTCTGATGCAGCCTAAGACCGTGTCCTTTCATCCTGTCACTGGAAGCCTGAAAGAAAAGACCAGCCCCCACCTGACTACAACCTCCTTTCAGGTAGTTATGGACAGCAATAAGGTCACCCCTGAGCCTCCTCTTCTCAAGGCTGAACAACCCCAGCTCCCTCAACTGCTCCTCATAGGGAACTGGAAGAGTTGAGACGGTGTCTTGTGCTTTCTTTTTGCAATGTATTTTGATATCTAAGATTGAAAAGAGACATAAAAGAGCTAAAGTTGAATCCTTGCCATGCTTGGATCAATGGAGATTTCAATTAGGAAAAGATTTCTCTCTAGTTAGTGCTTCATTGCAATATATAACTTACCATTACGTGTTACCTAGCACTTGTGAAATGCATGTGTGAATTTGTAGTCCAATCAAAATAATTATACGAAACTGCTGATTTCTGAGATTAACAAGCCCCTTTTTGTTTTTACTTCCTGAGACCCTAGGGTATATGCTGAAACAGCACAAAAGTTGACATAGAATTTAAAAGACAGATTTCTCCCTTGCTTATGAATGTTTCTTGTGTTTTCATGGTGAACATAAAGCACATAAAATTCTGAGATCTTAACCTTTTGTTTCACTCTCACCTTCACTTCTGCTTTATGAATTCAGAGACTTACCAAGCATGTTCAAATTTTTTTGGAAAATTCAGATTAATTTTTAAACAACTTGAAACTTAATTCAGCTTTTCTTCCCTCCACAGCTTTGAACCCACATTTAAAAAAATACAAGATTGATTTTAGGATTATTTGTTTAGCTTATGTAAGCCTCAACTCTCTCATAAGGCATATCGTAATTCGTATTTTTGACTTTTTCATTAGACATCAAGAAACTGAGACACATACTTGCCAGAGCCCATTCACAGATCATGAACGTGGGCTCCACAATATAAATGCAGGAGCTGTAAACTAAGTTGAAGTATTTTAACATTTTAACTATTTGATCATGCTTTACTTAACATCTCTGAAATGATTGTTTAGGTAGAGCAAAGTTCATATAAAATCTGTGACATCAGAGACTTCATTTCTGCAAATAAAGTTTGTTTTAGGAAAAAGAACTGCCTCTTACACAACTCACTGCTTTCTGAAATATAGTAGAAAAATGTCCTGTGACCAAGTGGCACAGAATTTAAACCCCAAAGTAAATAAAAGAGATTATTATAACAGGGCAACTGCTACTAAAATTCTATTGTATTTGAACAATCAAAGACCATATAATTAGACTGAGAGCTGCAAATACTGTAATAACCATTGGTGACACTATGGTGAATGGGCAGTAATAGTAATCAATACACTCAATGGGATACTGCAGTGTGGAGCTTCATTATCACACTGTCTAACTAGCAGATTTTTTTTCCTAGATTCATGTTTTCAATTCCACAGAAAAAAAAATCATGAAAGGGACGTACAAAAATCTATGCAAAGAAATCTATAAGATTATAGATAAAAAAACTCAAGTAACCCCGTCTGTGAAGTTCAACAAGAACCTCATTTCAGCTCCCTAAACGGATTTGTTTTGTAACAATGTGTATTTGCATTCCTAGAGAGTGATTCTCATATGTTCTCATACTATGCTCGAGTGACTAAGCTGAAAAATATTTAGTATATAAGAAAAAAGCCACTAGAATTGATTGACTACATAAATTCTTCCTATAGAGAGACAGTAACTAATTCTATAACAATTTTCTAATAGCTGTTACTGTAATAATTTAAAATACTAGAACTGCTATAATGAAAAATAAATAAACAAGTCATCCTCAGGCATGTTTGTGGTATGATCTTATCCACTTTGGAGCAAGTAAAACAAGTTCGCACACATAATGCAAATACTCTGGTTCGTGTCTCACTGATGTAATTTTTTGGCTTCCTGGAATTATGACTATCTGGGATAAGACAAAGCACATATCCAGGATAGTCTGTTCACCAAATGTGAAGAGTCACTCAAAGGAAAAAGAAGGATTCACAGTTCATTTAGTGCTGTGACCTCTTGATTCAGAGTCTGCCATGAAACTAGCATGAATTAGGGAGTACAATGGCTGTTCTAATATATGACATCAACAATCAGCCTAGCTGGGCCCATGCAGCATGGTGGGATAGCCAGAAACAGATTTTTTCCAGAAATGGCTCAGGACGCAGGAGTCGGAAGCCACTATTTTGGTGATTTAGAGATCTCAAGTGAATACCTCCCACTCATGGGCTAACTCATAGCAGTTGCAGCTTCAGAGAGAGAAAGCAATGTACAGCTTCATCGTTGTAGATAAGAACTGAGACTAAGCCATTTAACCCTTTCTTTCTGGGAAGAAACTTTTCCTTGAAAGCCAGCTCTCATTGTTGATACAATAGAGATGCTTCACACGGCTTATAGTGCAGCATCTAGGACTTGTTGAGCTCTGGGGGATTGCATCCTTTTGTCTTTTTTTCATTTTAATGAAGCCCAGTGAGTTTTTTTGTAAGTATATATAAAAATAGAATTTTTGTCTTTTAAAAATACAACTCTGAAAAATATTTTACCTTTTCCAAATGGATGGTCTGATCTGTGTGGTCATGTAGAGGGGGCAAAGGATTGACACCTTGTAGTAAAAGATTGTCTATATCTTAAAAGAATATGGAAAGTCCAAATATAAACACTACCGACCTGCATTTCAAAGAACTAACTGCCTCAGGAAGATGCAGCTATGAAGCTATTAGGCATTTATTGCAGTTTTTTTAAAAACTTCTGGTATTTAAGGTGTCCATAGCAACCCCAAAGGAGTTTGAAAAAAGACGGTTGGGTTACAGGAGAAGTGCTTGATAGAAGCTGCATGAAGTCAGTCAATGCACACGTTCACAGGCTAAGTTCTGCACTGCTAAATCCAGCTAATACAAAACCACTTAAAGTTTACGAGCATGAAGTCCCTCCATTTTATTATCTAAAGCATGGCAATTGAAAGAGTAAACTATTACAGTTTTCATAGGCATAAGGTATTGCAATGATGCCAGATTAAATGTTAATATTCACTGATACTGCATGTCTCAGACCTTTTGCTTGTGTACCATTTCTGTTCTTACAATTTTCTGTGTAGAAAATTGTACCCAGTATTTAATTCCCCTCAGACAGATGAGCTGAGGCAACAATTTATAGTCTTCTCTGATGTCTCCATCAGCTCTATTTCAAGCAGTATTTCCTCTTCAAATAATTGATAAGGAGATCCATTATTAGTAGAATACAAACACTTAGCAATTGGTTATCCTTTTCTAAACTATTAAAACAGTCGCATGGGAGCTGATCATCATCCAAACACTGAACAAAAGTTTCAAAAGAGTAATCTGTCTAGGTGGCAAAAGCCATGTGGCCTTGAGACTCCTGCCATGAACCATCCTTAGCAGAAATTGTTTCTATACTCTTCAGTTGTTATGGTAATCAGAACACCTGTACTTTCTTAGCTGTCACTGGGACAAAAAGTGAGCATAGCAGAAGGAAAGGCAATTTCAGCCAATCTTATAGTTTTCTCTTTTCTACATTAGAGATACCCTGACTTTTATCTGCTCCCCATAGTTCCCATAGGAGCCATGTGGAATTGTCTGGCTCTTTGGCTCCTGGCATATCATCCCCTCAGTAGCTCCAGTGGGAAGAAGTCGGCACAGCCTTGTCACCCATGTTATGGCCCAGACTCTAACATCTGCTGCAGCAGTGATACTCCTAGGTCACTGCTCTGCAAGCAGCTGTGCGAAATGGCATTTACAAGCTGCACAAGGATGGAAGAAGAGGAATGAGAAATCCAGGATCAAAAAAACTGCCACTGGTGACTCCCTGAACCTCTAAGACTTTATTCTGACCTTTGATATTGAGGCAGTAAATAAAACCTTAATAGTAATAGCAATTAATAGACAACAAGACTTAGTTGCTTTGCATTTTCTTCAACTCCTTTACTTTTTGCTACTTTTTTAATTACAATTTTAATTACAAATGAGTTGTCAAAAACAATAGCAACTTTCTTTTTTTAAAAAAATCTGTTTACATACACTTATTATCAGAAGTTGTCAAGTAGCAGATAGTAGTTCTAGTTACATCTTCAGTACTCCATGTTTTTTATATCATGGATATTTTCTATCTTTTTTTTTTTTTTACCTTTTAATCAGTTGATCGAGAAATTAAGTTGATATGGGCTGCTTTGACATCGTTCCAGTAATTGCTCTGAAATACTTTGGGTGACTGCAAGGGTAATTAGAAATATGGTGCCAATATCTTTAGAACTCATGAAACAATTTATAGGTCATTGTTGCTTCTGTAGCACCATTTCCACAATGATAAAAGAAATTACTGTTAATTACCCGGTTATCATTACACTTAATTCTGATAATTATAGGCTATCCAAAAAAAGATTGAAAAACAGAAATTGCATTATTTTGTTCCTCCAGCAAGGTGGCAGTACTGTTCCTGTATGATTCATTCTAGGATTGCTGTAATTTTGTTGATTAGTTAGACATATCATAGCTGATATACAAAAGTTAAAAACTTTATTTCAAGACATCAGCTCTTCTCTTTCAGCATGATTGCATATATATAAACATGGTCTCTTGAAAACGTTATTTCTATTGTTGTGACATAGTTTTCTTTTCCTTCTTTTAGAACCAAACTGGCAAAATAGGAGGCTGTGACAAGCAGAAATAGACTTTATGGACAATAAAACCTTGTAGCTCAGAAACTCCAGGCACCAAATCTCACATGGACTACAGCTGAGAGGAAAATATAAGAACTGTGGCTCTAGGGGAATATTGGGAAATACATCAAAATGAATTAATTTTTATTATGACTAATTCCAGAAAGTGTCTCTCTCCTGGAATGTGCTTAAGCACATATCCCTTTAATTTCAATGTGAGTTGGGAGAGCCTTACAGGAACTGAGTTGGCAAATTTTCATCTCACAGGTGTATTTTGATATTTTGAAGTATACATCTTGGAAATGCTTGGAAAACACAAGGTTAGATCCTGTCTCTTTTTATCTATGTAATGGTTTTGGGCTTTTTTAAAATAATTTTATAGAAACTGAGAAAAAATTAGGTTCTTACAACAGTCTCATATCTGCTCTGCAAAATCTAAAAGATGATTCTAAAATCTACTGAAGTGAAACCACACTTACTGAAACCCTTAGTTGTTATAGACTCAAGGAACATTTCTCTGGAAAAGATTTGGTTTTATTCCTCCAAAAGTCATTGGAATTTTCCTAGAATAAATGTGAACAAGATGTGATCCTCAGCATTTTTTTCCCTGTAAAATCAATAACAAATGCCATTTATATTTCACAGTGCCAAAGCAGGCATTTCAGCTATTGTCTTCTACGCTTGTTATTATCTTTCCTAAACATTGGATAGAATTTTTTTTTCTCGTCAGCAGCTTTACTGTTCTCTTGGTAGCAATCTTCATCAAAAGCTGCTTAAATTCTGGACTCCCCGTGCTCAGCTGAATTTTCTTATTATTTCAGTGCAAATGACAAAATAGGAACTGTTTCCCTCTGTATCATTCTCCTCCTCCTGGCCTTTCTGTGTGTTTGAACTGACACATCCTGACACAAGTATGGTGAGGAAGAGGCAGGAGGTATCTATCAGGATCTATTGGTTTGCAGTGTCAATTCATACAAATATCAGAAGCATGACTTGCCAGCATTTTGATGCTTTCATTCTTCACTGTGTATATTGCTTTCTCACTTACATCCATGAACAATTGAAAAAAAAAGGTCTCTTGCAGCGCCATGCTTTGACTAACTCAAGTCAAAGAATTTCTTCCTTTCAGTTGACTTAAAATTGGATCCTAAATTATTCTGTGGCCTCAGGTAGTACAGTCCACCTTTCATTGCGCTGTGAAGGGAGCTACAGCATTAAGATGATTTTTATGTCCCATTATATTGCATATAGCATAATAAAAAGGAAAATAAAGTTAAAATTTGTGTGAAGTAAAGCTTGATATTGAAAAAATGATTTGTATCATAGACTAATTCTTCTAGTCACTTGCTGTTACTGTTGACCACTGCTTTGTTCTAAATGATCAGAGTTTTTGCACTATAAACCTCAGTAATGATTAAAATGAGGTAAGGTGAGTTTTGCATATCTGTTTTAGTGCTAGAATGTAATCATTCTTTGATAGTTGGGATTCCTGGTCTTAAAATCATCTGAAACCTAAAACCATCATACTACAGATGTGTTGAATTCTCCCTTCCAAATTAATATTGTGAACTACACAGTTTGAACTTTTCCCTATATTCCATTTTGGAAAATATTAGATTAAGAAGTGTTCTCAAAATGTCTCAAAAAATAGAATTAAAATGCATTAGTCTGAAAAACAACAGCATCAACAGCAACAACTTAGAGAAATAATTGATCCCCAAGAAACTGTGGATGCATGTTTGGGAAAAGCAGAAAAGCTAAAAGATTAGCTATCATGCAGTTTAAATTCAGTAGATCAAAAATGTCATTATTACAGGCTGGAGATTTGTACACTTCATGTGTTTTTTTCTGAAGATGGTGTCAGACATCTGAACTATATCCCTTAGGCAAAATACTATATCTTCTCTTTTCTAGCTAATTTTTAAATTTAGATGTTTATAATTCTTTAGTATTACTTAAAAAAAACCAAACCAAACTAATATACAGCAATCAAAGCATCCTTTCTTATAAATCCTCTCTCAGCTAATACCACTGCAGGTTAACATACTCAGTGTGTCAAGTGTGCGGGCTGCAGTACAAAGATGTGACACTAACACTTCTGCAGCACAAAGATGAGTTTGCAACGTGAACTGGAAGTTAGTTTCTTCAAGTGTTAGTACTTCAGTAAACCATGCTGTTACTTTTCATCTTTGAGTTGGCAGTTTAAATAAGCTGGCATTTTAAGTGAACTAAACAATCACTTAGTTGCTAATTTAACTTTAATTTAAGTTCAAAGCTTTAGTTCAAAAGGTGGTGAGTTTGGCATGAAATACAAGTACTGTTGAAGTTGGCCGCAACGGGGCCTCATCTTCAGTATGATCGGGAGTGAATGTTATGCCTTGATTAAAAAATAGACCTTTTTTTCTTGAACCCTATGATCTCTATAGGTCTGACCCAAACAGGCTGTGCTAATTATTCTGCATCTTTCCTAACCAGCATCAGCCATTCTGTTTAAATCACTGCCATAACTTGAATGGGCAAGAAAGACCCAATTCAGGGTTTTTTTGTAGTATTGCTCTTTGCCAACTGATTGAAACGATTAAAAATATAAAATTTGAAAGTCTGGTTGAAAAAAATGAAAATTATTTTATATTTCCTTCCCTGGAAGCATCTAGAAAAATACAGTCAATCTTTTAAGATCTCATTATCTAGCTAACAGTCCATTTTATTGCACAGCAAATGGCCAGAAGTTACCTTCCCATACATCCAGAGGCGCTTTTTTACAGTTTATGTCTGATTTATAATCACTTCAATGAGCTTCAGTGAAGTTAGATTATTTTTCTGGATTTGCTCAATTTTCAAAACTCTGTTCATGCAGGAAGAGTTTTGCATTTCAATAGAGGGTTTTTTTGTGTGTGTGTGTCTTCTTTTTTTTTTTTCTTTTTGGAGAGGGCGGAGTCTGAGGTTAATAAATGTCAATGAGCATGTACAATTATATCCTGCCTTATAGCGATAAAGATTGCATAGGATATTTTGAAAAGTGTGCCTTTTGCTCATGAATATGGAAAAAGTTTATGTGGCCAGAGGAGCCATGATTTCTGTGAGAAGCAGGGCCAACCCTAAATGGAATTACTCATTCAGAAACTGAATAGGCTTTGGAGACTATTTGCATGAGAAAGGACTGCTTCTTACATGGGGAAGGATTGTGGAAAGAAGGCTACACAGACTCAATTCCTGACACATCAAACATGTTGATTTAAGCCTTTTATGAGTAGAGAACTTGGTTTCAGCCTGCTATCATCACATTAGACATTATTAGTTGCTCTGTAGTTCTACAAGAAATGTGTTAGGGAAAGCAGAGGATGTATGCTTTGCTCAGTGTATTTTTATTTTTTTTTTTCAGAAATAAAAGTGTGAGGAATATGTAAAAACAATTTGCAAGCCCCACTTCTAATTAAAAGTCCTCCAGTATAGGCAATGTGTAAAGGTAGAGCAAACTTTCTCTCTACATATCCCTTTGGAATGGCATCCAAACAGCTTTGCCTTGCCTATAATATGGTGCTGGAGACTGAGCGGCGCTGTGCCACGTATAGCAGTATGATGGAATAATGCTTCATCAGCTGGGAGGTGGACATGAGAAGCATGAAAGCAAGGCAGGAATGTTCAAATACAAGCATAAAAATTACGTCTGTGTCCAAACTAAAATAGGTTTAACATTTTGTTAGAGAAGAATCTCATGCTAATCCAAGTAAATGTGTAGGAAATGTGGCCCTAGAGATGGGAGCACAAATAGAACAGGGCTTGCTGGAAGCAAGAAGGCAGCTGTGATTTCAACAGATGGTTTGACTTGCTCTGTCCCAACCACCCCCAACACAGCCAGGAAAAAAAGGACATACATGGCAGACTACTGTAATCGAGGCTAGTCCCACAGGGCTTTTCACTTATGTGGCAAGCCATGCAGCAGCATAGAAAACAAAGCTGGAGAAGTCACAGGTATCCATCCTCATCCACCTTCCTTCCTTAGCTACAAGTTGCATATTGTGCATATTGTGCTCCAGCAGAGTTTCAACCTCTTGAGCAGGAGCACAGTAAAAACACAGGCTCTTAATTCTAGGGGACAGTGTTAAATAAACTTATCTTACAGCTAGAAAATACACACCGGCTGTTTCCGCAGAGTGTTTTATCCTAATGAGAAATGGGAGACCTGTTCTCAGAAAGGCATTTAGGGAAGAGGAAACAAGGTGTGCTAAAATTCTTCTGCCTTAAGAAGTCCAGAGGAAAAAAAGAGATGTGCTTAAAGGGTCTGATACAACTAAACTGATGCTTTGGACAGTGGCCAGAGTGCACTCCCTCCTTGTCAGATCACGAGACAGTGAAAAGTCCTCGATCTAACAAGCAAGCAAGCAAGCACTGCTCACCTAAACATCAATGTGTTATTAACATTGTTCTCATTCTGAATATAAAACAACACTGTACCAGTTATTAGGAGGAAAATGAACTCTAGCCCAGCTGAAACCAGGAAAAGTAACATCTAAGGGATGATCCAGACCACAGTGAGATGTCAGCAGAGAAACTGGAGTCATGCTCCATCACTAGCATCTTTACACACTTTTTCTTTCAATCCTTGACAGTGTCTACAGAGGAATGTACTTGTCATTAATACACCTAGTATCAACATTTGAAAGTTTATTCCCATGCCAACTCAATAGGATGAAAAACAATATGCAAGGAAGCAAACTGCAGTGGGAAAAAGGGATAAAGTGGTGATGATGCAGTGTCTCGTAAGAACAGGAGACAGCTATTTCTATTCCAACAATAAAATGAAGCAAACTTCTAGATATGAAAATAAAGAGGTTTGCAGCCCCATAAAAATATGCCAAGAAAGAAATAACAAGATTTACTAAGAATATAAAGGTACCAGTTCTGATCCAGGGAAGACACTGGGAGTTGTCATCACAGGTTCTGCTTAATCGGAGCTGGAACTCTGATTTCACTGATACGGAAACATGAGCCCACCCTCTTAGGCCACTGACCTTCATCTGGCTGTGGCCACCCAAATGCACATGTTGACTTGGACTGAACAGAATTTAAGAGGACTCAGAAATACTTGAATGTTATCCATTAGGAGGAGCACATTGTGAAGATGCTTCATATGCTGGAATATTCTTGTTCCAAAAAAATTCCAAGCTTGTTCTCGGAAAATTTCCAGATGGAGCAAGAGTGCTGTGTTCAGACAGCTCTGCTATGTGCATGCACATCATTAAGCCTGAGAAAAACCTCTCTATTGCTTCTGTTATTCACAAAGCCCTCTACATTTCTTGTGCTGTTTTTCTGCCCTATATGAAAGGGCAAAGGCATGAGAATACTAATAATGCTGCTCACTTGAGCAACAGCCTGCTATCCTATAAAGCAGTCTGTGGTATGAGGCAGTGGGTCATGAATCCACGGTGCAGACTGTGCCAGAGACAGTGTTTTCTCCTTAAATAAAGAGTCCGAAGCCTCAAGTAACCCTCAGCATGTAGAAGTATTGATAAAACTGGTTTATCATCTGCTAGAATGCATACAATGACTTTGATGTGAATTGTCATTCTCAGCCTCTGTGTGTCTGTGAGAGGTAAGTACAAACCATAATACTTCCACCCAAGCTGTGAATTTATTCATAACTTTGAGAATTGTAATACCTGCAGTCAAGTGAATGAATCAAATTCTGAGGACCTGATTCTGATCTGCTGCTCAGCACTGCAAACCTTAATGTAATTTCTGGAGTTACTTAGAAATGTAAAAATTTCAAGAGAAGAATTTGAACATAAATACTTGTGGATAATAGCTTTGCTTTTAAATTAAAAGTTTACAGCTATTTTTTTTTATCACTTCTGTCACACTTTACTAATTTTTTCTCTTCATTTCCCAACCTAAGCAATATGTCCCTATAAAGTGTAATAATGACAATAAACTTCATTCTTTCTATTGTATTTGTATTATTATTGTTAACTGTCATGAAACATTTAATCAATTACAAATATGGTAGAAGTGACATCTTAACAGGTACGAGTCTTTTTTACATCTGATCAGGGCACAATCTATGCAGATGTGCAGAAACACAGAGCATAAGTGAGGCCACATATGTGTTGCAATTCTACTTTACCTCTAAGTCTTGAAACTATTTTTTTGAGTGAATATAAATTTCTAAAGTAATCAGTATTGGTCTGTGGTTCATGTAAAGCCAGAGGGACAGAGAACAGGGAGTTACAGCAAAACTAATAGCAAATGGCAATATTTTTGAAAGACCTGGCCCCTTTGGCATTTCCGATGGAGATTTAATTTTGACATTCCACTGGCATGTTTTTCTTTTTTAAGGTGTTTTTAAAACCTGTTTTTAAGGTGCTCTACAGCTAAGTAGAGCTCATATGAACATCTGTTCACTACTATAAAAGTTTATAGCGACCTGTGAATTTGAAATTTAAATCAGGCAACATTTCAGGTTATAACTTTTAGATTAAAAAGAGACAGCTTTGCATTGTAAATGAACTAATATTGGCAGAATGGTTGGAGCATAATTACCTTTTTTTTTTTTTTTACCTTAAAACAAAAAGCATATGGGATTGATGTTAGCCAATGCCATTTTCTCGGGGTACAATTATATACATCTGTTATTGCAATAAACAGTTCTTAGCAAAATGCATCTGCTGGCAGAAAATTTTCCAAAATTAATATTAGCGTATACCCCTGCTTTTTTATTGATACTCGTTCTTTCTATTCCAAATGTCCCTCTCATATTTTTCATCTGCCTCCTGCTATTTTACTCCATTCTGCTTATGGGTTCTATGATTGAGAGCCATACGGAACCAAATCCTGTTCGCTCACACAACTAGCCCCATCTGTTTTACTATGCAGACTTAGGCTATGTTTTCACTGGGAAAAAAACACTTTTTGCAATGAGATAAAATGTATTAGTGAGCTTTCTTTCAAATCCTAATGGAAATGAAATTTTTGACCATGATGTAGGTAGGTCAGGTCAGATATTTACCTCACCTACTTACACAGTGGTAGCAAAAAAAAAAAAAAAAATTACTCATAACTTGTCTCTGTTATGATCTTAAATTAAGACAGATAATGTATATTAGTTATTTGGTTGTAAGATAACCACCTGTTTTCTAAAAAAGGATTGGAGGAAAAATTGTATAAACATTATTTTTTTAAAAAATCATTGAAAATTCAGTTGTGTAGTAGAGTTTGTAATCTTTCTATCTTCCAAGTCACGAGACTCAATAAATTGAAAGTGCTTTCCAGGTACTGTTTCCGACTGTGTATTTAAATTGTGTTCTGATTTCATGTTGACACAGAACAAATGCACAAGAAAGGAAGTTCAGAAAAATGTTGGCCACTGATGCAGTGTGATGTGGGGGACACCAAAAAAGAGAGTTACAAAGCACGTTATGTTTTTTTTTTTTTGTGTATATATTTTTCTATATTCCATATTTAACATCTTTCTCATGCATTTCAGTCTCAAGAAATAGAGCTGCAAGAAATGTCTCTCATATGAAAGTTACAGTAGTATTTTTCCTACTTTGATTAATTACCAGACATATATGTGAAAAAGTTTATATTGATTTTACATGGACTGAACCTTGGGAATATTCTCTCTTTCAAAACTAGATGGCATGAATTGAGAAAACTTATTATATCATCATTTTTTAAATGCATATTAGCCCTAGAAATTTCTTTCTACCCTTTGCTCTAGCTCGGGCTAGGCCCAAGTTTTCAAAAGACAGATATTTTGTCTTCAGATGCGTTTTCGTTAAATTATGTTATACAAAGAAAAATCTAAACAATATAAAAATTTATTCTGAAAACACTTCAGTCAACATGATTAATATGATATTTTTTGCCAACTGCCTAACATATGAAAACTCATACAAATCTTTCAAAAACATATTTGATATTTTACAGTGATAAAGATGAAAATCCTACATGACTTCTGCTTTTTAAAAATATGTAAGTAAATATAGAAAAGTGGATTTTTTCTTTGTTTGTTTATTTGTTTTTGTTTTGGTTTGTTTTATCCCTAGGAGAGTCCTACAACATAAACACTACCTATATCATGAGCTAGATATTCCTTCTGATCACTGTGTTCTCTGGGAAGTGGCATGCCCTCAAAATTATGCACATTTGTCCCTTTTCCTTCTTCTCTCCTTTTCACCCAGTACTTGCCCAAATCAAGCTTGTAACTTCACTTTCAGATTTTTCTCTATCTCTTTTTCAACCTCTTTCTCACACCTGTCTTTCATTTCTACACTTGCTCAGGACTATTTCTGTCACATATTCAGAATGGCAGAACAAAAAATGTGGATTTCATCTGATTTCAAACTTTTTCAAAACACAACAGCAAGGATGAGAAAGTAGATTATTGCTCCAATGGAAAAGTCTAAAGGACCACAACTGTAAAAATCAGGTCAGCTGCACCTGTGCATGGAGGTAAAGAGATGCTCTTCAATACATCTGTATGTCACATACATTCTGACAATATAGTATGAAGGATAACATGACTAAAAGTAAAAGATTATTCATCCATAAATTTTGCAGATGAACTGCTTAAAATGTTTTGTAATATTGATGGAGTATAAGATGACTGGATACATCCTTATATATTTCTGCATGGTAAAAGAAGTTATCATTCAGATTTTTCACACACAGCACAATGCCTGTTAACCTGAAAGATCCAGAATTATTGATGTAGCTGGAAAAATACAAAAGCAACTCTAATGATTAACTGTACAATAAAAAAACCCAGTATAGTCCATATGAAAACCAGAAGTGAATTCCAAAACTGGATGGTATTCTTGCAAAAGCACGAGCTCCGTAAGTCTTGGCTTCATGTCATATTCTGTCATATTCTTTAAAGGGATGAAATTTGAATTAAAGTACTTTCAAGACTGACACTGTGGAAAAAGGTGTGCTTGAGTAATAAAACAGTCTATGAAGAACTGATGCTAGTTGCAAGAGTTGACTGTTCTTAGTTCTTATAATGCTAAAATGAGAAATCCATGTAACTGAAGGAATTCTGGAAAGCCAGAGCACAGGCAGTGTGTAGGCTACCCCTGGACTCCAAAATGTGTGAAGACGTAAAAGTTCTGCATGACAGCTTGGTAGACATCCAAGAACTGGGGGTTGCGGGGGGATTGACCAGGGTTGTGTTAACCGTACACCATATATTACTTTTTTGTGATGATGTATTGGGTTTTCTGTGGCCAGGTTTCTGGTAGCGGTGGAGGAAGAGGTGGAGGGTGGGGGGAGGGGCTGAGGGGGAGGCTTCTTCGAGGCGGTGCTGGAAGTTTCATCCATGTCTGGCAGAGTCAAGGCCAGCCGGCTCCAGACTGGACCTACTGCTGCCCAAGGCCAGGCCAATCAGAGGTTAAAGTAATGTCTGTGTGATAACATATTTAAGAAGGAAGAAAAGAAAAGTAGAAGAAGATGGCTGCCAGAGAGGAGCAGAGTGAGAACGTGTGAACAGCAACAACGCAGACACCAAGGTCAGTGCAGAAGGAGGGGGAGGAGATGCTCCTGGCGCTGGAGCTGAGATCCAGCTGCAGCCCATGGGGAAGACCACGGTGAAGCAGCTGTGCCCCTGCAGCCCATGGAGGACCACAGGAGTGCAGAGATCCACTTGCAACCCGTGGAGGAGCCCACATTGGAGCGGGTGAATGCGGAAGGAGACTGTGACACTGTGGGAGGCCCATGTCGGAGTAGGGTCCTGGCAGGGACATGCTGACCTGTGGGGACAGGAGCCCATGCTGGAGTGGGATTTCCTGGTAGGATTTGCAGCCCGTGGGGGGCCCACGCTGGAGCATCCTGTGCCTGAAAGACTGTACCCTGTAAAACATAACCCATGTGGCAGTAGTGTCTGAAGAACTGTTGCCCATGGTATGGACTCTTACTGGAGCAGTTTATGAAGGACTGTCTCCTGTGGGAGAGACTCACACTGGAGAAGTTCATAAAGAGCAGTCTTCCATGGGAGAGACCCCACAAGATGCAGGGGAAGGACTCCTCTCCCTGAGCAGTGGCAGGAAACAACAACTGACCGTAACCCCCATTCCCTGTCTCCCCACATCACTGAGGGGTGGAGGAGGTAGAGCGTGGAGAAGGAGGGCGATGGGGGAAAACGTCTCTTTTAAGGTATTAATTCTTAAGCTCTGATCTTGTCACTAATAAATTTAATTAATATCCCCACGTAGAGTCTGTTTTGCATATGATGGTGATCAGCGAGAAATCTTTATGGTCCTTATCTCAACTTGTGAGGCCCTTCATTATATTTTCTCCCCACTGCCATTTGCAGGGAGAAGTGAGAGATTGACTTTAGTGGGTCCCTGACATCCATCTACTTACGAAGGCTGACTTTTATTCAGTTGAATTTTCATACAGTAGGATATTAAGTTTATACAAGATGTACTTGCAGAACAGGATTTCACTCTACCTGGCCTCTCACATCACAACTATGCAAGAATACTGCAATTAGTCTTCAAAAACTGAAAATGCCTTTTAAGAGCTCTACATTTTGAGACAAAGTGGAAAATACCTGATGATAACTATTAACTAGCTCTTCTAGTATTCATCTGCTAACTTTGGTTTCCTACTCCCCGAAGAGAGACCAAGCAATTATCCCTGCATAGAAAATTGCACCACAGCTCCCTATATGTCACAAATGTATATACAGGAGTGCTCAGCACTTTTTCTATTTACCAATTCTGTTATACCTTAAGAAGTCTGCAGGCTATGTATTCCTAATTCCATGTTTCTCAAATTTGTGTAATTTGAAGAAAATCAGAGTCAACGATAATGTGGAATAGCAAGTGATACTATGTTTCGATAACAAAAGTATTTGGTATAAGAGTTAGGACTGGATCAGAAGCCTTAAGAAACTGTAGTTTAGCATTTTCAAATACAAGAAATATAGTATTTATCTTTGTCCTGGTTTGATGGACAAAATTATTGATTAATAATTCGTGGATACAGAGGTAGTAAAGAAAATAAGAATTTATTATGAGGAAAAGAAAAAAAATTAACTTAAAAATATTAAAATATCGAAAAACCCTCCTGAAGAAAGCCCAATAACCACCTCCCAAAAACCCCAAAATACCATCCACCAACACCCCCACCCCCACCGGTTCCACAAGTGAACAAACAACGAAAAAAACACAAAAACTTATTCCTCACTTCAATGTCTGAAAAAAGTCCAGTTAATCTGAAGTAGGTGGCAGGAGGTGCTGATGGCCGTGGTGGGGGGTGGAAAGAGCAGCAGCACAGGCAGGCACGTGGTGACTCCAAGATGGCAGAAAAGCACAGAGGCTGGCAGCGCTGCTTCTCTCAGCAAGGTCTCAGGCCAGAAGAGAGAGTGAGGCGAGTCGTCTCCTTAAATATTCTGAATCTCCGCCCTGTGTGACTTCTCCAGTCCACTCCAAAAAAGGCAATCTTGCTCTCCGCTGAGCCCCATTGGTGTGTTTGGTGCCGTTCCACCCCCACTGGCATCTCAACTCCGCCTCTGGCCCCTCCCACC
>VXBA01001221.1:516416-543183 GCA_013399895.1 Serilophus lunatus
ATCTGTGGTGTGAAGAGCCTCTGATTGAGCTGGGCCAGAGCGGTTGACAGAACCTCTGGTGTTAACCAGCCAGGTGGCTTTCGCCAGGTGCTGGTCCCAGTTCCTGAGTGTTCCCCCTCCAAGTGCCTTCAGATTGGTCTTCAGCAGCCCATTGTACCTCTCCACCTTCCCGGCGGCTGGCGCATGATATGGTATATGAAACACCCATTCAATTCCATGCTCCCTGGCCCAGGCACCAACCAAGCTGTTTCTGAAGTGAGTTCCATTATCAGACTCAATTCGTTCAGGCGTGCCATGCCGCCACAGGACTTGTTTCTGGAGTCCCAGGATGGTGTTTCGGGCAGTGGCATGGGGCACAGGGTACGTTTCCAACCAGCCAGTGGTTGCTTCTACCATGGTAAGCACGTAGCGTTTACCTTGGCGAGTTCGTGGCAGAGTGACATAATCAATCTGCCAGGCCTCTCCATACCTTATTATTATCTTATAATATAGTATTTATCTTACATCTAACATCCTTCTATTCCCTTATAAGAAGAAAAAATGTCCTATCACTTGCATCTGAGAAGAGAGGGGGAGGAGGGAAAAGAGAGATGTTAATGTATACAGTTTGAGAAACTTAATATGTAATTACCACAGAAGAACTTTCAAGCCATCTAATCTTTTGGGAAGTTCTATTTTTTGATCTTGCTTATTCTTTGGCTTAATTCTGTTTATGTTTCCTTCTAACATTAGAATTCTAATCCTCTACTTACACCTGCATGCAGCACTGGAAGGCACTAAGTTCTAGCTTGACAAAACATTGGAATAAAAGTATCCTAGTGTCCTACATCTTGCCATAGGAAAATATTATGACTGTTGTCCTAAATCTAGTATTAGGGTTTGAAAAAAATAATTGCAATAAAGGAGTAAGATGACTGATAGAAAAATAATCTTTTAACTGTAGTTTTAATGTAAATGGAAAAGTTTAGTGTGAAATGAAAGCACATATGAAATAAGCTTCGGTGAAACTGACCCTGCAGACATATGACAAAAAATCCTTCTCCCGAAAAAGTAGGACAGCTGACCCAAATGGACCTCAGGGTTATTCCATAACATATGGCATCATGCTCAGCACATAAAGGTGGAGGGAGAATTTGGAAAGGAGTCATATGTGGAGTAATGTTAGTCTTCCCAAGTGATCATTATGAGTGATAGAACCCCACTTTCCTGGAGATGGTTGAACACTAGGCTGCCTATGGAAATGGGTGAATGAATTCCTTGTTCTACTTTGCTTGTGTGTGTGGCTTTTGCTCTACCTATTAAACTGCCTATATCTCAAGCCATGAGCTTTCTAGCACATTTACTCTTCCAGTTCTCTCCCCCATCCCACTGGGGGTAAATGAGTGAGTAGCTGTGTGAAACTGAGTTGACATCTGGATTTAAACAATGACACAGTGAAATATTAACTATGAAAAGTACATTCACAGCCTTAGAGACAAACAGTGCCTTAAAAGAACATTGTGTTTGAATCAATGAATACTTGTGCATTTCACAATTAGGGATGCTGACTTACAAAGGTCTTACTTACTCCCAAGAACAGGAAACGTCCCTCTCTGGTGCTCTGCATACAGCTTCAACCTGATCTATAGGAAACACAGTGCTTCCAGTCACTCTCTATTCTCAGTGTTTGACATTAAAATATGTATTCTTGCTAAACTATGCAACTATGTAAGATGGGCATAGAAAGCACTAGTGTATGTCCTAAGGGATCCACTCAGCTGCCTGCACATGATTTCTAGTACCATTTTTATATTGCCAGTATACTCCATTTGGACTTGTGCTGCTGTTCCAGACACATGAAGGGTTTAAGGTAGCCCAATGTCATCCTATATGAGCCTACAGATGTCTTAGATACCTGAAGGCATCTAAATTCATATAAATTGCAAAATTTTTTATGCATGTGAATGACTCTTTAAGAAACTGGAAAGACCTTTCAGAAGAGGTTTTTTTTCCGTTTGGAAACACAGTACCCCTAAAAAGAAAACAGACAGCCTCATTCCAGGTATAACTTCATCTCTTTCCCCCTTGAATTGTAAATTCTTTGAAAATGGAAAAAAACTAAGTAAAACAGTGAGGAGAAAGCTTTGCTAAAATAAAATAAAAATGAAAAACTGTATGCAAACAGGTCTCTCCTGCTTGAAGGGCTCTTAATGAGAGCTTAGTTGAGCTCTGCAAAAAGGGACAGGATAGCTGTACCATCTTGAATTGTGGATCTGGATTCCAGTGGTATTTTGCATTTAAATATATGTCTGAGGTTCAGCTGAATTTTACTGAACAGCTGAAAAGAAGTAAAAGCAACAAAATGAAGTGCTAGGTACTCTCCTGAGAGCACAGAGGAAAAAGATTGGATTGTACAAACACTGGGAATATTAGCTTCAGACCAACCCCTGGGGTAAGAAGAAAGTCTAGACAGTCATGTCTCAAGGTAATATTGAGGGAATTAAATGCAAAAAAAAGTCTTCCACATCATTTTTAACAGCAGGAAGCTACTAGATGAGCATTCTTTCTCACTTATGGAGTTCTGTCAAAGGGATGTTGAATGGACATTGGAGGATATGACAACACTGCTACATCCTGGGAAGATGCTGCATAAGTTGAGAGAACTCGCCACTTTTACAACTCCCAAGTAAAGTCTGTTCATACTGTTTTATTCAAAGGATAAAAACTAGAAGTTTCAACAGAAAGAAATTAGGCAAATAGAGTTAACTAAAGAAGATGTTGAGAGACTGCTTGGGGTGTGGACAAGAAGAGAAGACTTGAAACTCACTTCAAAGAATACTTCATGCAGAACATTTAAACATGTAGTCATATCACAAAGGTATAGATATCAGTGAATGTATTTTTAGCAAAACAATAGTGCTCTGCCACTTAAAAATGGAGAAGCTGTATATATTGATGACTTCAAGGGATGATTCATTTTAGAGAACAACATAAAAACTGCTCCTATAGACATTTTGTGGAAGAATGTGTCTGTAAGACAAAGTGGTAAAACAAAAAGTGATGGTAGACAGCTAGGCAAAAACATTAAAATGAGCAGTGGAATATGTAGAAGATAAGCCCAACACAGATATTTTGCATTGATCTATACTGAATAAATAGATGATGGAATTACAGAAAAGCATAGCATTGGACATGCTAACTTGTATAAAAAGGAGAAAAAAGGAAAGGAATTTATGAGAGGTATCAAACAAACTATAAGTGAGTTTATGTGAAAAAGTAAAGATAGTCACAATAGAAAATAAAAGGTATGTTTAAAAATGTCAGAAAAGGGAATCCAGAAAAAAAAAATAGTGAAGTGTCTATTCCTCTCCCAGAGGTTGTACTATCAAACAGCACTAGTAGTTTTTATTCAAAATGCTTCCATCCACCAGATCATAGTTACAGAACTCAGCACAAACAGATGCAGATCATTCTACCTGAAAACAAACACAAAAATCTCTATAGAGGAAGTTTTAAAAAAACTGCTTCAATATATGGGTGAAAAACTAAAAATGGTGTGTATCATATAAATAATACATGACAGATAAGGACAAGAGCAAGTGTCCTGATAACATGATTTCAGTGTGCACGAACAACAGGCACAGATAACAGTTATCAGGTGATGTGTGAGCAGTACATCAAAAGACAGTTTTACAGACGAAAATTAAAAAAACCAGCACAGAAAATAAAGCACAAAAGTGCATGCTTCTATAAAACTACTCCCTGCTAGTGAAAGTATGCAAAGGAATAATAGAAGAATACCTAGTGACTTCCTGTGACAAGTTTGAAACCAAAGACCAAACTCATCATGTTGGACAAAGAAAAGGCAGAAAATAATGGGCAGGTTAACATCTCCTGCAGCTGTGTTCAGCATGGGCACTTATGGGTAAAGACAGTATTTGTCAAGTGTAATGAAAAGGAAGCTGAAATAATTGATCCCAGACTGCAAAGAGCTCAAGATTTTCACATTCACATACACTGTGTAAGTGAGAATTTAGTGGTATTTCTCAGAATAAAATAATTATTTGGAATAATGTGTCTGAATTACAAATTATTTGCATAATCACCAAGAAAGAAATATGAGATAATAGGAATGAATTTGAGAACTGTTTACATCATGCTGAGCCTGAGGTAAGCACAGTGTACTGTTGCAGAGAAATCAGAATGATTGTCTGAGCTTTTGGTATGAAAGCAAACCAAAGGCTGTGAATGGAGAGAGAAGATGGCTGGCTCTGTGCATCAGGTAAGACAAGGAAGGAGAACTAAAAAATGGCAGTGAAGAATGTTGTGGAAGAAGAAGAACAAAGTAATGATGAAGACCAGTAAAAGAATAAACGAATTCATAGTACAGAGGTACACAAATACAGACAGAGAGAGCGTCAGGAGGTAAGCACAAGACTGGCACATACCTGACATGTCAAAGAAAATAAAAGCTTTACCTCTGATATTTAAGTTGAGAAAAATAGTGAAAAAGAGTATAGATAAGGGAAGAACAACATATGATAGGGGCTCAGAGACAAGGGGAGAAGGAAAATCAGATGAAGCATGCAAATTTTCTATGTGTGTTTAAAGATGCTTAATATTGAAGTATCAATATTTAACATTGTGAATTGAAAGGAGAGCAAAAAGCTGAAGAGGACACCAAGGGAGAGATAAAACAGTAAAGGAATACCTGATGAAAGAAAATGGAACCTACAGAAAAGAAGGCTAGATGCTAAAATAGTGAAGGTCTGGCTTGAAGCAAGAAAACTTTAACAGGAAAGTGGTAAAAAAATTAAAGTACAATAAGGGCTATATGTTATACTACTCTGCATTTCTATGTTACGCGAAATAAAACAAGAACATTGGGTTTCAGGTTCTTCTGTGGACAAGACATTAGTCAGCAAACCTACTCAACTGGTACTGCTCCAAACTACAGTAATCCATTCTAATAAGCACAAAAGACCTTGCCCTTGCACTGAACAGCCACGTCAGAACTGTTTGTGTCACCATAAAAATGGCGATTCCCCAAAGCCTGTCTGCTACACTATACACCATCAACTAATTCTTCCATTTTTCATTAATTATTATTCCACCATAAGCACTTGTGTCAGTAAAGATCTGCCATATGCTGTAGCTTTGGCATCAGATGTTTTTTACAGTATAGATAGATAGATAGATAGATAGATAGATAGATAGATAGATAGATAGATAGATAGATAGATAGATAGATAGATAGATAGATAGATAGATAGATGCAATAGATAACAAACTGAAAAGTCTTCCAGTAAAATGCATGCAGATGAATTAAAGTCTTCTGAAGAAGGGTTAACAAACTCAGTCAAAATTTGACAGAGATCTAAAATACTTGGATGAAGTATGAAAAGGCCTTTTAAATAAGGGCATTTTTTGGTTTTATGATTTTGTTGTTGTTGTTTTACAAAACAGATCAATATTGCTGTTAAGAGTTGCAAAAATACAAACAACCCACATGATCTGCCCTCTAAGTCTCTAAGAAAACCTGAAAAGCATACAAGACAAAAGGATGAAAGAGGAAGTTCTAACCATGTATTGGGACATCTTGGTAATCATGAAAAAGAGAGTTAGAGAATCCAAAAGGAGCATTAGAAAGTGCATTTTATGGACCATTGTTCTGCTAGATGTGATAGTTCAGAGCTATGCCACTAGAAAACTTTAAATATAGAGTTCAGGCCAAAATTCCAGACTCCCTTCCTCTCTCTTTTATTGGTGTGCATTTATGTCTGATATAGTCACATAACAAAACCAAAATGCAGAAGGTAAGAAATGGAGAAGAAGAGGTTTAAATTCAGAAAATCCAGCAGCTATTTTGGTGCTGGAAGTTGATTTAGATAAAAGCAAACAGTTAAATAGAATCCATTTGAATTCAAACAGACAGTTTTGACATTTAAATGAAATTTCCAAAGCATGTACTGTGGTTAAACAAGGAGTGTGGCTAGCTTCCAGATACATATGGCAATTGTGAGGAAGCAGTTTTATTGATGACAATCAAAGCTGGCAAGAGAATTTTGGGCCCATGAACACACAAAATAAGCCAGGGCCTTTTGCATAATCTACATCATCTTCCCTCTTCACGCAAAAACTTTTCCCTTTCTCTATTTTCCATCTATGTATTTCTATAACTTCTAAGTGTTTCTTGCCTTGAGTGCATCCTCTCTTTGTTTGATTGTTTGAATCTCCCCTGTCAATATCATTCTCTTTCCATCGCATTTTCCTTTTAACCTTCATCATTCTCTGATATGGAGATAAACAATAAAAACACTGCCATAACTATCTTGCAAAGACCAGTTGAATCTCCTTGTAACCTCTACTTGACAGAGTTAAAATATAACAACTGCAAACAACAGGACAGCTGTAAAAAGGAGGCGCTGATCTTTATTTACACCTGAATAATTTAGTCTGGTATTAACAGTATTAACTGTTCACAAACAATATATGACAAATATTTAATGTTCACTGATGCATGAAGGCATCATGCCTTTACCAATGTTACAAATATGTCTCCAAATTCAGCAAAACTAAGCGAAGTACTGGAAAGTACCTTTTCTCTCCCTGTTCGTTTTTATGATGAGTGTCACCATTTTCATACTATACACAGAAGTAAAGTTCAGTATGTGACCCTATAGTGTAGGAACTCATTTTAAAAATGGAACAAAACGAGGCAGCATCCAGAATAGTTCCTAAGAGCAGTCTGCAATCCAAGATGGGGAAAGGGAGAACAAAAAGAAGAGCCTTTTATCCTACCCTGCAGGAGCCAAGACTGGCTCAGAGAGATCTCCAGCTGCAGTGAATCCAATGTTCAAGGGCTCCCTCAACAGAATGCATCTTGTCCCTGCTAATTCTGCCCACTAAACTGAAAGACAAATCCTATTTCACAGGAAAGAGAGGGCTATTACCAGAAAGAGCTGTAGGAATGTGGATCAGAAAGTTGAATTAAATCCCAAGCTGACTTAGCTGCAACTAGAGAGTTGGATACAAGAAAAAATTCTCGTTGGACTACCCTAGCTTTGAAGGCTTAAGAGTTTCTAGGCAACTCTACAGCAGTAATAGATGGAGGGTTTTTAACTGTCTGCTCTGGAAGATAATAAATCAGAATTCTCACTAGCCAGATCTGGAAGAAAAAATAAAATCTTAGAACTACTTGAAAAACTAAAGGAGTCAAAAGAAATCCTGAATGTTTTTGAGATTGCTTTCCTATTCCAGCGAGAAATAAATATTCATTAACGCAAAAGGAAGGTGAATACCCATGTAACTTCATTCACTTGCTGGCCAACATCACCACAGTCAATTTTAGGCTGAACACAAAGCAATCTGTTGTCATCATCCACTCCTCACAGAAACGAAAAGCAGTAAATATTTTGACCTCACTCAATAAAGATCAAAATGCAATATGATGATTAACTGTAGACACTTTGATCAAATTTTGCCATTTCTCTGTATATTTTATAAAAAATGAATTGATGCCTGTTGAATTTCAAGAAAGAAAGTCTCTGGAAGTGTTGAATCAGTTTAGATAGAGGGCATTATAAAACTTTAATCAAATGAAAAGAGATTTACCTAAGAGAACACATTATAAATAAAACCAGGAGGAAATAATACACCAGTGAATTTAGGGTGTTTTGTATGTCAGACACTGAAGGTGATGTTTAAGAGAAATATTTAGCTACAATAATCACAACTTTGAACAAAATGGCTGGGTAAGACATATACTGCTTATTCTTAAAATTACCTGAAGTCTTCATCAGTCTTTTCATTATGACATCTTAGCATTGTTGCCATGTTTGTTTCTTTCCCACAAAATCAGGGAACAATAACATATTGATGCTATGTAACATGCCTGTGACTTCTGATGCAAATCAGTTCTCAAGCCTTTCTACTGAAGAAAAACCCTTTAAAATTGAAGATGCTCTCTTTTGATTAGAATTAGACTCAGCTGAATCTGCGATTTTATGTGTACAAAATAGCTTTCTCTAGCAAGTTGTATTCAGATAGTAACGTCCTTTTGCAATTGCTATTAGAAAATAGTTTTGAAGTGAAATTTTGGTCTCGGCACAATGAAATCCACAGGCAGCTGTAATTCCTAGGTGGGTTGCCAAGGTACAATTGGCATAGATTTCACTTGTGATCCACCAAATCATAGCACATATGAATGTATTATAGCTGTTTCAGCTAAAACTGGATCCTTTAGTCTGTACACCATCACCATCAATTTGATAAAGTGCTCTCATGTTCTGCATGTCAGTGCTAAAACTCAAGTAATCCTTTCATGGCCATCAAGACTTCCAGAAGATGGAAAGTATCAATGCACTCCATTATAATACCCAGAGAAAGCTGTATTTTGCAATTAACTTTTCTTAGAATCATATAGGTAATATTAGGTAATGCTTCCCATGTGCAACACCGACCTACACACCAGGAAGATTTTTGCACATATCAGATTAAGGAAAAACAAGGATAATGTGAACAACAACAATAATCTTCACACGGCCTTCTTCACAAGAATCAACTTATCAACTCTTTGAAGAGTACTGTGGAAAAATGGTGACTGCATTATGTTTGTTTTTGCAGGTATGAGTGTTCATGGTCCTCTTGTACAATATGTAGTAATGTGTACTGCACTGTTAAAAAAATCTCTGCAATTTTAAGAAATATGAAGCCAAGAAAATTGATCATTTTGAGAAAGGGAATCCACATAGCCAAAATTATTGCCAGGATTACACCACTGGAACACCATTTTCAAAGAGACAAAAAGAAAAATATATTGGCCTTAAGCAGTACATGGGGGCAGCATACCTTAAAGCAAAACCAGATGATCGTGATTTTTTTCAGAATATGTATGGTAGTTTTGTAGCTAAAATAGGACAATTAGAGACCATAAGAACAAGTACTAGAGAGATTTTTAAGTGATAGATACAAAGAAAGATATAAAAGAGATTAGTCTCTTTAACATGAAAAACCATGCCATTCAGCTTTTTACAGTAGAATTTCAAGCATATTGGCTCTTTAAAATATTTCTAATTCACTGCTTGATAGATTTCATTTTATTATAGGAAATGTGTAAGTAGATTTGAAGCTTTTTTTTTCAGTAATGACTGTTTGCACTGGGCTTTGTTTTCGTGTACGTAGAATAATGATCTCATTCATTCTACAAATGTTATATATATGTTATATAAAAATGTTAAACATAAATCATGTAAAATATTACACTTTCTTCAGCAGCTATACTGAAAATGTAAGACAAAATTTTTTATCTAGTTTCTTTCTTTTTCAACAGGAAAATATTCAAAGTAGTAGTACTGCAGGTCAGTATTTTGCAATATAGCTTCCTCTTTTTCTTCTGATGGAGAGATTCAGAGACGTCATATTTCCAGCTGTTTACTGTTACTGTATTGCCCTATTTTTTGACTTTAAGACTTGTTCTATTGACAGATTATCCTTAATTTCTAACATTTCTCACAAAGTTTGCTTTGCAGCATGTTAGAAAACGATAACAACTGAAAGTGTAAACCAACTTTATCTGAATGTTTGTAGCCTAATCTAGCAGAAACACAAAACTGATGCATTAACATCATTATTAGAATTTATATTTACTAGGTAGAATTCCCACTTTACAGTTAGAAATTCTCATCTTAGGCAATCATTACCATTTTACAATAGCAGTTCTTTAGAAATATCCAGTAACATTTTTTTAGAAAATAACGTCTCATCAGGCTCTATTTTTAAGCAAAGACAAACTAAATGTTGCTGTTTATTCTCTCAAATTTGATACATTCTAAAAAAGAACATATCATCTCTGGTTTGAATTTTCTCAACCAATAATTACTTAATGCTAACTTAAGCACGAAAAAGGTTGTTGTTACTAGCACAAACAGGTCTGTAGTTAGCCTATGTGTTTATTATTAAATATATGTTAATTTTGTCTGGCTCTAAACCAAACCCACAGATTGGAACATCATCAAACTTCAAAAACTTTAGATGTGAAGCATGTGGAGTTTTTAACTTTGGATCATTTTTAGCACTGACTGAATGATAGAATTGTTGGTTAATAATATGACAAAAACCCCCTTAAAATACAGGACACTAATCTCTTTTCTAGGTATTCTTCTGTGTCCATCAGGTTGAATTACAGACAGGTGGCAGAGGCAATTGGGAAGTTGGCCAGTGGGTACCCTGCGGTTACAATTCCAATAGCTTATGGTCATTTCAGTGTAAAAGGATGCATGGAAACAAGGTTTGATGGTTAGCTGACA
This sequence comes from Serilophus lunatus, assembly GCA_013399895.1. Classification (NCBI taxonomy): domain Eukaryota; kingdom Metazoa; phylum Chordata; class Aves; order Passeriformes; family Eurylaimidae; genus Serilophus; species Serilophus lunatus. The sequence continues at coordinate 526,703 of VXBA01001221.1, forward strand.
TAAAGGCTTTTGTAAAAAAGGCCTCCAAACATTCTTCTCTGTAACATACAGGCTGAACTGGCGGGGATGGCAGTCCTACCCATCCTACTCTCTTTGATTTACACAGCATGTTTTGCCATCCACACTTTCTTTAAATCATCTATGGCTCTCCTTTAGGAAGAGATATTTCCAACCAGACTATCAAAAATGACAGATTAGAACAATCTTCTCTATCTAATCTCGTGAAATTCCCATTTTGTATCAATGACCTAATGCAGCCATTCAGATTTTAAGTCCCTTCCTCAGATGAAGTTTACTCTACTTTCAGGATAATCTTGCTGAAACACCATTTGGAAATGGCAACATTGTTCTTTCCAGGAAAGGGAAATGGAAATTTTCTTGACACAAAATTATAACAACGATATTTAAAGAGTTATGGTTTTGTTAAAAAAAAAAGTAATATATTACCACAGAAAATGAAAGCCCAACAAGCAGAAAAAACCACCTAATCCTTTTCTTCCCCCCAAATCCTTGAAAAGATTGAATAAAATCACATCTACAACACATTATAATGTACTTAATCTAACAGACTGTGGATAATTAACTCATAAAGAGATCCACTTGGATATCTGAGTAAACAATACAACCTAATCATCAAGATATTTACTAATTCCACATTCCTGATGAATCTGAGAATTTGTATACATGAAGACATGAAATTAAGCCATTCTGTATAATGATACCTAAAACAGCAAGAATAAAAGTGTTGAGAGAAAGAAATATCTACTAAGACACCTGAATCAGATTTATGTCTTGTTGATATTAAAATGTATATGCATAAACGTAAGTATTTTTTGTTCACTTCCTTAGAAGACTTGGATTTGAGCACAGACAATTTATACAGTTAGCCCAGAATCAGCCTGTTGGTCAGATATGAGGGTAGTAGTAGTAACAGGCTTCAGTTTGCTTTCCACTAAGACATCTAACAAGAACAATTATTAAAATAGAAAATACTTTTCTTCTCTGCAGACTGGGAGGAAAGGTAAGAGAGTTGCCCCTCCCCTCCCCTCCCCTCCCCTCCCCTCTTCTCTGTAATAAAGGGAGCACTTAGACCAAACAGAGGAAAATGGAAGAGCTACCTTGAAAGAAGTCATCATAAGAAAATATCTCTTTCCTCTGTGCTACCAGTTTATCCTTGTAAAAAGAAAGTATTAAACCTTGTATATAATTTTTGAAAGAAATTAATAAAAAGAACCTAGAGTGCATTTTTATGCAGCCTTCAGAATTTCTGGAGAGATTGTATTAAATATCACCCAGAGAACAGACTAAAAAGGAAAACTGAATGCTCACAACATTTCAACAAAATATTTGTCTAACCCACGGTAGACTAAAATTTGCTATTACAACAATGTAATATTAAACATCACTGGAATACTTGAGTGACTGTGTCAACCCAATATAACCTGTAAGTGCACCTTATTACAAAGCCTTTACTATATTTATTCATTGTGCTTTACTGTCAAGTTCTTTCCTAAGTCTATATTCTAAGTGCTTCTCAATTTGTTTTGCAAAAAATTTATATTGAGAGAAATATTGCTCCTCTACTTTAAATAAAAGTATTTTATACTTTACATGCCATTACATTTTCATGATGAAGTAGAAAAACTAATAATTAGTGTTTTGGTGCAGGAACTACTTCACCTCAGTCTTTTTTTCAGGATGGATGAAAGACTACTATCTCTCAGGTAGAGAACAAGGAGAAAAAAGAAAAACAAATTAATTCAGCTTTAATTGTAGGGTTTTCTGGGGCTTTATTTAGTGGGGGTTTTTTGTTCATTTGGTTTGATTGGTTTTTTTCCCCAAAAACAATTTTCAAGGGGCAGTTTCCAAACTGATACTGACTTTCAATTGCTTCAGCCTTTAGAAAACACAAGCATCACACAGCCAATGTATATTTCTAAATAGTAATGTACCTAATTCTACACTATATGCATATGATTTTTAAATTTCACCACTAAAACTAACTGTTCTACAGCTATTAAGGAGCAAGGAACATCTGTTCTCAACTATAAATCTGTCATGCCATCAGTAATTCCCACCAAGAAGCCATTACTAGCACATTATCCCCAAAACCACAGTTACATGCATAAAAAAACTGTGTCCTGCAGAACAGCTGCGTTGTCACCTCAGATTTTTCTAAAATAGGGCAGTGTGCTAAAGCACACCTCCCTTTCTTGTTTGCTAGGGCCATATCCTTACTTATGTGGTTATTCAAGGCAGCAAATCCCATATGGAAGGTTTCAACTTCAGACATTATAAAATACTGTAAGAAGGTGAACTTGGCTGGCAGTGTAATAGGCTGTGCTTGGTCAGCAGCCACTCCAGTATTCCAATTCTGTTTAACATCACATTGTTTTAATAGTGCCTGTTGATGTAACACAGGTTACATTAATACCTATTAATCGATTTCCGTGTTGAGGACATTCAGTTTTCTTTTTTTTAGTTTGTTTCCTAAGTGATTTTTAATACTATTTATCCATAACTTCTGAAGTTTGTATGAAAATGCACTCCAGATTCTTTACATTATTTTCTTCCAAATATTAAAGACAAGGGGATAAAAATGAGATATTCTTATTCAAGATAGTTAATTATATTTCCTCAAGAAAAAGGGAACTAAAAAATTGGTCTAGTGGGAAAAAAACCCACAGATAATATATTATAAAGCCTTATTTCCTGCATTTTGTTCTTGTCATATGACTATATCTAAATAATTTTCATCTTAATCACTAATTAGCTCAGGGAATGCATTGGAAAAATGTTTCTGTCTGAGATACTTGCATCATGTGAAATTTTAAAGTAGGTTATGCTTAATGCTATATTTAGAATCATATTATTAGGAGGAAGGACAACTAGTAATCAGCTTCATTGACAGCAAAGAAGATTGAAGCTAGATATCATGGAAAGCTTTGTAATTGTAAGGGTAATTAATGCCACAAATTACTATCTAAGGCTACTGTGTAGAAATATACATTTCTTTTAAAAAACAGATCAGGCGACAACCTGCGTGAGTGTATCTAATCCTATACCAGAGCACAGATGAGAGCTATATGACCTCTAGAAGTTCTCATCTGTTTTATATTTCTGTGTCCTACAGCTGATAAAAAAAAGAAACTTTCATGGGCCAACAATTGCTTGCAATACCTTCCGTACACTTGTTTTCCCTTCGATCTATGTTTCTGCATAGCAGAGAATTAATTAAAATGCTTTCCTTTGTTGCATTCTTGTTTGTAGAAAGAGGGACTGAAATTCAGCAAACCTACATGCCTTTTGCTCTGATGAAGAGTTTGTCTCACTAATTCCAACAATGATGTTAGTGCATGACTGCTTAGTTACCAGAAGACTATGGAAATATGTTCTAGCGTCTCTGATCTGGATACATCTGTGTCAAATTTTAAATTACATTTATTTTCAGCTATGGCAATTAGATCTGTGTCTGGTTGACTACTTCTGAAGATGTTTCTGATGTAGCAGTCACAGAAGTCTGCAATATTGGAATGGGTTGTCTCTGGAAACTATTTATCCTAGAAACATTATTCATGGTTGTGACTACATCTTGTGTATTCCATATGAAATAAAAAGGAACTACAATTTAAAATGAGACTGCAAATACAGTCCTTAGCCTGAATAAATATGTTGGAAAATCATACAAATGCAATATTTTAAACTCATAAACCCACTGCATTTTGATAAATAAGATGACAGTGAAGCTTGTTTTTTATCATCCCATACGCCTCTTCTTGGTGTGCATATGTGAAGGACTCCTATATATTTTAAAGCCTCTCAGAAGAAAAGTGTCAATATTCATATTTTTCAGAGAAATACATAATATGCTTAGTTGAAAAATTCAGGGTATCTGAGGCCTGTTAGAACTCAATCGTGTGAAATAACCCAATTAATTTCATTCGGACTGGCTATCTATTTAGCACTGTCAGAGTGGTTGAAACCTGCCTCTGCCAGGAGCTTCACCATGACTGTACTACAGGATGCATGTGCCTAATCAAAGCAGAATGAGAGCTAAAAGCACATGCTCCGGCAACATGGAGATCACAGAGTGGCATCCATTCATTTTTCTATATATTGTAAAGAGTTTATTAAATATTAATAAAATAACAGTAGTTCCCTGAATTTATTTAATTTTTTTCTTATTTAATGGTCCAAGAAAAACCCACAAAAGGGCGTGTCTGAAAATATAGGAATGTTTAGCATCTAGGCTTTTTCCATGCATTCCAAAGCATGTGTTGTGCATTCCGATGCCTCTGATTCCCTTACAACATGTAGGCAATGTTGTACAAACAAAAAAGAGAATCTGCCACTAAACCACTAGGAGTTGCCATCAGGAATGATAGTCCTTAAATTTTGCTTCTATGAGGGTTTTGTGCCTTAAGCTTAAAGACAAGAGTGAAGTTCCTCTACTCATGAGTCATAGTTCTCTACTTTTTAGAATACTTTCTTTTTCTTTTAAAAACAGAAGAGCATTTCTTAGAAAGTTGTAGGTAGGTGAAAGTGAAGTTGCCCCTCTGGTCCTTTTCCGGCAGCCAATCTCTCTATTAATTTTATCTCTTGTTCTTATGCAAGCCTCACTTCTGTAAAGAACATTTAGTAAGAAGATCTGAATCTCATTATCTCGTCAACTGGAATGTTTTCCAAATCTTTTTCACTAAAAGTCCTAGCCAGCCCAGTCTGTCAGTCTTTTTTTCTGGGTGAATTTGTAAGCATACATGGTATGTCCTTATAGTGCTGAGACTGTCACTGGAAAGAGCTGAAAAGAGACTGGGACCTCAGTCTCACTGCTGGGAAATTTCGTTCAACTGCTTAAGATACATTCTTTTTCTTGTGTCCTATTTTTTTTCCCAAGGGAGATTGACACAGACCTGTAATGGATCAGCTACAGTGTGTTGTGACACTGGACAATCAAAGGAAAGATGACAAGCCTCAACAAGTAGGTTATTGTTACTTCTAGTCAGCTGTCAATATATATCATAGCCGCAAATCAATTAGAGTTGGACAGAGCTTCAAGATAACAGCCAAGAACTCATCATGAGTAATTTTTTTAAATTCAAACGACTGGCATAACACACAAAACGATTTCAAATTAAATAGATCACAGCCAGACAATCTGGCGTATGGTATGATCAGTGTTAGCACAGTCTTTGTAACCACCAAGTCTTCCTTCCTGGAGGCACTGCACATGCCAAAGCAGTAAGTGCCTGACATTGTTGAGAGGAAGATATTAATGTCCTTGATTTAATCAGTCATTGATTTCTTCATCAAATGCCTCAACTCTGCTAGTCTTACCAACTTAATTTTGCTTTGTAGGTTTTACTTCTCAAAACAGAGACATTTTTCATTATGCAATATCTACCATTTGTCAGTGTATGAAGCATGGGCCTCTGCACTAGCTTAAACAAAGGATTTGAAGAGAGGAAAAATAGCCATGTCATCCTTGTGTCTGGGTCACTGATTGTCATCAGGAAGAAAATTTATCCTGTTCTCTATGCTAAGCATAGCAAAAATTGAATTGCTCCAGTCTTCATCTGTAGCTGTTTGAAAAACAAGGCTTTTGAAGGGGGGTGTAAGAGAGTAATCCACTTACCAGAGTTAAAATTCAATTTTTCTCAAAGCCATTTTGAGAAGGGGGGTTGCCCTCAGCCGGGATGGAGCGAGGCCTGTGCCAGTCCCGGTGTCCCCCCAGGCTGGGGCCGGGTGGCAACGGCTCCTCGTTTCCCTGGGGCCACTGCCTCGCCACCCCCAGCCAGGACTGGGGTGGAGGGCTGTGGGCCAGAGCGGGGATGGGACTAGGGCCGGGGTCGGGCAGTGGTTCATTGCCCCGGGCTCCCGGGAGCACGGGGGCCGATCACCAGCAGCACGCACGGCCCCGGGGTGGTGGCGGGCTGGCGTGGTGGGTGCGATCCCGGCAGCTGTAGGCTTGCAAAGGGATGCTGCGAGGGCACAGGCACAGCCCGGGACCGTCCCTCCCCGCACGGGCACAGCGGCTTCCTGGGGGCACAGCCGCGGGGAAGCCCCAGCGTCCCTCTGGAGCGGTGGCTCCTCGCTCCTGGAGCGCAGGCAGCGGCACCTCGCCCCGGGCCAGCCTGGCTGAGAATTTCAGCACCACCGCTGCTTCTGGACAGCGATGGAGGTCTGGCCCTGGCACCGTGTTGGCGCTGTGGCATTTCTGAGGTGCTGCCGCCATGAAAACAAAGATGGCGGCTGGGACTGAAACTCGTGAGTTCTTCAACAGGAAAACACCGGAAACTGAGGCGGGGCCCGACTGGCTGGATGGATGGGAAGCCGGCTTGGCCAGGAAGAAGGCGACGATATTCACGTGAGACGGAGAAGGCTTAAAAGTCGAGGCACGGCCCCGCCCCTCTTCTCTTTTTCAGCTGCCGCTGCAAGGAGAAGGATCACAGCCCCGGTCTCCAGCGCCTGCAGGCCCCCACGGCAAGATTCTACCCATTTCTCTCAACCCAGGAGCCGTTTCCAGCTTGCTAGCAAGTATCCTTCAGAAAGCTGGTGGGAGGGAGCCATTTTAATTTCTTTTTGTGTTTTTCAGAGAGGCTGAAGGGCCGGAAGTGCTTCCAGAGAGAGAGAGAGAGAGAGAGAGAGAGAGAGAAGGGAGAGACACCTTTTCCTACCCTTCCTGTTTTTTCAGCTAGTCATCTGGCTGAAAAGAACAGTTCCCTTTCTTTTTTTTTGTTTTTTCCCTTTTTGTGTGTTTTTTTTTCCTTACGTGTTGAGGGTCCCTCAATGTGATTCTGGGGTCTTCTGTGGGTTACCCCTACCTCTCTCATTCAAATCCCTTGTAATAAATTGTTCACTTGCTGAAAAAATCTATTCAGTTTTCTGTCACTTTTATTGAACCTGCCCCCTGAATGCTAAAAAGTGGATTAAACCACCACATCATCATAGACTGGTTTGGGTTGAAAGAGACCTCAAAGATCACTTGGTTCTAACCCTTCTGCCATGGGCAGCATTACCTTCCATTAGACCAGGTTTCTCAAAGCCCAGTCCAGCATGTCCTTGAGCACCTTCAGTAAGGAGACATTCACAACTTCTCTAGGAACCTTGTTCCAGTGTTTCATTGCCCTCATAGTAAAGAATTTCTTCCTAATATTTAATGTAAACCTGTCCCATTTCATTTAAAAGGCATTACTCATTTTTCTATTAATTCAGCTGTACCAAAACACATATACACTTAAAATAGCAAAGATAACAATATGTAATGTATACAGTAAAGGTGTGATAAGTCTTGCGTAAGTTTCCTGTGCTCAGTCATGACAGATATCCTTTTAAGATCTCCTTTTTTGTCTCTCTCCCTCTCACTCTTTCTTTTTTAAAAGTAGAGCTGACTTAAACCAAAGTTAAAAGCACACCTTAAATTTTTTTTAGTGCATTCTTCATAATTGATAACAATTATTACAAAATTTTTTTAGCCTTTTCCTCAAAAAAAGGAAAAGTATTATTGTTGGGGAAGGAAGAATAGTATTCACACTGAATTGTGTCAAAATCAAATCTTTAAAATTCCACTTAGACTTTACTTCCTTCAAAGTTGCTAGTGTGACAGCTTCTGTTTCCTCCTTTAGATGTACATCCCCAGAGATATTTATAGATACATACTGCAGGAATACTAAGCTTCCAAACAACAGAGGATGTACTAGTGTTCCAAACAATCAGCAAGATAAACATGTCTAGTTCCTATCAAAGTAAAATATTCTATTGTGCAAGACTAGGATAGGAAGTTTCCAGATTCTCTCCAAAGGTGAGCAAATAATAAATTTGAGAAATTGAAAGCTTTTTAAAGCTCAATGCAACAACTCCCAGGATCAGTCTTAAAAATATAACTTAACAAGGGATTTGTCTTAGAAGCCACAGAAAAACTGACAGTACCTCTCTGCTTTCAGCAGAGGGAGGAAAAAGGTAACACTGTTCATCCCATAAGGAAAGGGCAACAACTTTAAAATGTTTGCCTTGCCTAATGATTAGCCAGCAAGACCATAATACCCATATACAAATATTTTAATATTATTAGATGAAGAAGAACAGCAGAGATTTGAGGCAATAGATGAAATAAATAGAATTTATCAGATAAACATATAGAACATATTTGAGCAGGATATTAACTTTTTTCATTAAAGCTCAATCATTTTATCTGGTTTTGTCAGTATCATGTGAAGATCTACTACAGGACAGATAAGGATGGTTATAAGTCTCAAGGGTGAGGCATATAAAATCTAGAAGTGGGTTGAAACTGTGGAATAAATCAGCCATGTTGAGGAGGTTAGAGGGAGCAGAGAGGCCTCTCATCACAGTCTCTGCAATCTGATCCCCTAGAAAAGCATGTTTTTGCCAGACTTATGTGAACAGCTGGTCATCTTGCTTTATCACGGTTGCAAAAACAGCAGTTGAAAAAGTGCTAAAATGAAAACTTCCCTGTGTTGAAAGTATTTCTTTTTTAAACCTGTATTTCAAATTTACTCAAAAGATGTGAATTGTAAAAAGGAGCTTTGTTTTTTAAATGAGATGATACTATTTTGTTTTGTAAAGATTGAAATGAAGCATGGAGGATTTATTTTCAACTTCCTTCTCTCAAAAACATATCTTGGCAAAACCAGCATACATTTAACTTTTCCCTGAACTTGAATATGCATTCTCCAGTAAGGGCAGTTTTAGCTGAAAAATGCTGACATCTTACACCAAGCTTCATCTGTGTTGGTATATGGCAGTTTTCTGGCTGATCTTACAGTGCAGATACTACTGCTTACCTACAGTTCTGGCCTGCAGCTACGGAAAGCCATAGGCTTTTTATTCACGCTGCCCTTCATGTATTCAGCAAGATGTGCCACGAAGTGGGTGTGTTTCAGTACAAAGCAAAGGAGACTCTCCTTTATGCTGAAGAAAAAATATCTCCTTCTGCCAAAATGGAAACAAGGGAACGACCTAATAAGCTTTTCTATCTCTAATTTCTGTCACTTGCCTCCTAGCAGTAAACAAAACTAAATTGTACTGGAAGTAGCTACGATCAAAAATCTAATAGCAAAAGGGTGAAGCAGCATTTCTAAAGTTCAGCACACATGGTGATTCCTCCAGTAAAGCCAGAGCAAAGGAATACATCGAAATAAACAGAGAAAGATCAAAAGTATGTTGAACTGCACCTAAGCAATAGTTGATTCTGCGTAAATGTATAGTTGTATCTAAATAAAAATGAGGAGGTTAAGACTTTCCAAGCCTTGTGCGTTACAATAATTTTTTTAAACTCCCAAACAGGTTCCTTCTTAAGGTTTTCTTTTTTTATTTGATATGCAATTAAGGACATTTGAAGAAACACTGAATTAAAAGACAAGTGCTACAAAGATTTCAGTAAATTCAATTAAAATAGCAGATGATCATTGATCTTTGAAGAATACACATATATTTCAATGCACATCTTGTTAATAGAAACAAGGAAGCGTCTTAGACAAGAAAGTGACTTGTATAGGACAAGTGGAGAATAAACTGTTTATGACAGAATAGATCATGTGAACCAAGACCAATGCTAGAAAATGTATTAGTGTAATTTAGCAGAACATTTGTTTGTGACAGAAGTAGTGAATGTGTGAGATGTTATCTCTTCAGCAATACATGTTTTATCAGTAGAAGCAAAAGCAACATTTGCTTACAGAAATTGTTAAGTGATTATTTAATAAACTTAGATAATCTAAGTTGCAAACTACAGAACTGGATCTCTAAACAAAAAACTTAGTGAATGAGCAGCTGTTATTTAAATATTTTGACATGCAATAGGCAAGAAGAAAGTGGTTAAATTTATTTTTTAGCAGATTTTAAAGTGTTCAAAACATTAAAACAAAAAGATGTCATGAAGTAGCATAAATGGATCAGTTCTCTTCTCCTGTGCTCTTAACTGCTTTCATGTAGTCCACCATTTCTATTGTCTTTATTTAACAATGATATAGCATTTAACTTGAGGTGGAGAATCTGACTATTAAAAAGTGAGAATAAAAATAAAAAATACGTGGGAACTCAAGTTTCAAGGAGAAATTAAACACATTTGGAAAGACTGACGTATTGGTTTCTCTGTGGCCAGGTTTTGGTGGCAGTGGGGGGGGGGGCTGAGGGAGAGGCTTCTTGGAGAAGCTTCTGGAAGTTTCCCCCATGTCCAGGCTGGACCCGCTGCTGACCAAGGCCAGGCCAATCAGTGGTTGACAGAACGCCTCTGTGAGAACATATTTAAAAGGAAGAAAAAAAAAAAAAAGCTAGAAGGAGACGAAGATGGCTGCTGGAGAGGAGCAGGGTGAGAGCCTGTGAGCAACAACGCAGACACCAAGGTCAGTGGAGAAGGAGGGGGAGGAGATGCTCCTGGCACCAGAGCTGAGATCCAGCTGCAGCCCATGGGGAAGACCATGGGGAAGCAGCTGTGCCCCTGCAGCCCATGGAGGACCACAGGAGTGCAGAGATCCACCTGTAGCCCGTGGAGGAGCCACGCCGGAGCAGGTGGATGCTGGGGAAGGCTGTAGCCCATGGGAGACCCAAGGTGGAGCTGGGTCCTGGCAGGGGACTGTAGCCTGTGGGGAGAGGAGCCCACTTGGAGTAGGATTCTCCTGTTAGGATGCGTGGCTCGTGGGGCCCACGCTGGAGCAGCCTGTGCCTGAGGGATTGCACCCTGTGGAATGTGAGCCATGTGGCAGCTGTGGGTGAAGGGCTGCTGCCCTTGGGATGGACTCTCGCCAGAGCAGTTTGTGAGAGGAACTGTATCCTGTGAGGGATGGACCCCATGGAATGTGGCTGGAAGGACTCTTCTCCCCAAGCAGCGGCTGAGAACAGCAGCTGACCACAGCAATACCTCCCCCCACCTTGCCTTTTCCCTTGACCCCTGCAGGAGAGTAGGTTGGATGTAATTAGCTCTGATCTTGTTAGAAATAAACCTGACTATTATTCCCACATGGAGTCTTGTTTTGCCTGTGATGGTGATTAAGAAAGAATTTGTTGTAGTCCTTATCATGAATAATGAAACCTCTCGTTATATTCTCTCTCCTCTATAGCTGGGCAAGGGGGAGTGAGAGAGTGACTGTAGTGGGCCCCTGGCACTCAGCCCGGGTTAAACCACTACAACTGAACACCTTTCTTTATCCAGAGCAAGACTTCATTCACAGATCTGTTCCTTCTTTGTGCGTACCATAGTAATAAAAATTAGCAGGAGTGGGGGAGGAAAGACTGATGAAAATTTGATGTTAATTAAGGAATTCTCAGAGGAACATTTCCCCAAGCCAAAGAGATTTTAGGCCAAATCTGTGGTTCTGGCAACTCATTATAGATCTATAGAAGTAAGAAACATAATATTAATTGATAGCAGTTGACTAGTTGCCTTATGAAGTTAAAGAAAATCTCACTAACAACCATAGCTATAAAATCTCTAAGTCCACAGTAGGCCTTATAGCAGTAGATGCATAAGGATAAATTTCCAATATGAAGCAATTATCCCAGAAGTGACAGAGAAATCTGCAGTAAGTTCTGTCAGTGTTAAAGACTGAAATGAATGAGGCAGGGAAAAAATGCATGTACCTCATCACCATTCATCCCCAGTTGAAAATTAGCACCAGTATTGTAAATTTTTTTTGTCCTTTAAATTGTCACTACAACTGCAAGAAAAGGTTCAGTTATGTTGGTGAAAAAGATGGGATGAAGGAATTGCCACATATATGAGAATATCTGCTTAATAAAGTTATCTGGTTAAAATAAAAACAAAAGCAAATAACAATTAAAAAACAAAAAAAGCAAACCAAAATCAGACTGAAAAATAACTTCTCATGAATATTTACCTAGAAAATAACTTGTACTGAGCAGATCATTCTAAATGAAGTAGATGGAGGGCAATAAAGGACACAAATGAGAATAAAATAGATAAATAGAGAAAAACATCTCATACTTCTTTATATTCATTCTAGCAAATTTCAGTTTCCCATAAAAAAATAGGTCAAAGTCTGCAAAACCCAAATGAGTCAGAGTATTTCACAAGTTTGCCTGAGAGCACATGCAGCACAGTTTCTTTCACAGTTCTGCGGAAATTCAGGATACTTTTTTATGGAAGAAGAAATAACTTTACACAGATATCCATATGAGTTAAATAGTAGAAGGCAGTGATAACACTTTTAGGTATAACATATAATGATAACTTTTCAGGCATAAGGGAAGGAATTTTGGATGGTAGCCTTCATAACACTCAGCAGTCAAATGTCAGAAGTGACCTTTATTCTACACATAAGACTGACTCATAATGAACTATCACATAAGTAACAAGAAAACACAACTATATCTGTGCTAACAGCTTTCTCTTAGTGGAAATCTGGATCATGGCAGAAATCACAGCAGGTGAGGAAATAACAATATGGGTGTAGGGCCAGCCCACTATTCAAGGTCAAGCTGGACGTAACTCTGAGCAATCTGATCTAGATGAAGATTTATTTTTGCTTATTGCAGGAGCGGAGGAGGGGTTGGACTAGATGGCCTTTAAAGGTCTATTCCAACCTAAACTACTCTATGATTCAGGAAATGTCAGGCTGCAGAGCACCACTTGCCTGCACTCTGCCTCCCAGTTAAGTTCAGACAGAATTGACTGTCACTTCAGTGCACCACACATGGTTGTGCCATTTTGTTTAATTAATAGTTTCAGAGTATGTACGAATATTAATTCAAAGGCTACTTTCCCTTCACTATCTCATAAAAAAATTCTGTGAAAAAACATATGGAATATTTATAATATATCGATTAAAAAATCACAGAGAGTATCTTTTGAATTTTGCAGATGGTTTTAACAATTGCTGTTAAGATGGTGAGTCTGATTATGATGCCTTAAAGGGTATGCTTAATATTTTGGAGAATTCACTTTAGCTAGGTAGCTGGATAACTTGGAATATTAAGGGCCAGGAAAGCCTGCGTCCCAGTGTGCTTGCATTCTTATGTATAGATAAGTGGGGTATAAGACAAAACATAGAGGTAGGATTCCAGGCCTACTAGAGGCTGGTAGGGTTAAATAATAAGGGACAATTCTGTTGGACGTTTGGGGAACAGAGAAATATGATGGACTTTTGTTGGATAGTATGAGGGGTGGACAATCCAAATGTTATAAAAATGGGGAGATTGCTATGATTTTCCTCTTTGGATCACCAGGCACTGACCAGTAAAGCTGCTTGTCCCCTTCACTCCATGTTTCTCAATTTTTTATCTGTCACCCTTAAGGCATCAATTACAGCTACTCTTTTGTAAGTAGGAATAACAGTGGAATAGACATTGATTTTTTAGTTATTTTATCAGCATATACCAACGAGTTCTCAGCCTCTCTCAGTTGCAATGAAATGTAACATAGCTTAAAATCTTTTCCACTAAAATGCAGCTCAGACTACTCTAGCTTCCAATTTAGATGGATAGGAATGAGCATATAATTCCAGTGATTTAGCTGATAAGTAATTCTCCATAAAGTTTTTATAATATTACAACACAATGTTGTTTGGTCTTTTCTTCTACCTTTGGAACTATATATAGTTTTGAAAAAAAAAAGAAGAAATTTTTCAATAAAAATATTTTATTTTTAAACAAAGCAGTTCAGACTCTATATGTTAATATTTTTAATAAATTGAAGTCTTTATATTGTCCTCAAGTTTTCATGTCTATATTAGATTTAAAATCACACTTAAAGCCAGGTTGCTATTTGAGCCAATCAGAGAGCTTTGGATCTCTCCCCCTAGAGATCGGACCAGATGTCTATTGTTTATAGTAATTCAAGTCCCCACCCTCATAGGCATATGTGCCTTGAACAGATTCTTAGAAATTTTCTATACCACTCCTTTCTTTTCCCTCATGTCTCTTTCTTGCAATTCTGAGATTATATGCTGTCCTGGTTTGGACACTAGGGGGCACAATAAGGACAAAAGACTTAATAGAGGTAAACAACAACAAACAGTTTCATTTTCTATGGGCTCTATAAAACTACAGGACCCCACAAAGGCACTAAGCAAAATGCACAAATAACAACTTGTGGGGGTTTGAGGGGGGAGTGCTGGATTTTTTTCTGGAGGGAGGGTGCTGGGTTCTTAGGGAGGGGAGGGGGTGTTGTTTCATTTTAAACTGTTCTCTGGCTCCCTGTTCTGTAGTAAATCGTGGGGGTTTTTTTCCCTTAAAGAAAGGCCAGGCTCCTTCCCCCACTGACCCCCAGGGTTGGGGGGGGGGGAAACCGAGGCAAGGACTCACCAAAATGCGGACAGGCAGCCCAGCAGAGACAGCCGTGGGCAGCCTGACCCCCTTCCTCGGCGGACAGCCACCAGCTCACAGCGAGGGCCACTCCAGCTGTCTCCTTACAACCTTCCCTCACTCTTCCCCCCCACCCTTTTGACATTTGGGGCTAGCTAGAGGGGAAGGGAGGGGGTTGCCCACTCTCTCTCTCCCACTTGGGAGAGGTGAGGAGGTCGCCTCAGCTGTCTCCCCACAGTTTTTATCAGAGACTCACCGGGACTCCAGGCGGTGGTGGAGATGCGAGTCCCCTCGCGGCGGTGGAGACACAGATCAGCAGCACCCCAAGTTTTTGTGGCACAGAAGAGCATAGCCTTACTCCAGCCAGCTGCCAGTTCGTGGCGGCAGTACGGGGAAGGGACAGGCGCGGAACGACTCCGGCGGCTGGCTGCAAGTGCCAGTCGCGGCTGCAGGCTCATATTGGTGATGCTGCTGCTGGCTGCTTGCGTGCCTTTCTGGTGGCAGCTGTGCTGCTGCGGGTTTGGGTCCATGGGCACAGAACATCCCCGGGCAGAGACTGTTCCCCCCTGGGCATCGGCTGGCTTCTGTCCCTGGTGCCCGTGGTGGGCTCTGGCAGTGGTGGGGGCGGCTGCTGAGGGTAGCGCACCCTGGTCTGGATGCCTGCTAGTTGTTCCTTGCCGGCAGTACCCCAGTGCCTGGGCTCCCTCATGGTGGCACGGGGCGCTAGTTGTTCCTTGCCGGCAGTACCCCAGTGCCTGGGCTCCCTCATGGTGGCACGGGGCTGGCGCGGCCACTGCTGAACATCAACCACCTCCCGCCGCAGCTGGGGCACCCCCGCCGCCATGAGGGAGCCCGGCAAGGGATCCTACGGTCCTGGCAGCCCCGGGAGTGGCCCCCATGCACCAGTGTGGGCGCGGTGGCTGCTCTGGGCAGCTCCTGTGATCCTGTTGGCCTTGGGGAGCCCTTTTGGGGGTTCTGGCGGATGGCAGGTGCCCTAGAGAGGCTGCAGCCAGCCCGCGGCTGGTAAAAACATGGCACCAGCAAGCGGCAGGCTTGCAGTTTTTTTTGGCGGGAACCTCCATTTTACTGGAACCAAAGATCTCGGAAAGAGGGGTGGAGCCTGGACCGCTGGCCAATCCCAAGAGACAAAGCCAAGAAGAAGATGGCAAGATTTGTGCAGGACTTGGAGGGCTTAAAAAGCCTGAAAACAGAAGCCCTCCCTCTCTTCGGCTTCCTGTGAGCTGTGGAGCCCCAGCACAGCCCCTCTTCTCCTGACTTCCAAGCCCTGCGGCTTGACTCCACCCACCTCCATTGGCACCAGAGCCAAGCCAGCACAACTGCAAGTAGAAAGCTTCCCCAAATAGCGTCCCTGGGTTGGGGGGGGGTGCTCTTCACTGTGTTGTGTTTTTGCAGAGACTTCAAAGGCTGAGAGTGACTACCACCAGAAAGAGAGAGAAGAGCAGCTTTCCCTTCCCCCCTGCTTTTCCTTGGCTAGCCTGCTTGGCCTTTGAAAAACAGTTTGTTTATTCCCTTTTTCCCTTTTTGCGTGGTTTCTTTCTGTGTTAAGTCTGGAGTTTCCTTAAATTGTTTTCTTTTCTTTAGTTGAGCCCCAGACAAATAAACTGTTTCCCTGTTGTTTCAATTCTGTTCAGTCTTCTCGTCACTGTGGAGCGTGCCCCTAGTGAAAACAGTAGTCCTAAACCACCGTACAACTGGACAATATTATGCAATAATTAAAAAAAAACCCAAATAACAAACTGCTCCTCCGAGCTAGGCTGGCGGGTTGAGGAACAGGGAAAAGGAGGGAAAGCTGCCTCGAAGATGATGTTATCCCAGTCTCAGAGCCTCTGAAAAACAAGGGACAGTGAAAAGCACCTGCTGGGGAAACCCAAGGGGAAAGACATCACTTGTGTTGCTGCTGGGTGTTGCCCTGCCATCACTGTCTGAGCTCTGATTGTGTCGTGGGGCCAGGGAAACTGCGAGGGACCAGGAGGGGCAGCAGTTGATCATCTCTTGACGGCAACAAGCTGGGCAAAATGTTGAACTTCCATGTTTCATGGCTTTTTATGGGCTCTCAATCTCGCATGATTTCGGAGCAGCATTCATGGGTGTGCCATTTTCCCATTGGCCAGCAGCATGGGGGGCATCACCCCTTAACGAGATTCAGCACCCTAAGCAAGATGGTGCTCCTGCCAAAATGCCAC
>VXBA01001221.1:543343-564347 GCA_013399895.1 Serilophus lunatus
CTCCAGCCCCTGCGCGCCTGCTGCCAGTGCCCCGCCAGTGTGAGGCCCCCCCCGCCGCTGCAGGGAGCCGCCACATGCCAGCGAGGGGGGCCACGGGGGCTGCTGTCACCCCCTGTGGGGTGGCCACACCAGTCCTGCTGCTGCCCAGAGCTGGGGCAGCAGTGGCAATGCAGCTTCTGCTGGCTGTCCCCGCACAGCCGTCTGCACGAGGCAGGCACCATGAGCCCCGGGTGCCAGCAGTTTGCAGCACCCTCGCCTCTTGGAGTGGGAGTTCTGCGGAAGCGGCCGCCTCCCCATCAGCACCAGCGATCACGGTCCATCCCCAGGCTGCCACCACTGCTGCTCTGCCCTACTCATGCTGCTGCTCACCCAGGGTTCTCTCCCCTGGCGACCGGGCAGAGTGGGCACCGGCAGCATGGGCACAACTGCCAAACCCAGTGGAGCCTGCCACTCCACAACCACCTGTGCTGCTTCCTGCAGGGGAAGCCACAGCGNGGCAAGGGATCCTACGGTCCTGGCAGCCCCGGGAGTGGCCCCCATGCACCAGTGTGGGCGCGGTGGCTGCTCTGGGCAGCTCCTGTGATCCTGTTGGCCTTGGGGAGCCCTTTTGGGGGTTCTGGCGGATGGCAGGTGCCCTAGAGAGGCTGCAGCCAGCCCGCGGCTGGTAAAAACATGGCACCAGCAAGCGGCAGGCTTGCAGTTTTTTTTGGCGGGAACCTCCATTTTACTGGAACCAAAGATCTCGGAAAGAGGGGTGGAGCCTGGACCGCTGGCCAATCCCAAGAGACAAAGCCAAGAAGAAGATGGCAAGATTTGTGCAGGACTTGGAGGGCTTAAAAAGCCTGAAAACAGAAGCCCTCCCTCTCTTCGGCTTCCTGTGAGCTGTGGAGCCCCAGCACAGCCCCTCTTCTCCTGACTTCCAAGCCCTGCGGCTTGACTCCACCCACCTCCATTGGCACCAGAGCCAAGCCAGCACAACTGCAAGTAGAAAGCTTCCCCAAATAGCGTCCCTGGGTTGGGGGGGGGTGCTCTTCACTGTGTTGTGTTTTTGCAGAGACTTCAAAGGCTGAGAGTGACTACCACCAGAAAGAGAGAGAAGAGCAGCTTTCCCTTCCCCCCTGCTTTTCCTTGGCTAGCCTGCTTGGCCTTTGAAAAACAGTTTGTTTATTCCCTTTTTCCCTTTTTGCGTGGTTTCTTTCTGTGTTAAGTCTGGAGTTTCCTTAAATTGTTTTCTTTTCTTTAGTTGAGCCCCAGACAAATAAACTGTTTCCCTGTTGTTTCAATTCTGTTCAGTCTTCTCGTCACTGTGGAGCGTGCCCCTAGTGAAAACAGTAGTCCTAAACCACCGTACAACTGGACAATATTATGCAATAATTAAAAAAAAACCCAAATAACAAACTGCTCCTCCGAGCTAGGCTGGCGGGTTGAGGAACAGGGAAAAGGAGGGAAAGCTGCCTCGAAGATGATGTTATCCCAGTCTCAGAGCCTCTGAAAAACAAGGGACAGTGAAAAGCACCTGCTGGGGAAACCCAAGGGGAAAGACATCACTTGTGTTGCTGCTGGGTGTTGCCCTGCCATCACTGTCTGAGCTCTGATTGTGTCGTGGGGCCAGGGAAACTGCGAGGGACCAGGAGGGGCAGCAGTTGATCATCTCTTGACGGCAACAAGCTGGGCAAAATGTTGAACTTCCATGTTTCATGGCTTTTTATGGGCTCTCAATCTCGCATGATTTCGGAGCAGCATTCATGGGTGTGCCATTTTCCCATTGGCCAGCAGCATGGGGGGCATCACCCCTTAACGAGATTCAGCACCCTAAGCAAGATGGTGCTCCTGCCAAAATGCCACATGTACTAGGCCCCAGGGCCTGGCAGTGCCATTGCCACTGCCCGCGGGCCAATTGTGGGGCCAGTGGTGCGGCCCATAGGCCAGCTGGAGCACCTGCCACAGGGCCACCCAGCTGTCATGGGAGGGGCTACAGCCACTGCGCGCCTGCTGCCAGTGCACCGCCAGTGTGAGGCACCCACCGCCGCTGCAGGGAGCCGCCACATGCCAGCGAGGGGGGCCACGGGGGCTGCTGTCACCCCCTGTGGGGTGGCCACACCAGTCCTGCTGCTGCCCAGAGCTGGGGCAGCAGTGGCAATGCAGCTTCTGCTGGCTGTCCCCGCACAGCCGTCTGCACGAGGCAGGCACCATGAGCCCCGGGTGCCAGCAGTTTGCAGCACCCTCGCCTCTTGGAGTGGGAGTTCTGCGGAAGCGGCCGCCTCCCCATCAGCACCAGCGATCACGGTCCATCCCCAGGCTGCCACCACTGCTGCTCTGCCCTACTCATGCTGCTGCTCACCCAGGGTTCTCTCCCCTGGCGACCGGGCAGAGTGGGCACCGGCAGCATGGGCACAACTGCCAAACCCAGTGGAGCCTGCCACTCCACAACCACCTGTGCTGCTTCCTGCAGGGGAAGCCACAGCGGTGGCTCCAGTCCCAGGGACTCCACAGGATGCTGGGACAGGAGTGGTGCAGCCTGCCACTGCTCCGTCAAGAACGGGAGCCCAGCTTCCACACCACCTCCCACCTTCAATCCGAGACAGAGAGCAAGGGACCCCACAGGTAGTGGCACAGAACAGCTCCACACAGATGCCTGCGGCCGGGCTACCCCACATACCTGTGGAGAATGGGTAGGAGAGGCTCTGCCACCCCGCAGACACGGAGCTGTGCTGGGCAGCATGGGACCACCAGCCTGATGTGTTCCTGGTCACATAATGACAGCAGCGTGGGGCTCCATGACATCCTGCTGCACCTGGTCCCCCCACAGCCACGAGGACAGGGCCTTGCCATCTTCATCAGCCTCCCTTCTCAGGAAAAACAGTTTAAAAAACAACCTGCTACCTAAAAGGCAAAAACTGCTTTCCTAACCTACTACATAAACATTCGCACACTCTAAATATTTGTTGTCTTCCAAGTGTTTAAAAAGACATCTGTGATGGTTTCTGCTGGCTTCTGTCTTCATCTCATCATCATGTCCTTCCAGTCTGAGAGAGGACAAGCCTCCCTCAACTATACCGTCACTTTTCCCAAGAGAGGCTTCTAATGATATATCCCAAATATATTCTCATCTACATCAGAGGATTCTACTGAGACTGCCTTAGGCCCCATTGGTATTTCCACAAGACTCACTGACCTGTGACTCATCAGTCTGAGAGGCATTGTTTTCCTGTTTCTCTTAACAATTTTTGGAATAAAAGAGACACATCCCTGAAGCGCTGCTTAATTTCCTTAAGTTATTTCCTAAAGTCTGTTATCACAACATGTCTTCCATAAAGGACGTCTCTCCATGAAATTTGTTATATAGAAATCAAATGTTTTTTAGCCTACAAGTCTTTAAAAAGCTAATGAAGACTATATGTAGCTTTTTTCTTTTAATTGCCTTTAATATTTAATAAAATGACATTAGCAGATGTAACTCTTTCAAAAGGCTGGCTCGTCTCTGCAATCATTTATGCTGCTTCTCTTTTCAGTGTTACCTGCTAAATTTTTTTATACATGCATTAAATAGCTTCCAAGTCCATTTTCTCTACTGATACTCTTTCCAACAGAGTATCATGATGCCATTTCCCTCATATGCTTTAAAATTCAGAATTTATGTCCATTATTTTTTACAAAATATTATTTAAAAAATATAAAGCCATGGCATACTCTCATTTACTGACATTTATTCTGCTGCCAATTTCAGCATCTTTTTTTGTTTATCTGTCACTTGTGGCCTTCTTTTGACCATGGTTATGTTCAGTTTGTCTTTTTGGCCACTGAACACTCCAGCTGATGAACTTTTCACTTCCATGTTCTCTATGCCTTAGATCCAGGTAAGTATGTTTTTTTGCGTATCTGTAAATCATTGTTATTACTTAACTCTTTTTTCCCATATTGGTACTGAGAGGTCAATCAG
Organism: Serilophus lunatus; assembly: GCA_013399895.1. NCBI lineage: Eukaryota > Metazoa > Chordata > Aves > Passeriformes > Eurylaimidae > Serilophus > Serilophus lunatus. Next base: position 547,284 of record VXBA01001221.1, read on the forward strand.
GCTTGTGATCATTTATGCTTGGCAGAGTATTAAACTAACAAGAGCTGCATTTATACCTCATGTTGTTAGTGTCTACATTAATTGCAACACAAGTTCTTTTCCATTTATGTTAATTATATACATACACAAGTCACTTTATATTAAACCAATCTGCATGTATGTGTCTGTTTTGTGTATGCCAATTTCGTGACATCTCTGCATTTCATAATTACTACTATGTATGTCATGATATGACAAATATAATTTCCATATGGTATTTGCAATTTCACAGCCCAAACTCTTCAGCTAACTTCATCTTAAACATTTCTCAATTGACCCTGAAGACTTTTTCAACAAAATAACTGCGAGTTCTGTTGGATAGAGCTGGATAGAGTGCATAAAAAAGCATTGAGTGCTGAGATTCTCTATTAAAGCTGCCTTGGAAACATGTAAAAAACATGAAGTTTTACTCCTGTGGCTAATATATAGTTAGAGTGGATGTCAATGTTTTTCTCAGTCCCAAATTCTATCACAGGTTAGAACTATACCTACCATGGAAGACAGCAAACTTCCTGGAGTAAAAAGAAAAGCTCCTTCTCCACTGTACTGTACCTTTTGAATTAAGTGGCTTTCAGTCAAAAAATATAGAAAAAGGAAGAAACAATTATTTACTAAACAAACAAACAAACAAATATCTATAATAAGAGAACAGACAGTAACATAACAGTAACAAGAAAAATCACCCCAACAAACCACCTCCTCCCTTCCCCCCTCTTTCTTGCCCCCCTCCATGTCCACCTGGAGACAGGAGCTGGGCCAGGCGAGGCACAGGCAGCAGCAAGAGACAGTCTCATCCTGGGGGAGCAGTTGAGAGAAGATGGCACCAGCGAGACAGTACCAGGTCTTCTAGCATTGCAGCTGAATATCCAGTGAACCCAGCCCCTCACAGAGTCCTTCTGTTCTGAGAAAAGGTGGGGGGAAAGGCGAGCATACTCCACCCCTCCCCTGCACATCATTCAGGACAGGAATTTGTCTGCTATCAAAGGCCGTTAGCTCTCCACCCGAAAGACAATGGAGTCCTCCACCTCTGTTGAAGAATTATGTCCTTGACTTAGTTGGATTACCTTTTCCCTTCCTCAGTTTGTCAGCACCTTACTGGTTATGGAAATTCCCCCACCTTGAAATCTAAACCATAACAGATTTGCAACGGTTTTACAGAAAAGAATTTTGTCACATATATAATTTTTCATTCCTATTCAGAAATTTATTAAATATTCCCTTAATTATTTTAATGCTCTCAGAAAAAGCTAGTTAGAATATTGCATGAAGAAAAGCCATGCAGTACCTATCTTACAAAGGCATCCAGAACTGGTTTCTTTCTTCAGATCTTTTCAGGCTTGGTAGTTCTCATATGACTAATCAGTGACTAAGCTTGTATCAGGATCACGGGTCAGAACCTGGCATGATAGTGGCAGCTGTTGTTTGGTTCTCTTCACAGACTCATAGAATCCTAGGATGGTTTGTGTGCAAATGGATTCTAAAGATCCTTCCCTGCACCATGGGCAAAGACTTTCCAGTAGATCAGGCTGCTTAAAATCCCATCCAGCCTGGTCTTTTGGACACTCAGTTCTAGTGCCACCCCGTCACAGTAGACAATTTCTTCCTAATATCTAATCCAAAGCCATGCTCTTTCAGTGTTTGTTAATGTAAAGAACAATGCACAGGTTTTTCTGTCTACAATTAGAGCAAAAACAAATATATCATATTTGCAGGCTTTTTAGAAGTTACTTTTTAGAAATTACTTAAAAATTGCAATGGAGGCAATAAGGGGAGAATTATTCTTCACACAATTAGAAAAGTCAGTAAGTTTTTATCAAAGCCTCAAAGTCAAGAGTAACTCAAAATAGTTCCTAATATGTTTACATGGCAAAGCATATTTTTTAACCTTATCAGGACAATGCACATGTGCTCATATGGTACAAATCTTGGATTAATCAGAATCACCCCATTTCCTAATGCCTCAAGGCAGTACGTAAGAACTACAACAGGCAAGATTGACATTCATATATTCTGTATATCAATATAAAATATTCATATCTTAATACATTACAGTGTCTTAGCAAGTTTCCGTGTCATTGTGCTAGCTTAGCATAACGCTGTGTGAAACAGGACTCTTCCCATCAATATTTTCATTATACTGCTGCAGTAGACAGATACAGGAGTAAGCTGCTTATACAGTATGGAGCTATATCAAGCTAATATTTTGATAGTAAGTTAGTCAAGCTTTATACGAATATGAATCACCATGTTGAAAACAAATGGAAACACAGTAAATGGTTCATTTGAAGAGAATCACCCACTGTACTAAAGTTAGCAAGGGGTTGCTCCTGGAAGAGTTGTTTGAAGAAGCCTAGAGAAGGTGTGGCTTTATTATTTTGAAGCAGGAGACAGATTTTTCCCATTACAGTTTCTACTGACTGAAACAACCATTGCCTGAAGAGTACATACCAACTCTACATTTGATCTATGTAAACTACTTTAGGAGGCTCAGCCCTTTTTTCCCATTATGTTTTCTCACATCCCAGCAACACTTTCCATTTTTCAACAACAGGCAGGCTTTTCTAGGTTTTCTAGGCTAGTATAAAGGCTAAGTGAAAAATTACTTACTATTCCATAAATTGTTCTCTGCCAAGTCTGTGATAATGCTGAGGTGATTTTGGACATAGTAATAGATCATACCTACAACCATCTCAATTCCACTGAAAGAACAGTGTGGAACTAGGGAATAATAAATACTGCAAAAGTTTATGAGAATGTGGACATATAAGGATTCTTATGCAGCTAATCTAGTAATTAAACATGTCCTTTATTTTTCTTGTCATAGCGGCCATACTAGGTTAATAAATTGTTAAATGTACATTTTCCCTTTCACAGCATAGTTTTATATAAACAGATGTATAGGCTTCTTTAACAATATTTTTCTTTCTCCTAACTCGATTTTCTCAGGGTACCTAGGTATGCTGCTAACTGGAAGTACTGAGCTTTACCTGACCACCACTACTAATTCTGTATACATGAATAAAAATAGAGAAAAAGACTCCTCCACTCTTCCCACAGTGATACCATTGCAGCAGTCCCACAACAGACAAGATTTTTCTGTAGCTATGGAGAAAGTAGAAAGATATGCTTAGCAGGAAAAAGATCCAGGAAACACCCCATTGGTCACACTTTTTGCGTAAAATTTCTGGTTCCCCATCTTTCCATCTGCCGTGCCTCCTTGTTGCTCAGTTTACTTGCTTGAATAGTTGAAGTCAAAAGTTGCATTGTTTGGGCTTGCTTATTTAGGTATAAGAAATTTTCCTATTTTATTTGTATAGTTTTATTTGAATAGATTTTATATACTATCATCATAACATTCAACATCCAACACCCCACTCCTAACCTTCTCACTCACACATAGCTTCTTCCTGGACATGATGCTTCTCTATTTTTTAAAAAAATTCTCTCATTTTATGGCATTATTCAAGAACTATTAAATATTTGTTGTCCTTCTGTATATTTTTCATGTTGGTCATACAAACACAGAGATACAGGCAGGCATACAGGACATAACACAGGTATACTGTACCCCTATTTGAATAGTACAGGAAACCATGCCAACTGCTCCCTGAGGTCTGTGCAGTACAACATGTCTCCAGACAAAAAAATGTCTTCTTCATACTACTTGCTCATACACATGAACTGACAGACTTACATTAAAAAAATATACTGGAGAAGCAGTACTTATTGTATCTGATCTTGTAGCCATTTATGCACTTCAGAGTTGTAGCTTATTCCATTAAACAAACTGATTTAAAGCATATTTACAAAAGGATTTTTTTTTTGGACGATGCATATGCCCACATAAGAATTACTTTAAGCACTATACCAGTTGGTGGTGTAGCTTTTCATAGCTCTGCCATCAAAATATCAGACTTTCAAACCAACAGGACAAACTTTTTCTGAACTTATACTAATGACCGTTTGCAATTTTAAGAAAGATGTTCTAGAGATACTGCCTTTCTCACTGCTGGGACATTTCAGTGGGCATAGGCTTCCAGTTTCTGCTACTTTTGCTTTAAATAACTTCAAATAACTTGTCATACTTTTGTGCCCATTAATTAATACCTGCCTGTATGTTACTTTCTAAGACAATGTTCCCTCCTACATTCAGTAAAGGATGGAAGTTTTCCTTGGCCCTCTTTCTGTTGTTAATTTATAAAAATGCCTTTTATCTTTTACAGCAGTGGCTGGCCAGATTGAATTCCAGCTGAGATCTTGCCTTTTTAATTTTCTCTCTACATGACCCAATGACATCCTTGTTCTCCTTTTGAGTTGTCTGCCCTTTTTCTCAAAGCTCATGAACTCTCTTTTTTTCCCCCCTAAGTTCCAGCAAAACCTCAGTCTTCTTCCCTGGCAGGTTGTCTTTCAGTGAACAGTGAATGGTCTGCTTCTGCACCTTTAAGGTTTTCCTCTTAAACTCAAGCCTTCCTTGGTTATAAAGGACTGTTTCTCAAGGAACTCTCTTAGCCAATGTCCTGAACAGGCTAATGTCTGTCCTCTAGAAGATCAAAGTACAGATTTTGTTGACCCACTTCATTACTTCACCAAGAGTTGAAAACTCACCATTTCATGGTCACTATGCCCCAAAAGGCCTCTGACTACATCTCCCCATCAGCCCTTCTCTCTTCACAACTAACAAGATCCAACAGGGCACTGTGCCCTGTAGGCTCATTTACCAGCTGTGTCAAGAAAGTCTCTTCTATACACACCAGCAGCCTCCTAGACTACTTCCTCTCCCCTGTGTTGAGTTTCCAGCAGACATCTGGCAAGTTAAAGAGTGCCACGAGAACAAGGGCTAACAACTGTGCAACAGCAGGCGGCTGCTTACTGAATACTTCATCTGCCTCTTCTTCCTGGTTGTGTGGTCTAATACAGACTCCCACCAGGATGTTTGCCTCATTCTTACCCTGATTCTTACCAATAGGCACTCAACTTCATTTCCGCTCTCCTTGAGCTCTATACAGTCAAAAGCACTGTGTGTTTGTAATTGCATGTACCAAAAAGGAAGGGTGGGTGAAAATTTTCTCCTGATATCCTGACACAACATAAGTACTTTTTTAGAATAACATTCAGCTTGGCTTCCATCCCAAGTGGGAGTTCATCTGTTTCCTTCCAGTGACTTTGGTTATAATTTCCTGAAGCTAAACAGCAATAGCACATATTCCAGGCAGAATTTGATACTGTGTCATTACTTTTGAGGAGTTAGATGGTCTTCAATTTTATCCTGTAAACTGTGCTTAATGAGTAAAAAAAAGAGGACTTTTCAGAGCAGACCCCATTATCATTCATTATCTTATTATTAAGACAATGTGAAAAATGATATATTGAAAATTAAGAACTCAAAATGGAAAAACAGAATTATAAGTAAATTCTTTATGAAATAAAGTTATATTTAGACTCATATTAGAAACGTGTCCTTGTATGTAAAGAGTGGTTTTAAAATGCATGACATAACTTTTCCCAAAATGAAATCTTACTCTATGGCTACGTGTATTTTTACAGGAATGTTAGAAAGATATGACGTTGTGTTACCAAATCATTCCACCTGGGAGCCATTGGGCGCCTTCTTTTGTTTTTTTGGTGAGGTTCATTAACCCTTACCAAACACACCTGATGGATCATACAGTGGAGAAAAGACATAGCCCAGAAAATGTCAAAACAGCTTAAGAATTACTTTGTTTAAAAAAAAAATCATCTTGTTTTATTTTATATCTTTTTCTAAATTTTAAAGAACCTTTGTTTTCCTATTTTGTAAATATTAATAAAAGAAAAATACCCTGTTTTATATCTTTTTATAAGTTCTAAAGAACACTTGTTTTACCTTATTTTGTAACTGTTTAAAAAATATCCTGTTTTATTTTATTTTATAATTATGTCTTTTAAAAGACTTTGCTTATTTTATGTAGTCTTAAGTTAGAATTTGTATAGCTTGAATATGTATAAAATGTGCGTAGTTGTATCCGCTGAAGTTGTTTCAATGAAGGACACCTATGGAATGATAGTGAGCATGGGCAAGATCAACTGTCTCTCTCAAGGGATGACTCTAATCAATCAAATTCCCCTCTGCCTCCTAAGAAATGACTCTAGCCAATCAAGATAAACTCCTCCCAGATGTAACAAGAAAAAAAGCCAGACGCATCATGAGAATAGTTGAGCCCTTAACTTTGGATGTTGAGCTGCATGCTCAACACTGTCACTTTGCATGCTGTCACTTTGCTTTGCTGTCTATACTTTGAACAACACCTCTATGTCATAATAACGGTATGTAATAACTGCACATAACACACCTAAGAGGTGTGAGAAACCTCAAGCCCAACCCTCTTTTCTCCTGCCTAATACAGTTTATTGCAGTGCCCAATTTATTGTTTTGTAATTGAGTTATTACTTCTTTGAGTATCATAACACACTTTCTTAGGCTTTCCTAGATTCTCCTCTCACCCAGTACCTCAGTCCAGACTACAGCTCTGGATGCTGAATTGGTGCTGCCAAACAAACTGATGCAGCTCCAGACACAGGTTCAAGATGCACAAAGCAAATTTATTCCCAGCAGTACTGACAGGAGGCCCTCTGCAAGTACCTTCTAAAGACAGTTTGGCGGTGTCAGTAGTATTTTTAAATAGCTAAAAACAGACTAAGTCTATCTAAACATACACTATTCACCAACTCTCGTTAAAGCAATTCTGATTTTTCTACATGACTGTCCAGCAGACCATGGGAACCTGCTGCACAGACTATTTATTTTAGACTAAAGCTAGGCCCTCAAGCTATGATCAAGCTCATCCAAGCAGCAGCCACAATAAATACTGTTTTACTGTCTCGAGCAATAACAGAGCCACTCTTTCAGGGTGAATTTTTGAACTAGGTAAGCAAATGCAAATAAGCAAGGAGGCATATCTCTGGCTATAAAGCACCCTGGGCTAGATCTCTAACTGCAGCTAAGGAGCTCCAATATATCTACTGAGAGATGGCAGATGAAAGCCCTCTGCCTTCATCTGCACCTTGCTAAAATCCCAGCACAAGACACAGTGTCCACAAGCAGCTAGTGTTCAAAGCAGCATAAAACAGATATAGATACAGCTACATATTTTATTTATCTGTTTAGTAAGGAAAAAAGAGGAAAAAAAAAAACTAAAAAGAGGAAAAAGAAAAGAAAGTGTCACTGGAGAGCAAAAGCTGAGCATTCCCAGAAAAAAATAAAACTAAAGCAGATAAAGAGAATTTGCAAATAAAGTACAACTGTTTTAGTGCTGAGTCTGACGGAGCTCAGTGGTGGGGTTGTGGCAGTGGTGTATGTTGCTAAGGGTGCTGTGTGAAGGGTAACACACAAGCCATTGCCCATGGAGCGAATTCAGTCCTGCTGTACCTTCTGCTTCCTTCCTTGCTACGTGCAAGTGACACACAGCACACTGCTGCTCTAAATAAAATTATTCTCCCATCTGATATTATTTTCTTACAAGCAATTTTTTCATAGATTAATGGAAGTTAAGAGAGAAATTTTAAAAGTCAGAATTAAAAAAAAACCAAACCCATGCCTATCCATTTGATAGCCACAAACCTTCTAAGTGCATAAGCATTATTGAACCTCCTGCTTTGTCGGAAAGATCAGACCCCAAGGGTTAAACTCAGTTGCCTGGAAAAAGTATTGCAGTGCCATTTCAGAGGTTGTATTCAGACATATCTGCAAGGTTGGCACATATGATGCAGGACTTTCAGGAGAGCTGCATTGCTCTGGAGCAAATGTTGGAGGACAGACAGGATAATTTAGAGCTTCTCAAATGACTATAGATTTCTATTTAGGCAGCTGGATCCCATCTTAGGGTACTTTCTCAGATAAGTGCAGAGATATATATATATATATATATATATATATATATATAGTATTGGCAGCAAACGGAAAACCTTGTAATTCAGTTTGCTATTCCTCTCATTAAAAGTTTACACAGATATGTACCTCTGTAAATGTTACTATATATACGTACATATGCATTTACATATGCTGTAACCATCTGAAAATGACTGGGGAATTTTCTGATGTAGTAATTGCTCCAGAATGGTTTTATTGGTCATTGATTCTTACCATTAGACAACTGACTTTATTTATTGAAGAAAAAAATCTTGACATGTCTCCAACCCTGAAAGTAAACCTGGAAGAAGTTACCTTTTCTTTTCTAGAGTCTAAGAGAAAGATGCAAAGAGAGTTAAAAAGTCTCAGAAGCCAGAGAAAACCTTGGCAGATTTTTGATTCCCTCCTCTCACACCATGGAAAAACAGTCTGTATGTAAAGCATACGTAGAAACAGGCATAAAATAACAGAGATATTAAAAATACAGTGTGCTAGAATACTAAGAGTATATAAATACTATACATACAGGGTATAGTATGTATTTTTTTATTACATCATGTGATTAGCAAAGAAAATTAAAGGCATCTTCAAAATTTAAATTATTTCAGGTAATTTTCCTTACAAAGATCTTTAAAATAATCTAAGCCTTCTGGTCCTCTTTATTGTCTTTGAAGTACTTTATAATGGGTATTAGTAGCTGCAACTAGAATAAGCACATCTCTTATATCCAAACAAGTGCAGACACAGACAGTAACTGAGCATTTCTGTGAAGAAATGTCTTTAGACTCTTAGGAAAACATTAGTTTCAAATGTAACTGTACTCATGCTTAGCTCTTCTCTCTCCCTGAATTGTTGTAAACAGCAAGAGGTTTTTGAAATAGCAATGTCACATGCTACTATGTCCAGAGACCACTAAGACTGTAGGATAAACGGAGAGAATAATAATACAAACCAAAACATTATTTATAGAAAAACTTGGCTTTTAGCAAAATGACTTTGTATTGAAGATAATGAAGTCCCTGAAATTCTGCATGTGTATACAATGAGAAACTAATTTCAGTGTTTATGTGGCAGTAATGCATGCCCCCAAAATTCAGAGAATTTTAATATGGAAAGCTGGCAAAGAGGAATTAAACCTATCTTTGGCCACTTTGTCACAATGAATTTTTATATTTAACCTAAAGGATAATGAAACTACATTAAACTTCCATAACAGCTCACAGATATCAATTTATTAATTTAAATGAGTCACAATAGGTAATGTATTTTTTCTCTAGCATATTTTAATCTGACAAAATCTTCTTGCATCCCTTATAGAAATACACTTACGTATGTGTGCATACCTGATTAGAAAAACAAGTGGCCAGATATTGTCCAAATGTGTTAAATAATATTCTTTTTTAAAAAAGCTTTGTGCTCTTTTCTTAACTGATATGATCTAAGAAACTGAAAATATTCATGTGGAAATACCATTAATGCGATATAGTAGATGGTACTTCATAATGGGCCAGATGCATATTGAGCTAAATTTGGAAAGCCTCATGTGAAAAAAAAAAAAGATGAAATGTCACAAAACCATGAATTATTTTCTTCTTTATAAGTAAATAATATTTCATCTTTCAGGGAGTCAGCTGTATTTTGAAATGGCTGACTGTCATGTACAATGTTTAGACAATGTCACAAGTGCTTAGACAACTCTTTGAACTATTCTGAGTAGTTTCAATACTTTCCTCCAATTGTTCTTTTGTTCTAGGCAAAATTTTATAACGTAATTGAAAAAAAAAAAAAAAGTCGTGTAAATGTTGCTTCCAAACTTGCCAAATTATCTGAAACTTTGAATTCTATTTTTTAAAATTAACATTCTGTCACTAGTACATAAATGACAAAACTGTTTGTTCCTTTGTGTTTAATTAGGGTTCAGCTAACTAAAGTGAGTCTGAATTAAGTCTCAATGGCTATCATAGATAGCGCTAATAATGAGAACAAAGGTACAATTAGGAGACAGAATTTCTGCTATGAAAGACTATTTACACGTAAATAGATAAAATAGATAAGGATTTAGAGGATACATGAAATAAGCAAGCACACAAGAATAAAAATATCAATAGAAAAATATGGTGTTTGTTCTGATCAGGATTTCCAAAAATTCTGAAGGAATTAAACACCTAGAAAAAAGACATTTATATAAAAATAAGTTCCACTTAGTTTTCAGATTGATATATTTTTCAACTTACATCTTGTATAAATATACAGCTAGTTATGTCTAGAATTGGTCAGAGTGCTTCTTCACAAAACTGGCTACAATGATTCCTGGCTATTTGTCAGAGATTATGAACTAGAACTGCTGTGGTTTGATCAGTTAATTCCTAAAGCGTCCAAAGTCCACTGGAAAAGAAGGTTTCCAGTTTGATAGGAATTACATTTAACTGAAATGCAGATGCAACGTGTGAAAGTATAGCCAAAAATTTTGTATCGCATCCTACAAGAAAGAGGAGACTATCATCAAAGAATTTAAAGGAAGAAGAAGCTAAGAGAGTAAATTATAATTTCTTGTATAACTGAGAAGATGAGTCATAGAGTAATGATGAAAAACCGATTTTTTTTGAAAAGCAAAGCAGTATTTTGGAGAGTAAAAGGGGTAAATGTTCAAACACAACATTTCATTTGATTTGAAACTTATAATGGTCTGTTAAGTTGAAATTCAAAGGTTTAATCCAAAAGGCAGTCTGCCAAAAGAAAAAAAAAATAAAAATATCTGAGTTTTAAAAAAGTCCCTGTGATAACAAAACGTTTCAGTTTTTCAAAATCTTTGAATGTATTTTCCACAAAAAAAAAATAAAAAAATGCTTATGCTGACAAAACTGGTACAGTTGAAAATCAAAAAATATTTCACAAATTGATTTGGTTAGATTTACATGAGCGTAACCAATACTTTACACAATGCTGTCACAAAATTTTCATTCTTAGTGTTCACTGTGCCTCACCAAATGGACATTTTCTTGAAGTATTTTCTTAATTTTCATCTTCTCAATATTTATCTATGATATGGTCATCTGCCTGACTTAAGACTTGAAGAAAATCAGCCCCAGGCTCACTCATAAAGCAGTGGACCTTATAATTTCAGAAGCTACTGCATTATATTTACTGTCAGAAACATGCCACATTTGGTCCTTCCAAACTCATCATCAGGGAATGGATTTTCTAGGGTTAACATTTCATGTTACCACAATGCTTTCTCACCTTATATCTGATGCAGATTTTAATTACATGTGTCTTGTAGGCTTTCCCAAGTTGTCATAGCTGCTGTGATGGCTTTCACCTGCCTGTCAGACCTATCAATATTAGTTTTCTGTAGCAGCTGAGAAAACAGAACAGAAACAGAAAAAATTAATTCATAGTTTGACTAAAAGTAATCGCATCCCCATCACAAGTAAACAGAATTGCGTGCATAAGGATTGAGTTTAATTTGTGATCTTTGCTCTGCTGCTTTTTGCTGGTAATATTAGTACTCTTAAATAGACTATTTTAGCTTCACAGAAAATACCATCGTAAAGAAGTAGCATTAAATTAATATAATTTATGTACATGATAAAGAACATTTGATCAACTCCAAAATGGATTTACATTTGGATAACTAACCAGACTACTGAATTCACTTATGATGAATAAACTTAATTAATAAGTTGTTTCTTTTCAGCCTTTTAGGTCTGATGTCTGCATATTAAGTATAAATAAAGAACGTAACCTTTTTCTACTACTGGCTTTAAAACCCTTGTTGGTTTTGGAGCAAAGGAATCCATATGCGAATATGGGCTGATATAACAGAAACTGAGCTTCCGCCGTGCAAGGCCCCTTTTCTGCTTGAGTTTTCAGGAGTGTGTCATTCTGTTTATATAGAATCCTATTCTGAAATTTTTGCACCTCATTGCATATGTGCATATGTTGCATATGTGGGATCTCTCTCAGAAAGCTCTTGAGCAATGTGAGGCTTGGTTGCTGTCTTGCAACTTGCTGCAGCACCACAGCTGTCAGGAGTCAAATTGACTAATGTGATACTGACCATGATACTACTCAGGGCTGCAGAACTTAATTTGGATTAATCAAGTGTAGGTTAGCATAAACACATGTGCTTTTACCACAATTTGCTCTCACAGTACTGTGTGTGATCCTAAAGGATCATTCATCTTTTCACAGTTATGCTGCAGCGATGTATTGTACATATACAGTATACATTGTATACCCTAATTAGTACCAAAAAAAACCCCAGCAGAAACTGATTATCTTCTCGGTCCAAGAATCAGTTTCTAAACTAATAAACAGGAGGTGAGTGCTCAGAAAATCCCTGGGAGCTGTCAAGCGTGTTCTCAAGAGTAAGACAGCAGTTAAAGCCTTATTGTGCCTGATTATTATAATAGTTTAGAAATATTTGAAGACAGTTACTGGATGAACAGAATAAATCTAAGGGACTGGTTTTATTTTCTGAGAGGATTACTTTTGCAACTGTCTCCTAAAATACTTGCACACTATTTATGTGTCCTAGGCTGTAACCTCTAAAATTTGCTATTTAAATTTGCAAAAATAGCTTTCCAGATAAAGAATTATAAGCAATGCCTCGAGGACTTAGAGAAGCCACCTATATCATGAAGCAGAACCTCATTAACAAAATTAAGTATCTTGGGATACCCAAAAAACAGCTTGTTGATTGGCTCTCTCAATTATTTGTCATTGCTCAGAATAAGCACTAAATGATGCAGGAGCTTATTAAATAAATCTGGACAGAGCTCTTTCTAGTCCCAGCTAGCTGACTGATAGCATTTCCTGATTATGTGAACTGATATTTCATTCACAGACCATGTTCACAAAACTCCGATCATACTGCGAGGCAAAGGAAAAGCACTGGAACGCCTGATAAAACAAGGCTGACTCCTCTGTATGGTTTCTACAACCAAACAGTAAAAATGAAATGTCTGCTTCTGTGTTTGTTGGTAAGACCAGCAAACATTATCAACTTTCTGCTTCTACTGCAAGCCTTAATTTCATCACCCCATAATTAATAATTCTCGTATTCCCTCTAAATTCAGGTTCCAGTATGAACTATTATCAACTAATGTTTACAGAGCCGAATGGATTTGAATCCATTCCCAACAGATGGGAATAGAAATCTTGATAGCATAAAAGCTATTCTTAAAGAAGTTGTTCACTGCCATACTGCATCCATATATACTACTTGGCCAAGCTGGTTGCAGGCAAGCCTGGATTTAGAGATATTGAAAAAAACATTTGAGAGAAACTGCATTTGGTCCTGTTTGACTACATTGGTGCATAGAAGTAAAGATGTCAAATTTCACTTCCAGACATTGAATGATGTTTTTTTTTCTAGAAATTTTGAATTCTGTAATTATTTTCAGAATAACACCTCCTTCCTCTTCCTTTGGAAATCATATATTTAATTTACAGTCTTCAATTTCGCCTCATTTTGGTTAGCCAGTATTCACTGGTTCTTATGCCATTCTAAACTTCTATCTACTATAAATGAAGCATACATTTAATTTCCCATTTTGTATTATAGATGTACAATATACAGCCATATACTAGTAAACCATTACATCAACTTGAAACACAGGAAATATTTACTAGTTTCTTTAAAATTATGTTTGCTCTCAATAGCAAATAAGTTTGGGTTTGCCCGGCTAGACATCCTCTCTGAAGACTCAGAAATGGGAGAGTTCCAGGTTACATGAGGATTTGACCGCACAATATGAAACCCATTATAGGTTTCAAAATGACACAGCCTACACACCTTTTATCTTTTCAAAGGCCATTAATTAGTATCAAAATAGAAATTAGTATTTTCAAAAAAAATTGCACTATTTAGCCTGTACCACACTACCCTTCAATAAGTTCCTTTCCACAATTTACAAAGCCCCTCAATTAATTTGATACACATATCAATTTACTACCCAAGAAAGTATTCCATTCTGAAGAATATATAAAGCTTATATGCATCTGAAGGATAAACCAATTATGTTTCCAAATGTTCAGGCTTATGTGAAAATACCATGAAAGAGACAATACTTGTTCCCTAGGACAACTAGTCCTTTCCTTTCTGGCACTTTGTACTACAGTGGGAGAGAAGCTGGACCTGCTTTATCATCCATTTTAGCTTCTGAGCTAAAATCATCACACATGAGATACAGTAATATGGCTAATATTGTATGCATTTTTGATCTTTCTGAAAGGGAAATTTGGACTCCAGACCTTCTATGTGAAAAGATCGGTACAAGACCTAGTACAGAAAAGTCTGCCGCTTCTATGCTACTCATTTTAATTGCAATTAGTTATGATGTCGGATTTGCTAAGCATCATAAAAGTATTCTCTGGTCTGATCAGCTTATACTTAGCTGATGTTAATTCTAATCCCAGAATTTTTCATAGGTGTTTATGAAATTGTTCTGGTGGTACCTGGTGATATTACTTTTTTGGGTCACAAGTCCCTGAGGCAGAGTAAAAGATTTTGTTTTTTCTTCTTATTATTAGCTTATACTAATAAAGACGAAAATACGTTAGATTTCTGCAGGATCATTAGCTCATAATATTTACCATCATCCTGTGCATTTTATAGTGCTTTGTAAAACATTAACTTCTATTTAAATGTTGAATAATTAAAAATGGCACTCACTACCTGTTTTTTAAAAGAAATCACAACTAGTTTTTCTATTCATATTTAAAGAAAGTTCATTTAGAACAAGGTTCATATTCACAAAGTGCTCTATAATTCATTATCTTTAAAGAATTAGACTTGGTAAATATATCATCAGAAGTCTATTGTTCAAAAAATACATCATTGTAAAAAATTCTTTATACAGGTCCAAGAAAATGAAAATATGACTATTTTTATATACAAGATGTTTAACCAGCAAGATCGGAAGTGTTCTAAAATACTTGTCCAAGCCCATAATAAAATCAAGTAACAACTCACCAGCTGGTTCTCTCCAAGCATATTTTTAGGACTGGAAATAGCATCTATTTTTGTGAATTGAAAAGCTAGAGAATGAAGTGGTAGGTTAACTTCCCCAGTACAATAAATTTAAAGGAAGTTCAGGTGGCCACTATTAATTCTACTCAAGATTATATAGCACTAGTACACTGGAGTACTGCATTTGTAAGCATTGGCATATGGAAATCACATGAACTGAGGGTCATAAGATTTCTGTAATCATCATTAAATCTAGTAATCACAAAAAACCTGACTATTTTAGAGCAGTTAAGTAAATTATTCCCTTCTAGAAGCAATTAGACAACTTTTTTGTTGATTAAAAAAATACAGATCCAAAATGAATTTTCAACTGATGAAAACATATCTGAATACAACGTGGAATGTTGTTTCACTTGGTCTTTTGACAATACATTTTTGCACCATTTCTTCTCACACAGACTCAACAGTGGTCCAGGAGATACGAACACACTTTGTTGTTATACACAAGGTATATAATGACTATACATGCCGTCCTCATCTATTTTCCAAGTCAGAAGGACAAGCTGTTGGAATCAACTTTTTTAATAACAGCTTTAATAAATAACAAGAAGGCAGGCAGGCAGGGAGAAGGAAGGAAGGAAAGATTTTTGATAACTCTACCATTAAATTTTACCAGTGATATGGTAGAAATGTTCTAAATTACTGCTATCTGAAGTTGGCCCAGAGCTGTGTAGTTATTCTCATGTGTAAGTCTCTGTGAGCTCTTGGGCAGCATTAGGTTTCCTGGTCAAGTACAAAGAAATTTTCGTGTCTGGAGGAGCTAATGATATCACCTTTTCATTCCCAAGGAACAGTCTTGCATCATATCTTCTTCTGTGGAGAATGGAGTGCCACATCATCAGTCAGGAAAACTGATGAGCCTGGAGGAAGTACAGGTTGGTACTGCTTAATTGGTCAGGAGCTTTGTAAGACTTTGAGCAATGTAATGAATTATAGATTTCCAATGAGAACATTTTTGATGGCCACAATAGTTTAATATAATGGATCATATATCTAGAAGTATGATATGTGATACCACATAGAATTTAAGGACAACCTCCAGACTTATATACTTAAAGAAATAAGGCCTAGATGTTCAGGAAAGACAGATTTTCTCTTTTGAGAAAGGACAACCAAAAATGAATGATAAATAGACTCATCACCTTTAAAATAAAATTACCTCCTTCTAAACCTGAGGCATTTTTGGGCAGTACAGAAGTATTGAAAACCTCTAAAAATCCATATTTGCTGAATGAATGGATTTTTTTTTTCCCTTCTGAATCCTACTAGTCTCCTTTCACAATTACTTTCACTTGCAATAATTTATATGACTATTCTTCCTCAATTAAAAGGGATCATAACACGAATTGCCAGTTGTTTAGATAGGGCGGACTTATAAAGGGTTCTTTAAAATGAGTGTGTTCAGTTGAATGAATGAATCCCAAGGAGTCATTTCCAAGTGACAGGTGTTTTACTTTGTGACTGCTTAAAGCTGACTACACTCGTATAGTTCAGACTCTCTTTCATTGCTTCCTCGGGCTACTTCTCAGGGCATAACTGTGCAAAGCTCTCATTACAACTTGAATGAGTGACAAGCACGTTGGGATTACTTTGCTGACCTCCAGCAAATGTGTAAATCTCTGAGACCAATGCTCCAGGCCATCACAGAAAGCACTGCCACAGGGTACTCACTGGAGGAGAAACAATATTGTACTTGGAGAGAATGACAGTTCACTTGCTCCAGGCCCGAACAGCTCTTGCATGGGTGTGGGACACAGGATAGGCGCGCTACAACTTGAACATTTTGAAATCAGGAATGAACAGTACATGTTTCAGTTGACATGTATGCAGCCAGCAGTAGCAACCCACTGGCAAGGATCACATTGTTGTCTCCAGATGGGCCCATAAGGAGTCACTCATATCAGGATGAATCCTACAAAAGCGGGGTTAAAAAGAGCAGATACCTTTCGCACCTCAATTCATGGGAAATATGTTTCCCTTCCCTTCCCTCCCCTCCCCTCCCCTTCCCAAACCTTCCCTTCCCTTCCCTTCCCTTCCCTTCCCTTTGCCGAAATTCCCAAAACTCCCAATTCCCCAAATTCCCAAATTTCCCAAATTCCCAAAC
>VXBA01001221.1:564938-599588 GCA_013399895.1 Serilophus lunatus
CCTTCCCAAACCTTCCCTTCCCAAACCTTCCCAAACCTTCCCTTCCCAAACCTTCCCAAACCTTCCCTTCCCTTCCCAAACCTTCCCTTCCCAAACCTTCCCTTCCCAAACCTTCCCTTCCCTTCCCAAACCTTCTCGAACCTTCCAAAACCTTCCCTCCCCAAACCTTCCCTTCCCTTCCCAAACCTTCCCTTCCCAAACCTTCCCTTCCTTAAAACAGTATATGGCTGTTAGGAATTGCCACCAAGCACAGTGAAGGCCATGTGTCAGCACAAAACACCTCTCTCCAGAGCAGTGCACTACAGCATGTTGTCACTGACAACACCATACCGCTGAGAAACTCTATGTCTCGCCTCTGATGCAGAAGGGCAGATGAGAAGCTAAAAAGAGGGAGCAGTGATACCACCTACAAATTCAAGGTGGACAAGGAAGGCTTCTACTCAGTCCAGCTTTTCCGGCATGATTGCAAGAATATTCTGCATTGGGTTACAACTGTAGAGGCCAGACATTCCCAAATATTTCCTACAGAGCTCTTTCTGACATTCTGGGCAGTAATTGTAGCAGGGGGGGATGGGGATTCATGGAATTCACCCCAAGAGACACCTGACAGCTGAACTTGTTTACATTTGCCTCTTCTAGGGCAGCTAAAGTACAAACAAACCACCACAGTAGAGCTCTAACACAGTACTTCCTAGCTCATCACAGCCCTAATCAAGCTCCCTTGAGCAATGAAGTCTTTGCTGAGGTCCTCTGATGACCTTGTTCAGTATAAGGCCTTTTCCTCCTTCCCTTTAGCTGAAACAGAGTCAGAGAAGGCTCAAGAACTCTCCTCTACTGCTACTAAATCCAAGGAATTTAAAATCTTGTCTTCAAGGTATTGCTGAAAGGAACTAATGGTGATTGTTAACCCTCTGAGGATCATGCTACTACATTGAGTAACATCACTCAGCAATAACAGTGAAAAGTAAGATGTAAAACAAGAAGCCAGCTGTAAGTTAATGTCTCATAGTGGTTCCACAACAACATACCCTGAAACAGAAACAGTCTGGCTAAAATCGACAAATTTTCTGCTAAGCAGTCAATTTCAGGCACTTAGTCAGTGAGTAGACAATCAGAACAGGAGCATTAAGGAACTTAATTTACAAAGAATGTTATGGTATCATAGATAAAAACATACACTCCTATAAATTGTGTAGTTCTCAATATTTTATATGGAATATTAGTCTAATTTAAGTCAAATAGAGTGTTTTTGGCTAGGAAAGAAAAAGCATACGGAAAGAATAATACAGTTTTGGGAGGAGGACACACAAAGCTTTTGACCTTCAGATATCTAGGAATATAATTCTGATTTTCCTTTATTCAAAGCAAGAGAGATGTGCATGTGTAGACATGGTGTTCTTACATTGCACAGCAGCATTAAAGTTGCATACACTTACCTGATATGCAGATAATAAAGATAAAGGGGAATCACTATGACCATCTTCTTTAGCCTTGTCTCCTACATAACAGGACTCTGCTGAATTAATGCCTCCTTGAACCAGAAGAAGCTTTTAGTAAAGCTGCCAATTTCCATTTCTGTTTTCCATTGATAGAAAATTTACTACTGCTATGAGAAAGTTCCATTTAGAGACACTGTTGAAAGCTTACTTTCCATTTGGAGCTGATGTTCCCTAGCTTTAGCTTTTAGCTAGTGAATGCTATTTTCTACTAGTCTGCTTTATTGAAAAGCCTCTATTCTGAAGTTCCTCTTTCCTATATTGATAGTTCTAGATTATGAAAAAGCCATTTCCTTTAGCTTTCAGTTACAGCTCAAAGAGTCTTCCTTTACAAGGTCCAATCCACTAATTATTTTCATCTCTCAAAAAAAAATATTTTTTTCCACATCAAGGAATTTTCTAATATTCTAGAAATGCATAATTTATGTAGAGAGAGATAATAATGCCAATGTATATAATGCACCCATTACCAAAAGCCCCACTTTTTTTCAGTCTTAAATTGTCAATCCTCTGTCCTGCTAGGAGCTCGAGATGGGTAGTTTATAGTTCCAAGGTTGTTTTACAGAATCCCAATCCAAAATCCTTTAAGCAATAGCTACGTATATCTACGTTGATACTTACATATCATTATCCTTCAATATTTACATATAATTTGCCCTTAGATGACTTTACACTTGCTCACATGGAAACAGGGCTTATTTGTAAGTTAAAAAGATAATTCAGACCATTCTTTACAAGGTACTCTTTACTTGTTCTCCCACATACATTTTTTTTTCCCTGGAAATTGGATTAACAATAGTATTTTATTCCATATTGCTGATGAAACTTAATGTTAGACCAAGGAGAAAATTATTTTACAGAGAATTCTGACTGTACTTCTGTATTTAAAAATCAAGTAAATACAACCCCAAAAAATAAGTGTCAAAATTGCCTAAAAGGCACAAATTCTGTATTAATTGTTCATTGGAAATAATTATGTAAGCAATTCTTTATTAATTTTATCCCACATAAATCATTCCATTATTTTGCCTAGATCAATGTCAAACTGACAAGCCAATAATTATCCAGGTCATCCCATTTACCTTTATCAGTTATTGGTATATTAATCTTCTTCCAGTCCCTTAGAATTCTCTGTGTTCTACAAGACTTTACATAAGTGAAAATTAGTGATCTACGGAGATATTTGGCTGGTAGCAAGGATGCAGATTATTAAAGATTTAAGCAATGAGCTTTAGCAGCAGTTTTTAAACGGCATTCTGAGCCAGGCTTAAAATGGTAAATAATTCCTCTTCCTTTGTATTTGGCTTGGAAAAGTTTTGGTAGTGACGAGGTGGGTGGAGTGTGTGAGCAAGGAGGGGCCGCAAGAGTGGCTTCTGTGACAAGTTGTCAGCAGCCTCCCCTGGGTCTGGCAGAGCCAGTGCCAGCCAGCTCCAGGGCAGACCTACTTCTGGCCAACACCATCATCGAGGGTGGTAGCAGATTTAGGAAGGAGGAAAAAATCCTGCCCAACAGCAACTGCAGCCAGAAAGGAGAGGAGTGAGAGTAAGGGAAACATTCCTGCAAATACCGAGATCTGTGGAGAAGGAGGAGGAGGAAGTGCTCCAGGTTCTGAAGCAGAGATTTCCCTGCAGGCTATGATGAAGACCATGGTGAGGCAGGCTTCCCCCTTGCAGCCCATGGATGTCCATGGTGGAGCAGATGGAGATCCCATGCTGCTACACTCCTGCAGCGCATGGAGAGCCCACGCCTGAGGGAGGCTGTGGCCCCATGTGAAGCCTGTAGTGGAGCTGACTCCTGACAGGCCTGTGGCTCCTTGAGGGAACCATGCTGATGCAGTCAGTTCATGAAGGACTGCACCTTGTGGAAAGGACCTACACTGAAGTAGTCCATGAAGAACCTGAGACTCACTTTGGAGAAGTTCCCTTGGGTGGGACTCCATGACGGAGCAGGAGGAAAGTGTGAGCAGTCTTTTCCTTGGAGGATGAAGGCGTGGCAGAGGTAATGTGTTATGAACCCCATTTCCCATCATCCTGTATTGCTGGGAGAGAGGACAGAGAGAAATTGGAACTAAAGCCCAGGAGGAGGGGAGGAGTGGAGGAAGGTGTTTTAAGATTTAGGTTTGTTTGTCATTGTTCTATTCTGATTGGGAATAAATTAATTTCCCCAAATCCAGGTTGTTTTACCCATGCTTTGCCTTTCTCTTTGTCCATGAGTCATTCATTGTATTTTCTGTCCCCTGTCCAGCTGGGAAGGAGAGAGATAGAGCAGCTTTGCTGGTCACCTAATATCCATCCAGGGTCGACCTACCACAAACCCTATTTTGGTATGAACATACATCATCTAATCTTTGCTAAACTGTTTACTGAAAATGGTATTAATGCAAAAAAACCCCATCAAAATGCAATGAGCATCTTGGATCTAGAATAAAGGGAAGAGCAAATAGGAATGCTTAAAAATCCATTAACTCAATTTTGTCTGTCCTTTCTTTCTAACAGTTTTGCTAGTGTACATGCTGTGAAAGGGAGTGCTTCTCTGTGGACATGCATGTGCCCACACAGGCATGAAATAGTACAAGTTGGAAAGCAACAGGTAATATTTAATTAAACAATCCAACTATTTGAACAATCTCCTACAGCAATAGACTTTAGTAAACAAAAAGTGCTAGCCTTGATACAGCCAGGTTTTATGATCTATTCTATATTATTTCCCAGAAATAGGGACTGGAACTCAATAAATCTGACCTTAATGAGAATTATGAAAACCCTGTGGAGAAAGGATGTTAGCTAGATAACTGGACAATCACTTCCAAAAGTTCCACAAGTTGCCAGTGTTTGTTCAATAAGGTTAATATTATCTTATCTCTCTAGGAATGTGAATGAAAAGTCAGTCAGGTATTTTATATACATTACACAGAACCGTGAGCTATGCATATATAAAGCCATACCACAAATACAATTTCCAACACTGCAATTTCAGAAGGATTTGGCTCATTGTATCAATCAGGGTGCATTGTATTTGAACACAGGTGTGTTCCTGGACTTTCTAAGTCTTGCTTATTCTTTTACTCAGTCAAAAGCATGATGTTTGAGAAAACTTTGGAAATTCTTGAAAAAGAGAAGTGATTTTAAACACAGGAATCAATAAAACTTACAAAAGAATTGATAACACATACAAAGGGAACAGCAAAAGGAGCAGATAAATATTGTTCTTTTTTTTTTTTTCTTTTTGCTACAAATTTCTTCAAATATTGAAATATTGAAAATAAAAGAATTGTGAGGCCTCTGAAGAACCTGAGATTTAGGAAAGAGGAAACTTCAAAATTCGTTGTAGGTTACTTCTCTATAAACACAAGCCTAAAGAATAAAGAAAGAGAAGTAATGCACAGAGAAAAAAATGGCTTTGCTCCCAGGAATTTTTTTTTCAGTAGGTACAGATGAAAACATTCAAAATAAAGTAAAATATTTAACTAACATTTATATAATTTCACAGGATGTCTTAATATATCTAAGTATTGCATTCAATACTAATTGTATTGCAGAATAATTCGGGATACAATTCTTCAATGCTCATTCATGTGAGAATATACAAAAACAAAAGTTTGAGCAAAAGGACTACATGCAATTTAGGAGTTACTAAACACAAGTAAAAATTGGGAATTTGGTCTGTGAGTGTCCCTACCTCATACTGATCAACATTTAAAGTATGAACTTGATTAAATAATTTTTTTTAAACAAAAGCTAGGTTTTTCCAATCCAGAACTCTGTCACAAAGTATGTTATTAAATCACTTTCTGTTGTGAAACTTATTTTTTCTGATTATGACTATCCACATCAACAGATTTCACTCTGGATGCTTTGAATGCATTTTTATTTTTCCTAAGCTGTTTTAAAGCCTCATTGAAGTAGTAATGTATGGGTACTTCACACCTCTTCAACTATATTTCTCATGATATATCTCAGCAAGTTTATCCACAAAGGAATACTCCCAGCTAACATACATTTCCCTGGCAGTTGAGAAGCCACATTTTTAAAGTGTGAGACAGCTGTGCTGCGTTTCCTGTAAGCCACAGTACTGGCTTAGTTGGATACAAAATATATCTGAGCCCATTCAGAATGAAAAATGCTTTCATTGCTTAACTGACCTTTCTTGAAAATGTTTATTCTTTGGAAAGTTTTGAAAAAGAAAGTAAAACATCTAAATATGAGCTGTTTTACAGAGCTAAAGTCTCATTTTAAGATTCTATGCTTGACTCAAGATAAAATGAAATTTGTTAAGTTTTTTTGTATTTGATCACTGCGAAATCTTTCTTTGAGATGAAGTCATGGTTCTAGTTTCCTCACTATGTACCACTGAGTGTTGGAAGATTCTTTTGTTCACTGTGTAAGGGTGCTGGAGCATAGTTTTAATTGCAATATTTATCTTAACCAGTAACTATTACACCTATTGAAATCAATTGTTCATGTCTCCATTTTGAAATACCAGCTTCTTTTGCTAGTGCATAGAAGGAAGTCAGAATGGCTAGGACAGAAGAAAGCAAACACAAAAGTTGAATGTCATTTATCTGCTGGAATTACATGCTTTTATAATATATATTTTACAAATTGCATTTTCCAAAATACTTCTTAAATGGGGAGAAGTTAAATGAAATGATGTCAATACCCATGTGTCACACACAATGAGCCTTGCACCGCTCTGTTGTTCTATGCAGAAGCTAGTGATAATCAGTACCATCTTTATGTTCAAACTTGAAAAAAAGAAGAAATCTGTGTTCTCACCCCATTCAATACCAGAAAACCAAGCCTTGTTTCTGTAAAAAAAAGCTTCTGTAGCCTTTGATATTACACTAGTTCACTGAAGGGCAATGTCTCCAAACGTTCCCTCTTTGTGAGAACAAATTCACGTTATGAGCTCCCACTGGCACCATCTGGCCCAGAGTCAAAGGGAAAATCCAGAGAATACACACAGAATGAGTGCATTTGCAGTGAAACTGCAATTGAGGACAGTTATGTTTAGTTATACTGGTAAATGCTGTAAGTCTTACTGTGATCTTGGGGGAACATGTCTGTGTGTATGTGTGTGAGAGTTGTGTTTTTAGACAAAAACTTCCAGTGTGAGTCCACAATCCCATAAAGATATTTAACTACTTTAGGGATAGACAACCTGACAGATAAGCTGCTAAAATTTGTAAACTGTTTTACTATTACTACATCATATTATCTATCTTCTTTTTTTTTTTTTTTTTCCAGAGACAGAGAATTCAGCTATTTCAGAGTCTAAAATATCTAAGTCAAATCAAACCACTGCTCCTAGACACATGCTGTTTAACAGAAATGATTTATTGATTTCAATATGTAAGGGATAGGATAAAATGTAGTACAAAAACGCGTCTATATTGTTTGGTTTTTTTTTTTCATAAAAATCTAGTAATAAATGGGGTAACATGACTAGATACCTTTGAAAAAGTGACAAAATGCATTTATATGCTTAAAGTCCACCTTTTGCATGTACATATTAATACACAGAGTGTAAATCTATGCTTAAGTAGCCCTTCTGAGTGATAGCAAAGTTTAGCTGTGAACGTATCTCTGAGTGCAGGCAACACAGCAGAGGGTCTGTGTCCATCTCCATAGCTAGAAACTATACTCAGGATTTTCTGAGTTATAAGTCTTGTTTTTAACTATTCCTTAAAACGTTTCTTATTTTGTCCAGATCCTTTCTGAGCCTACCTGAAGTCTGAACACATAAAACATCCTGAGGAGCTGTGTGAGAGTATCTCCTTTTATTTTTTTCACCTTACTTCTTTCTTTTCCTGTCCCCTAGCCCTTCTATTGGAAAAGAGAGGAAATAATAACACCTTCTGATTTTCAGTCTTATCATAATTTTTATTGGTCTTTATTCTATTCCTTTTCACTCATCCCTTTCCTAGGCTGATGAGTTCATGTCTATTTAGTTATTCCTTCTACCAATATTATTATTTAGCTTTGAACATCCCTGATACCCTTTTCTGCACTTTTCTCAATTCTTGTTCGCACCTCTCAAAAATAATATAACAGACATGGAAACATTCAAAATGTAGTTGCATGATGAATTAATGCAATGATACAATAATGCTTTCTCTTTTGTATTATTTTTTGAATAATTTCTAGCACTCTTTGCTTCTTTTACTGTTTGTGATCTGGTGCTTCCATAAAATTGCATTACAATATCAGCATCTCTATTCTCTGCCTACTGCTCAGGTTGGATGCAGACTGAATTCTTACTCTGTATGAAATCATGTTTTCAATGCAGAAACTCAGAGCCAGGTTTGCTTTCAAGTAGGCTTAGTCTTGAAAAGAGTTTTATGAACACCAGCAAATCTTAAGGACAAAATAGTTGGAAATCTTCTACTTGAAAAATTCTGTACAACAAATGGTAGGGTTTTGTTATCACAGAATATTCTGAGTTGGAAGTGATGCACATGACCATTGAGTCCATCTCTTAAGTAAACGGCCCATGCAGGGATCAAACCCACTACTTTGGTATTACTAGCACCATACTCTAACCAAGTGAGCTGCAGAAAGCTTGAGAAAATCTTGTAAATACCCTGTGAGTGTCTGCTAGAATTGTTATTCAAAGGTCAATATTAAGAAGAGCTTGGGCTTTCTTGCCCTTGTAATAGTAGAATTTAAGGTTAAAATTTGAAAACTCTTAGGTATGACTCTGAGACCATCCCAACATTTTTTTTTTTAATTTTATAATAATGATGTTAATTTGAAAGGTCTGATGTTGAAACCCTATTTGATTTTTAAAGTTTGTAGAGTATATTTTGATATACTGTATATTTTAATCTTGAGCCTTGTACTCTGCTAAAAGCTCATGGGGAAAAAAAAAATCTCTTATATTTCAATTCAAGTAGAAGTAATAGCTACATATTGTTCATCCCCTCTTCTGAAAAAAAATGAGGGTAATTTTTACCAATTTACCTAAAAGCTAGAAAACGTAATGGGGATTCAAAGGCTGAATGTGAGAAGAAAAGAGCAAACAGTGATAAAATCAAATGTTTCTCATAAAATAAAATAATAAAATAAGAAACCTCGAATGAATTTTGCACAAGACAAGGTTTAATTACTGCCTTTTTTCCACTGTTAGAGAAAAGGGATGAGAAAAACTTCCATAGTGGATTATTTTCATTTGTATTGAGAGTAAGAGTTAGACCTTTTGCTTTAGTCAGGCTTCCTAATATTCCCAGATACTTAATCTGCTTAAGAAAGGGGACCTTTTTGGGCAAGTAAACTTGAAAAATCATACTGCATATTTCTATGCACTTCAGCTTGCACTTTATTCTCTTAAAGGCCTTGACAAAATTTTCTGCTACTATTTTATTTACATCTACTAAACTAAAGCTGGTAGAACTAAAGATATGGAAGTGTGTGGGTGTTTGACCTCTCTGATGGAGTCAGGAGTCCTGTGACATAGAATCGTGGAATCAGAATGGCTTGTGTGGGAAGAGACCTGAAAGATCATCCAGTTCCAACTCCCCCACTATGGACAGGGACATCTTTCAGTAGACCAAGCAGCTCAAAGTTTCATCCAACCTGTCTTTGAACATTGCCTAAGACACTCAGGGGCAACCACAACTTCCCTGGCAGCCAGTGCCTTACTACCCTTGCATTACCTATGAAGCATTAAACAAGCTTACGTATCATCTAAATATCTGTATAGAGTGAAGTGCTTGGTCTAGTGGCTTTATGTCAATAACTGTACTCTCATTCATCCCTGTCCAAGGTTGCTACTCATGTTGAACAAATATTGCGTGTTCTTAATTTTTCACATCAGAACTTCCTACATCTGTTTTCAGCAGTAGTGCAGTACTTCAGCAGTTTCAGAATGAAGTAAAACACTTTAATTTCTTTATACTATCTTAGTTTACCATAGTTTTCAGAGTATAATACGAAACACAATTCTGCAAAGTGTATGTGGAAGATTGAGATGTTTTTGTGTCTAGGAATATGACCAATCTCTTCACAGATTGCTTTCACAGGTTTTGTTTTTTGCAGTTCATGGTAGTGGTTGACCCCCTTTCTAGTACTGGATCTTCATGAGGAACTTGCTGCATTTCATGAACATAATCTGCTTCCATGTAAGCCTAGTTACTTTCCATCAAAAAATCTGTCAGTGAACAGTAGTCCAGCCCCTTGAGTTTTGTATAGCTTTTTTACAAAGTGCTGGTGACAGTTCCTGGGAAGCTACCAGAGCAGGCCTGTGTAAGACCAAGTTAAAGTAAACTTGGACTTGTGTTTCCTTTTGTTGCCCTTTACATTCCTCAGGCTCTGGTTGGTGGCTGGAAACAGAACAGTCTTAAAAAGTCATCCTACATAACACTTAGCTACAGTCAAGGGATTGTGTGAAAGACAAAGCAATTTTTTAAAAAATAGCTTTTTGTAGGTGTCATTTTCACACACTTGAAGTCTGAGGCCAGTTTTACCAGTTATAATAGACACAACATTTCTGATTCCACAGCAATGGCTCCATTTGAACATATGTTCTAGTAAAAGCAGTGGAACAATCACCAACATGAATGAACACCATAGAAGGTGCAAACTGGAAATATCTAAAACATTTTAATTACCAATTTAAAATTTTTAATTTAAAAATTATTTTAAAAATAAAGTTTTACTGCTACTTGTTGCAGCATATGTATTTTAAGCTTCCAGACAGTCACTTATTACAAAAACATCAACCTTGCTGCACTACCCATGTTCCTTTGTCTGGGACTGTGAAATCACCAGGACAATGTTACACACTAAGCATAAATATGTTCTCTGACACAAGTATCTTGCAGATTAAGTGAAAAATAAAGGTATCATAAGGAAATAGAACAGGAATCAAGGCAAGTAAAGTTTTTTAGGCTGAGTGCCCTTGTAGTACCATCCCGTTGTCAAATTTTGCATAAACACCATGGAGAAGAAAAAAGAAATTTAAAGATAGATCATGGTGCAGCTTCGTCAGGGAACTCCTCCCCAAAAGAATGGAATATAAAAGATATAAACAACTCTTTAACCTTAACAAGACATTGACACCATATTGGGTCAGACCTGGAATTTGGGGTTAATAAGATTTCCTCGGTAGAGAGGTCTAAAGATGTTTTTTAAAAGAAAAGATACGGTTTACATTTAATGAGAAAATAGTTTTAAAAACCTACAGCTAGAAACATAAAAAGTAAAAATGCAACATATGAATAAATATGTCTTTTTTATTCATAAGCAAGGAATAAATTTTTACATTATTCCTGATTCGTATTTTATGTGATAGAAGGAGTCCAACAGTAAGGTGACTTGTACTTGATACAGAAAGTGGCTAAATAAAATAACAGTTTTGTTTCTTGTGAGATTATGTCCTGTGATTACACACTCTCTCACTTCTACCTTACCTCCATAGCAATTTGCTTCCAGTTTCAGCCAAGTTAAAAGAATTTTCACTATAATTTCCTACAAATTTTACCAAAGATGAACAAAAAGGAAGTAGCATCTCCCAGATGAGACTTAGACAAAAAACCCTGTAAAGACTGTTTGGGAGCAGCCAGCTGACCATGTAACTTACTCTGTGTAACAAGTGCCCTGATAGGCCAACCATATAGGCTATTCTCTGTTCATAAGATCTCGTATGAGTCCCTTCAAAAGGATAGAGACAGTAATTGGATGTACTGAAGTATTAATGGAGAAAGGAAGCAAATCCTTAAAGAAAAAAGCCTCATTAGCATTGCTCAGGGAACAGGTTTTCACTGCCTTAAGCAGAAACAATTTGGAATTTGAAAAGATAACCCTACACCTGAATGGTCATAACCTGGGCCTGTTAAAATTATTGTAGTGTGTCACTCCAGTTATACTATCTTTCAGGCTCTCATTAAAATTTATTATTTAAATATTTTAAAGTAATGTAGTGCCACAAAGTTATTCCTCCACTCATACTGTATTAGACTGAATTTAACTGATCATACATGGTAAACATTGACTTTTTCAAGACAGGCAAAAGTAATAATACAGAGGTACACAGGTGACAATTAGTAACTGAGTTCCTGTGTGCGAAGGGTAGCCTTCAAATTCACAACAAATATTGTTTCTTCTCCCCAACTCACCCAGGCTGCTGAAAAAGTCTCCAGGCACTGATCCTCTTCCTACATTCATGAAACCTTGATGACTGGACAACAGGATGAAAGAGAAGGGGAAATTTCACAGAGGAGATTGGTGTGCCCTTCTGGTTCCATACTACTAATTTTGCTGATGACAACTGCTATGGGTCTGGTTTCATTTTTAAAATTTTATTTTCCCTGCAAGCGGTGGGGTGTTCCTCTTGGCCCCTCCTCTCTACCGGGTGAGCCACAAGGGGCTAGGATGATCCCTGTGTGCATAGCCCACTGGCACTGCTCTGGCAGCAGCACTGCTATGGGAACAGTGGCCGCAGCGTGGCACCAATGTGGCAAGGAGTGGCCCCGGCAGGTCCTGTGCCTGGGCCAAGTGGAGGCAGTGCCAGTGGTGCTGGGGTGGCAGCACAGTGTGGGGGCCTGAGAGGGAGCTGGGCTGGCAGTGACATGGTGGTGGCCACAAGGAACTCTTGGGGCTGCTGGTGTGCGGGGGCTGATGGATGGATGGAACTGGAACTGGGAGTGTGTTTAGTCACGGCTCACTCTCTCAAGACCTTATGCCATGCTGTGTGGATGTGCAGAGGTGGGGCTTCTGGCACACTGCTGCTTCAGATCTGCTGCAGCCTGTGCAAGCCCAGCTTGAACCATCCCATGAGGGAGACTTCTCACCAGAGAGGTTTTTCCTTTCTGTTTTTGTTCAACTGGAACACTGCTGAGAATGCACCTGCCCACAGCCCAGCCCAGGTTGCCTCTCAGAATGAGTCATATCCATGATCTTTGTCACAGCAGCTTCAGTCATGAGGCTGGACTGAGTTTGGACAAAAGTAGAGTGTTCTTGTTGTTGCTGTTTTTTCTTATTACTATGCTCCATGTTCTAATATATCTATTTAATTAAAGAGCTGTTCTCCCTTCCTTATACATTTGTGACCTTTTTTTTTTTACTTTAAGGTTTTAAGCTGCATATTTGTCTTCAAACACAGAAAATTACCAAAATAAAAAA
This sequence comes from Serilophus lunatus, assembly GCA_013399895.1. Lineage (NCBI taxonomy): Eukaryota > Metazoa > Chordata > Aves > Passeriformes > Eurylaimidae > Serilophus > Serilophus lunatus. The sequence goes on from VXBA01001221.1 coordinate 577,555, forward strand.
CAAAACAAAACAAACTAGATAATTTATCAGCATAGAGGAGCTCTTCAGAAAAGTAAAAAACTTTTTTTTGTTTTTGTTACTAAAGTAAAACAGCGTAGAAGACTGTGGATAAGAAAATCTGCTAAGCAACACAGTTATTTTGACATAGTTACTTCTCAGAGTGAAACCACATGTTAAAATCTATATGAAACTGAATTTAGTAGGGCAAGTGAAGTAAGGCTATTTTTTTCTGAATTGGATGCTTTGAATGGAATTTTAAGTTAAAACTTCAGGAGAGTAGGATGAGAATTGCATGACATAGATCTTAAGATGTCACATAGGTCTTAAGATATTCAGTTTGCCTACTGAAAACGTCTCAAAGCACATTTTGTCCAAGCCAAAGGGTATTTCTGTGATTCTAAAGTGAAATCTTTGCAATAGTGGTTTATGTTATGCCAACCTTAAGAGTTGCATATTGGATGTTTTTCATATATATTCTGTTTTCAAGAAGTATAACTAAATGCACCAAAGAAAAAGCTCTGACAAATTCACAGTTCCTAATCCTGTCCAGCTATATTACAACATTCTTGTCTATGGAGCTATTTGACAAGAAAACCAAAGAGGCTATGTGCCTCTTTGCAGGATAGACCTTTTTCATATTCTTTGACTGGAAGCAGTCATAGGCACTTCTCCTCTTTTATGTCACTTAAAACTAGGGTTGTTATTAAAAATGTATGGTGCCTATCTATTCCAATATAAAGTTTCAAATTACAATGAGCATGACAGTGCTTTATGCTATGTTTTTCCTAAAGAATATCCTTAGCTATGTTCGCTCAGTGAAGTAAATGTATGCTTTTAGTCATATTTATGCAATTTTGCATTTTAATATTGTTTTATTTTTGAATTTGAGTTACTTCTGCAAAGCCATCATAAATAAAGGACGTAAATAAATAATAGTGACCTGGCTCTTGGGAAAGTACGTATATACTCAGGACCCAATCAAGTAAAGGACAGGAAAAGTTGGTGAGCTACTTAATACGAGCCCTGGCTCAAAAGATACATCAACTGGATTGCATTAATAAGTCTGTGTTCTGAATTTTTTCTCAATGCTTTTTATTGGGTTTCACCAATCTTCTGTAACAAAAAGCCGCAAAGCTGAGGAAGATGAGTTACATTAGCGAGACACCATACTTGACAATATATTATACTGTGAGTATGTCAGAGAACTGAATTCAGGCAATGACAAAGTCTTCACCTCTGAAAAGAAAAAGAAGCAACAAAATCTTCAAGTATTTGTGTTGTTGAGAAGATCTGTCAAAGAGTTTAGTAGTGCAGTACACTCAAGTTTGACAGCTGCTCTTTTAGCATCATTGCAAAGTGCTGTTATACCTGCTACCCTACTGTTATTTTCTTCTGGTGTTCTGACACAAGAAAGATTTTAATTTCTACCAGTTTCATTGTTCTTGTCACGTCTTTCATCAAGCTAATTTTAACTTCAAAATAACCTGAAATTGTCCAAAACTTTGAAGTCATCTCAGTTGCAGTAAGAAGATGAACTCAGTGATATCTAGATACGCCTTCTAATAATTTTTTTCCCAAATTCTGTGATTTTAATTCCTTCAGTCGAAGAAAGATCAAATTACTATGGAGTTTCTTATCCTGTATAGTGCATATACTTAGAATATTATTTAGTGATTAGGACATTACCTAGTTATTGTAATGGATGCAACAAAACCTCCTCATTTGTTCGTGCTTTTCTGCAGAACCCATCACAAAGTGGTTACGCACACTGTTTGAGCCTTGCCACCTAACAACATCAATCTGTTAGGAATAGATAGCCGTTTTAGTAGGGGGTCACAGGCTTGCCAAAAAAGCTGCATGCTGAATTCACAGCCAATGGGAAGAAGACAGGCAGACTGAATATCCCTCAAGCTTACCTGGCAAACACAGCTCTTCACTGCTTTCCATGTTATCCCTGCTTTTGTAGTTTTCCAGTCTTTTTTACAGAGGACAAATAAAGCAAAAAATGCATTGACTTTTTTTTTTTTTAAAAAAAAGTACTTTGGAATTTCAGTGTTTTATAAAGATATAAAGATTTCATTTAGGGAAGTCTGGCATAAGTTTTGTTTGTTTCTTTTTGCTGTCCCATATGAACTGCTGCTCAGATCGGTTTTGTACTGCAGTTCTCTGGAAGGATCTCAATTCCCATTGGGCTCTGCAATCTCTGAATAAATGGTGCATCAGGGAAATTCTTGGCAGTGGTGCCTTCTGGATTTTTTCACTATAACTGATTTTACAAACTCACCTACTATTACTCACCACAGGATCTGGATAGAAAAAAAAGATGTGTCGTAGTAATTCTTCAGTGCCAGGTAGAACTGAGTGCTTTGGGATATTTGTGGTGTGGTCCTCACTGTGCACACTCTGATATTCAATGTGAAACTTCATATGTTTTTTTCTTTGAGATATCTACCCCAGTAGGGGCTGACAGAAACAGATGAACACATAGAACAAGTCATGTCCATCATGTGACATTAATGTGAATCAGTGTATCTGTGGTTATTACAGATGGGATTAAATGACATACTGGACTACTGAAGCAGTTTTGCATAAACTGTGTTATGCTTAGAAGGCAGCCTTGAAAAACAAAAATCTTTTTCTTAATGAACAACATGGACTGCCTTTTTTTAGAGGCAGAACTTAGTATTTTTTCTGGGTTGTGTAAGAAACGGAAAAAAATTATCTTTTCTCAAGCACCACAAAGGAAGAAGAGGACAGTGATAATATCTAACATGTTGTGCACAGTCACACTCACTGGATAGCTGTAGCAAACACATAGGGATCACAAACAAAACTGACAACAGAAAGCAATAAATTTTCTCGCAGTTTTCTAATTTATTTGAATGGGAAATAGCAAGGGTCTTTAAGCTGCAATCCACACAATCAACAATGCTGTTAATGGCTATTCTCATATTTCTGGAATTCTATTAAGTGAGTAAATTTTAGGTCCCTGTGATATACAGTGCATGTTCTGATGTTACTCTAAAATAAAACTGACTTTCAGCTTAAAATTAAAGTGTAATATGTCAGGTATAATTGAGGTGGTGCAATCGATTACACTAATCATATAGCACAGATAACTGTAGGATTTTCATGTCCGTGAATAGAGAAGGAGGCCTATCTTTTATTGCCTTTAGAGAAGATGGGAATAGAAGACATTTCATTGGAAAGACCTCTTTGGTTTTGCTCCAAATGGCAGTTAAGCTATAAAAGTAGATACTAAACCCACATAATATGTTAGTCTTAGGAAAAGGGAGAATCCTATTTCACTACTGTTCTGTGGAATTGAATATATTATGCTAAACCTTTGTGACCCTTCAGAAAAAGATTTGAATACAGAATGAAAGTATGAGCAAAAGTAGAGGAGATAAGAAGTTCAGGCAAAGGGGTAAAGGTTTGCTGTTGATAGAAATGTCACAAAGGGGCAGAAGGACAAGGAAGGCAAAGCTAGGCACTCTGCAGCTACTGTGGGGACATTCCGCCTGTGACAGCAAACCAAGGAAGAGTGAGGTAGAGGGGGAAAAGCCAGATAGCAAAAAGGAGAAAATGTTTTATTTGCGATCAACAGAGAACTCATTTGTACCTTGTCTCCCTACAAGTAATTAATTAACAGGGCAAGAAACAATATCCTGAACTCAGCAGAGTGATGGAAAAGGAAATAGACAGAAAGAAAAAAATGAGAAACTTTTGCCATTAGAAAAAAAAGTGATAGAAAAAGAGATTTGTCCATACCATATTCAATGAAAAGGTGTGAAAGCTGGATACTTACAAGGAAGCATAATCACAGGAAATATAAAAAAAAAACAAACCAAAACAAAAAAACCTGGAAAGACAGCAAGTATGTGACAGAGAAAATGTAGAGAAAAGTAGAATGATGTTTTAGATACCAAAGTTAAAGACAAGAATTTGGAGAATAAAGGGTAAATGGATTGTGGTGTCTGAACAATCAAATGAATAATCAAAAACATTAGGTTGGATACATACAACAGCAAGTAAAATACGGAAGATAGACTGAAATAAGAAACATGGGTGGACAAATAATTAGCAGAGATATGGCAATGGAATTACTTTCTTATTTTGTTTTTTACAGAAAAAAAAATGCATTTTTAATGGACACACTATAAGTTTTTATGATTTGGTGACATTTTAGTGCATTGAAAAGGAAACACACTTCTTTCTTTTTTAACACAAAATCATAGAATATCCTGAGTTGGAAGGGACTCGTAAGGATCGCTGAAGCTTGGCTCTTGGCCCTGCACAAGAGCTCCAAGGATCACACCATGTGCCTGAGAGCACTGTCCAAACATTTCTTGAACGCTGTAGGGCTTGATGGCTTGAACACTTCCCTAGGGAGCCTGTTCTAGCACTCAAGCACTCTCTGGGTGAAGAACCTTTTCCTAATATCCTACTTAAACATCCCCTAACAAAGCTTCATGCCACTACCTCGGACCCTGTCACTTGTCACAAGAGTGAAGAGATTAGCGCCTTCCCCTTTACTTTCTCTTGTGAGGAAGCTATCTGTCCTTCTCCCATCAGTGAACATACTCTCATCTGTGATGTTTTCCAAAATGATAATTAGCTTCTTTCCAGAACCATTTATTAACTTAATCTAAAAGAGCTGTAAGTTAGTGACACCAATATGTAAAAGCAGATAGTGAGATTAAATAAAACCTACCTGGCAAATCAGTGCTAGTTCAACATGCAAAAGAACAACAAAAACATTTATTTTCAGTAACTTATTATTTTAAGTGGTAATGTGGAAGAGTACATGTTCTTCTATTTCAAAAAATTAAATCCACAGACAGAAAATATTATAATATAATATATTATAATATTATAATATTATATATTATAATATTATTATAATATTATAATATGTGTGATTTTTTCCATCAGTTAGCTGATGGTTATAAGTTACTGTAGTGGTTTAACCTGGGCTATATGCCAGAGGCTCACTACAGCTACTCTCTCACTCTCCTCTGCCAAACAGCAGAGGAGACAAAATATATAACAAAAGGCCTCACAAGCTGAGATAAGGACCATAAAAGATTCCTCACTAATCACCGTCACAGACAGAGAGTCCATGTGGGGATAATAGTTAAATTTATTGCTAACAAGATCAGAGTTTGAGTGAGAAACAAGAAAAGACACCTTTCCCCCCATCCCATCCTCTTTTACACTCAACCGCCTCTCCCCCAGCAGTCCAGGCAAACGGGTGGGGGTGTGTGCGTGCTATGGGCAGCTGTTGCTTCCATCTGCTACTTAGGAAGAAGAGTCCTTCTAACTGCTTTTCCATGGGGTCCCTCTCTTGGGAGACAGCTCTTCAGAAACTGGTCCAGCGTGGGTCTCTCTCATGGCCCATCCCATGGGCAGCAGCTCTTCAGACACTGCTGTCACACGGGTCACATTCCACAGGGTGCAGTCCTTCAGGTGCAGACTGCTCCAGTGTGGGCCCCGCAGGCCACAAGTCCTAACAGGAGAATCCTGCTCCAGCATGAGCTCTTCTCCCCACGGGCCACAGTTCCCTGCCAGGACCCTGTTCCAAAATGGGCCTCCCACGGGCCACAGCCTTCCCCTGACATCCACCTGCTCCAGCATGGGCTCCTCCACGGGTTGCAGGTGGATCTCTGCACTCCTGTGGTCCTCCATGGGCTGCAGGGGCACAGCTGCTTCACCATGGTCTTCCCCATGGGCTGCAGCTGGATCTCAGCTCCGGCACCAGGAGCATCTCCTCCCCTTCCTTCTGCACCTTGGTGTCTGCATTGTTGTTCACAAGTTATCACTCTGCTCCTCTCCAGCAGCTATCTTCATCTAACCTAACTTTTTTTTAATCCTTCCTTCTTAAATGTGTTATTATGGGGGCGTTCCTTTATCTTTTCATTGGCCTGACCTTGGCCAGCAGCGGGCCCAGCCTGGAGCCAGCTGGCATTGGCTCTGCTGGACATGGGGAAAACTTCCAGTAGCTTCTTGAAGAAGCCTCCTCCTCAACCCCTCCACTGCCACCAAAACCTGGCCACAGAGAAAACAGTACAGTTACTTAAGTACAGAACTAGGGAAATTAATTTAAAATGCATGCATGCTAACATTATAAAATTAAATGCAACTTGAGAAGAAAGATTCTTGATTTGTGTTTGGAGCCAAATCTTCAGAATAAATTGCAAATACTCAAGTTTAGTCCTTAAAATACATCTAAAGGAGACATCCTTAGAATCACATTTTAGAAAGAAGACAGTACATGAATAGATTAACCTGCATCACCTGTAACCCAGGCAGGTTCTGACTTTCACGGAAGGAACAAAAAAAAATAAAAAAATGAATCCTGGCAAGCCATGAAAGCTAGTTTTCGTGAAACTATTGTTTATTAACAATTGCATGTGTATGTGCATTCATGCATGGCTGAGCAGGTTTGCATGCATGAGGACTGGATAAACAAATTCTGTATTCTTCCCATGCCATAAATTCTTCTTCCGAGTTGACTTATTTGTTTCTGGAATGGAAAATTCAACCTTTTATTGGTCATAAGGTAATGAAACTCATTCATTTAATTCCTTACATTCAGCTGTGTAACTTTAGCTTACTTGGCAAGGAGAAAGGTCAACAAAGCAGGACTGTATTTCATTTACTAGAAATGACAAATCCAAAATTAAAGAAAGATAAATAAACTTTAAATGAAAATGACAGATTAGTTTTTCAAGGGAGTGTAATATTTGCATATCAGAAGTTTTATTTTCCCTAGGATTTTCTGCAAATGCTGCCTCATATTTCCTCCTCGATCTGCCCAACCTTCAGGGAAACCTAAACAAAACAGACCAGACAGTGGAAATTGTGAAGTTCCTCATAGATCTCCCTCATGTATTTCTTCTAGTCTCCTCCTTTAAATTCACAATAGAAATGTACAAGATATGAAGTAAAATGTTGCAAACAAAATCTGCCATCAAGAATGGTTTTCAGACACAAGCTACAAAAAAATCTATGAAAAATATAGTGTTTTTAACTTCTATTTTGAAACTCCATTTGATATTTAAGATATTTCCAATTCTATTAAAGCATTTTCTTTTCTACTGTTTTAATTGATTAAATTTAATCTAGTAAAATTACGACATTTTGAAGAGTGTCTTATTTAACAAAAAAGTCTTTACATTATAAGCTGAATTTTTAGCCTAACAACTTTAAAGAGAAAACACAGACATTGACAGTTAAATGTTGAAATTAATCAGGTAGACACACTTCCACATTTTCAGTCCATGCGATGCAGTGGAAGGCAGTTTGTTTGGTTGGTGAGAAATTCACCTATTTTAACAAAGGTCACCATGCTAAAGAGTCCGTCTGGATATGTTTTTCTGGACTGTAAGTGAAGCTTTCAAGTGGATGTTTTTCATTTCACTGAGAACAAAAACATCTCATGTAATTCACAGTAACATGGCCGTGGAGAGTAGACAAGTGTCTTTTTGTAAGTAAAAGGAAAAAGCCTGGAAATAAATACAGATAATGGAGGAAACTCTAATTTATTTTCTACTCATAAATGAACACCTATTTATATTAGGAATGCATCTTCTAGTGATAACTTCTCTAGCTTACTTATTTACTTTTTCAGGATTGTTTTCTTTCAGGGCAGTGGAAGCATAGAAGAAATAAATACAAAGTAAAGATGATATAAGTCTTATTCTCATTTCAGCAAATTCCTGACATTTCCACTATCTTGCACGATAATTTTTCCATTGTATTACACACTGTTTTGAGTTGCACTTGGATTACCACGTTTTCCAACAGGAAAATTTAGGGAAAAGCAGTCTAACTGACAGTGGAAGTCAAACAGAGAGCTTTAAAATACCTTCAAAAGAAGGATTTTGGTCAGAACTACACAAAGATGCTCCAAACAGAGTATGTATTATCCTGTTTTACAGTGACCCTCTATGTATTCAGGAAGCCTCCACCTAAAACTAAAAAATTGCTGATACCTAAACAGGTTATGATTAGGAGCCTTTTTTATAACAGAATTGATGGGATTTTTTTTTCCTAGAGAGAAACACAAGAGTTATACAAAGGGTGGCTATATCAAAAAGGAATTTCTTAGAAGAAAATTTGAAATATACGAGACTGTGAAGCAATTCCTTGCATATTACTAGGATTTTTAGTTACTAAGGGTCACTGGTCCCCAACATGGAACACACATTTTTTATGATGTTTTATTTGAGGTAAAATGGAAGTATAGAGGGAAAAATAAATAAATTCTATCTGAATGCAACAGAATTGTGTTTAAAAATAAAATATTCTTAATCCACTGAACTATTTTATTTTTAATAGTTCCAATTTAATTATGTTACACAACTATTGCAACCTGTTTTTTATGCTCACTTTAATATTCAGATGCAATTTTCAAGAAAACACATGAAGAATTTTTTTCTGTACCTGCTGAAATCTAACTATCAGCTTTTTCAAAAAATTGAACTAAAAATTAAGAAAAACCTTTTGATATTTACAGAATTCTATCCTTCAAGCTCTCACTTCTTAGAGACTTGATCAGTTTCCAGAATTGTAATTCGGGTTTCTGTCTCTCTCCAGCCTTAACTACCACTTATGGAGATTGTGCTTCAGTCTTTTGTATTTTCAGTGTCATGAGGACATTGAGGACAGTCTCATGAAAATCATTGCCTTTTAGAGAATATGGAAATGGACATAACAAGAATGAGAACACGATTACCTTTTTAAAGCATTGGCCTAAATGTGACATTTAGTAATTTAAAATGGAATTAATTCACATTTTGGAACATTTTTCTGGGCTAGACAAATTATACAAGCAGAAAACAAATTAAGAAACTTTTTTTTCCTTGATCAGAATTAAATTAGAAAAACACTGAAGAAAGAAAGGGCTTTGTTAAAAAATGGAAAGAGGAAATGGAAAAGGAAAACAAAATAATTCAGTTATGCAGTCCTATATTCTCTGGATATTCTCTTGTAAGATCATTTAGGGATATATCAAACTATACAGAAAATGACATTTCATGCATTTAAAAATTGTAGGGAGGCACGTTTTTTTCCTACATGTCCTGACAAATAGCAGAACAACACAATAACAAAAAATAAGTCCACTGCCCATTGATTTGATAGGCATTTCAGTCCCTTATATTTATGGTTTAACAGCTGGTTCTCATTTCTTTTCACTCAATTCGCAAGGAGATACTGTACTATTCAGCCAAATAAATAAGTGAAGAAAAATACTGTTAAGAGCTGGTTTGACTTATGGATTCATTCAATTCAATAATCTGGAGAGCATGATTGCTTTAAAGTCTGAAATTGAACAACATCTTAGTAAAAATTAAAAACAAAGGAATGGACTCTGGTAATTGCTTATTAAATTTTCAAGCCCCAGTGACAATAACAAGTTTAAATTGATTGCTCAATACATTTGAAATAGATGGTACTGAATGCACAACAAAACCACACCAGCATAGCAAATGACTAGACATTCCTGAATGGATAAGTACCTCAGTACTTTATTACCTCTGGAGAGTTTAATGAATTTAATAAGGCAGACTTGAATGGATCTGATGAAGATGCTGTGCATCATGCATAACTAGTACTGGGTTGCACCAAGCATCATCTCAGCTTAGTGCTTTGGTGGATAATATGCTTTTTCCACATGTACATTCTGGCTTTCTCAACCCTCTTGATAAAGTCCTCCACTTCCTTACTGCAGAGGCATAATGTGGGTTTTTTTCCCTGATGCAAACATAGAGTTTCTGCATGCCAGTTGAATTTTCACGGAGCATTTCACTTCAATATATAAAGTCCAGGAATTCAACACCAGAAACCAACCGAAAAAAAGTATTTCCACATATGGGATTTGGGACGGACAGGTTGGACTACAAGGTCTTGTCAGAGTGTATAAAAAGAGAAAGGAAGAAGATAAGGCAACAGGACAAAAAAAAGGCCAGATTTTAAAAAAGCAGCTTTAGAAGGAAAGCTGGCTTCTAAATCCCAATACTCATCTTCAGAGAGCATTTCAAAATGTTATAAGGTATCCTGAAAAAGTCATATAAGCTGGAGCAATGGGGGTAGGAATATATGAGTAAGAGAGAAAGGGGAAAAATAAAGTACTTGCACAAAAGAGGTAGATTAGAGTTCTCACTTTCACCCTGACTTTTCACAATAAAGTATTAACATTAATCACATACAGTTTCTGACTGTTAGTAGGGGAAAGACTATTTGCTCAGACCTGTGAAATGATGTATTTTTTACTTGTCTTCTGGAGAAAACACACTGTGACAGAGTCTGCCAGTAAATACTGAGAGATGCAGACAAAGAAGCATGAACTCAGCCAACTAAACCGATCGACAAGATGAGAGTTAACATGCCTGTGTTGTTACAGCAGCAGCAATTCTACCCCTTAGAGTGTGCTGCTGCCCAGATTGCTTGGCAAGCCACAGGGTGAAACTACTATCTTGCCAGCTGCTGTCTTTAAGGCTGCTTTAGATTTAAATGTATATTTACAGAGCCTAAATTTTATAGTTCTAACACAGGTTCAAGGATCACTTCAAAGGTATCCAACTTGTGAATTTAAGTGGATGAAAACAATATTATAGGTCATTAGAAAGAGCCCAAGTGTGCCAAAGTCAGCCTGAAATTGTGGCATACACAAACAATTGCAAGCATTTACTTCAGAGCATGGCTCCTAATAGCTGAGCAATGTAAGTGGAGAAATAGAATGATAGAATGGATTATAAGGACTTCTTTCACTTTCTTTTTTTTTTTAATACCATTTTTTTTAACAAGCAAGAAGTAACACTGTGAAAAAAATTTAGAACATCTGTTGAATGAAAATAAATTAAAAAATTCTAGGCAAAAGGATTATGAAGCGATCCCTTTCTATTTCTCGTCCTTTCCTCTGGAAGGTGAGATCCTGCTTACTGATCCCAGTTTTTGTGGGTTTTTTCAGTATCAATACTTGAAAAGGAAGGTTATAGGGAAATCAAATTAAATTTGTATAACTTTACATTAAAAATATTAATGCTATTTTAATTATTAGAATGAAATTAATGTTGTTTTAATCATAAAAATGAATCCTCATGATCAGCAGTCAGAATTCACATTTCTGTCTAATGTTTCCCTTTTATTTAGTTCTGGTCCAAAGAACCATTGAGAAGATTCCTAAATTTTTCATGCAATTTGTTTTTATCCTCTTATTAAATTTTCCAGGTTCAACACTTATTAAAAGATGTTACCTTTTGTGAATCCTATACAATTCAGACACTTTCTCTTAATTCTAGGACTCTACAATACTACCTCCGGTTCTTTACACTCTTATGTAGTCTCAATCACTCTCAAAGGGTTGGAGATTTTATTTCAAGTCCTGAATCCCGAAGATCACATCAAGAAGTGTGAATCTCAGCACTCCTTAAGGCAAAGGATCAGGGCAGAAGTAAAAGATACCAAAAGCAAAGAAATCACTCAATTTCTAGCTATGTGGATACAATTTCTAGTTGTTGTGATTGAAATATTGCTTTACAATTCCCAAGAAAAAAAGAATATAACCAATAATAAAGCTATTACTCAAGCTTCCCATTAAAGAAAGTGCTGGCAGCAATGCTTCATGCATATCTTTCTTCTATGTTGTAATTGTCTTCTCCCAAGACTGCTCACTCCATTGCTGGGTAAAATATCCATCTGTCAGCCACATAACTTGCTTTCCATTTCTTCTTGCCATGATGCATTACTCCCTTCTTTTCATCTTGAGATGAAATATAAGGCTCAATTCTTTTAGTTTTCCTTTAAAAGGGATGTGTGCTTCAAAGTACTCAGTTGTGAACCTCATCCCAAATTCTAGAGAGTTTTGAATACGAACTTTAATTTTGGGACCTACATTCTTCTCTCCTTAATTGGCAATGTTTGTTGTTGACATACTTCTTAAGAACATAATGAATTCACCTGTCTTTCCTTACACACAATTTCTATATACAGGAGTAAATGAAACAGTGCTCCTCATCTCTATAGATGAGAACATGAAGTCCAGAAGTATGGAAGGCTCAGAAAAGCTACTTATTCCTCAGAAAACATTTGTAGAATTAGGAAAAAATAAACAAAAATAAATAAACAAAAATTTTTACATAACTCTGATAACACATATGTGCATGGGAAATGACAACTGGGTGCTTGCCATCAGTCAGAGCAAACAGGAGTCATGAAAGAATAGAATTAGGGGACATTTGGAAAAAGACACATTTTAATTGACTTTCAAATCAGGGAAAACCAGTATGTTTAGAAATTGGTTTACTTTACTGGAATGTTTTCTTTGAGCACAATCATCAGTCACTGTTTCAAAGGGTATTATTATACTACTTTTAATTTTATTGCTCAGTCTGTTAAGAAACTCCAAACTCAGAACCTATTTGGGATTTGCTGGATAAGAGCTGAGGTATGAAGTAGAGAATATGACAGTGCAATGCTTCCCAGCTGCTTAACAGGCAAGATAAAGCTTCTTTTTTCTTTCCTTACTTGTGGGTGATATTTCTTCACTAAACGAGAAGAAAAGGTATCAAGTAAAGCTAATTATACTTTTAGAAATTTCTCATCTACAATTCAAATAAGGATCTCCCTGAGAGGGATTCAGATTTTACATACTGTATGTGCTAACCTTCATCATACCAAATGGCTGCAGAAGCTGAAATATTTTCCATATCAAATGTATTTCATACACAAAGTTTAAAACCATCCATGCATTTATGCTAAAATGAATTAACCAATTTAAACATATGAAATCAGGCAGATTTACAAATGAGGTTTCATTTCAAATTCATATCTCCATCTCCTTATTTCAAAAGGGAAAGGAAAGCTTAAAAAACAGCGAGAGATTAAGAACTTTCATGTAAATGATCTCAGGGGAAGAGTTAAGATTTTAAAACTGGGGTTGTTGATACAACAGACAGTAACAACTCTATTTTTTTCTGGCTCTAGTATTTTCTTAGAAGTTTTCCTTAGTAGCCTGTGTATTAGAATGGTAAGAGCAACTATTTCTGCTCACTAGGACAGTCTTATGAAACACTGACTGGAGGCAAATAAGCAGACATGGAAAGAACACAGGACAGCAGACAGCCAACCTGACAGGTATGACAGGTACCTTGTTCTACAATGATTTCCGCACATAGTCTTTATTTTGCCAGTAGAACCCCTTCATAAAAGAATAATATCTCAGCAGAAGGAAGTTCAGTACAAAGTGGTGGCTTCTAAGACATTCTTCCATTAATGCAAAGTGTTTCTTTTAGCATGCAGTTAATATATACATTTATGCAATACACAAAAGAGAGACAGTAGAAACAAAAATAAATCATTTGAACAAAGGTTCTCCCAGTATCACATGCATTCAGGAAATGCATCACACTTTATTTTTCTGTCATACTTCATTGTCTGGATTTTCCCAAGCATTTTCCTTTGGATAATAACAGAACAAATTATTTCTACTTCCCGATATGGGTAATTAAATATTTATATTTGGGGTTTTGGTGATAAACCCATGTGCCAGAGTAAAGGGCACATTATAAATGATTCATTACATATGTAAATAGCAAGTACTATGCAAAAATATCTTTGTTAAGCGGAAATGTTTGTATCTGAAAATAAGTCCAGCTTAAAAATAAAAAGTTCATGTAAGTGGAACAACCAGAGTTCACCTGTGCCACTTGCAGCTTAACAGGGAAGTGAAGGTTTGTCTTTATTAGTGTTTTAATTTAAATCAGGAGAGCGCTATTGAAGTAAATATACACATTCCCTGTACTTAGAGTATTTGGGTTCCTGTTGCAATGTAGTCTGAGTTAATGCACTGGACTCTTTGAGAGGAACTAAATGTAAAGGTGGAACCCACCGCTGTACAGCCCATGAAGTCTGACTTGAACTGGGATGAAACTGCAGTGTTCAAGAGCTCATAGGGAAGATACCCTGCACATCCATACTTATTACTATTTCCATTACCTACTGATGTAGACATGAAGCATCCTCAGCAAACTACGCAATGAATATAGACTTTTTTGTAGTCTTTTACTTTAAGGTGGATAGTAATGTAGAAATAGTTGATTTATGTCCTAAAAATGAAAAGTCTCTAAGCAGAAGTTTTGTTTTAAAATAGAACTCAAAAGAATCTAATCCACTTTTTAAAATCAAAGCAAGAAATCATTTCACGAAGAAGAAAATTCTAATTCAAATTTTGTTTGTTCTGTCATCCTCATTATATTTGGCAAAAGCATCAAAATGTCACTAGCCTCCAAAGTGCTGATTTTGTAACCATCTGGATACATCTAAGCTGCTCAGAAATTTAAGGTCTCTGCTTGCAATTTAACTATGAGATTAGAACTGCATCAAGATAATTTCCTTCAAAAGTGAACACTTTTTGAAACAATTGTTTTCTGTGGTTGACAGAATGTTTCTTAAAAAACCCATTAAAAATAAACACAAAAAAGTTTCATAATTTGGTTTTCTGACATCTTTCTCAAGGAGAACCATCAGCAGGAATCCAATTATATTTTATCACCTGTATTAAAGATAGAAATTTGTTCCATTTAAACAATTAAGCTTTAAACTAAATATCTAGAAGGGTTTTTAAACATATGAATGGTCTTTTCTGTGTTGTCAAACAGCAATATAGTCATCTATTTGAACTTCCCACCCACAATTTGTGTCTGAGCTAACCTATTAAAACCCCAGGACCTTTTCCAGTCATGGTTTTACTGAATGATATCTCACTGAACAAATTACATTTAAAATGATACCATCTTCTCAATGTTTTAACTTAGTTTAGTGGCTCTGTATATAAGTTCCTTCTATCTCTTATGTGAGATAAGCAGATGATATCTGTTGTTGTCCTTATTTGATGTTCGTTCTGACTTCAAAGAGCAGTAATTTAATCAGGGTATAATTTAAATAGGAAATATATTTGAAACTTTCATTATTTTTTCACTGTTGGATCAAATGCTTTGTTACTGGATCAAATATCGTAACTACTGATGAACACTCTCAGTGGCAACGTGAGTCGAATTATACCAGAATATTTTCACCTGAAGGCTCTGACAGTTGATTGCAAGTATTACTGTTGCCTTAATGGAACAGGTCTCACTGAGGAGCACTTAAGCTTGGATGTCTTAGATGCGGGCTGGTGACTCTGAACAAGGCTCTCTTAAGGAGGCCAGATGCCAGAAAACACATACTCCACAAAACACTGTCTTGAAAGAACCACTCAGTTCTCACACATGGTGCACAGTGAGTTAAAAAATGACATAGAGTATCTTGCAGAGTGAGAGGGAGTTGCCAGAGGGGATGCTCCAGCACTGCTGACACTACCTCCTGTACACTTACTTTTTGAAAGGCTGCATGAGTAACTTGCTCTCTTGAAATCATGATACCTCTGTACATCTGTTTCACAAAGGTAAATCCCCCAGATGGGTATGTCCCCATAATGACAGCAAATCTTGAATTATAAAACTTGATCATAACCATATCTGATGTGTTTCTTAATCAACTAATTTGTATGCTTCTCTACCCCATGCTCTGACTTTTGTTGGCCTATTTCTGAGCTATAGAAATCCCCTCATGGGTAGTTCAAAATATGAAGCCGCATAGTAAACCACACAGAAGTGTGGCTTCAATTGGATGACAAAGTAACCAACCAGACAAGGACTTGCAAGGATGAGCATTGTGCCACTTCAAGTCATATTTAAATCTAGTGAAAAAAGAAGCACTGTGGGATTTTCTAATTCATGGTTTCTTTTTGTATACGAGCATCTGTACTGCAAAGATTTTCTGATAGCTCTGTAAAGCAAGTCATCGTTCCTTATATAACATCTAGAAAAGCTATGATTATATGGCATAAGACGGAAAAATTCCCTACCTATGAATCATCCCTTACTAGTTGCTACAAATTACCAATAAATCAGTGTTTGAAAACACACGTTTACATGTCTAATTCTTTAATAATCAAAGCAATTATGGATACCCCCACAGTTACTTATGGTGTGGGACATATTAGAGCAATATTTTTCAGAAACTCTGAAAATGCCTTTGCCATAAACCATAAAAAAATTCATAATTCATGATACAGCAAATGAAACCTAATCAGTTCAAAGCCCTTTGATTCTTGACAATTTCATGTCCACTGTGTCTCTCTTTTTATATTGGACATGCTGGCTGCGAACCAATAATACAGATATTAAAGAAACATATACAAACTTTAAGATTTTAGTTTTGGGGAATTTTTATGTATCTATCTGATGGTAACTAAAATATTGTATTTGAAAAGGTCAGACTTTGTAAAATGGGATTTTTTTTCCCAGGAACTGAACTTAGATATGTGTTTCATGGATGACTAAAGTTTTATTCCTCTTTGCTGCACACACCTCCTGCCTTTTTGAGATCCCAGGGAGACTTTCACCTTACTTTTCAAATCATCACCTATTTAATACTTTGTAGTGCTACAAAATAAACTATTTTTATTTAAAAACAAAATCACCCAAAACATCACCCTATGGACTTTTCCATGTCCTACATGGTTAATTAAGTTGATATGCCCTACATTATGTGTGTTCCATGTTTTAAAATCCCTGAATATTTCAGTCTGTAAAACAGCTTAAGACATATTTGTCCGTTCTTTAGAAGACAGTGCATGTACACTAGAAGCACTCTCAGGAGCTTATAAAATTGTAATTTCTTACAACTATATGTGGACTTTTAAGCCAAACAAATTCATGTAAGTCTAAATACGCCAACGTGGTGGGTTTACCCCTAGGGGGTGCAACACTGACAAAAGACTGAATAGAAGCAAACAACAGCTAACAGTTTATTTTCTGTGGGGCACAAAAACTACAGACCCCCCTAAACACTAACCAAATACACAAAACAGACCTGACAGCGTTCTGCAGTAAAATTAAAATAAAAAGAAAACAAATATCAAACTGCTCCTCCAAGCAGACTGGTGGGCTGAGGAGCAGAGGGAAGCAAGACAAAGCTACCTCGAAGATGGTATCTCCCGGTCTTGGAACCCCTGAAAGACAAAACAGTGAGAAGCACCCTCCCCCCGCAAACCTAAGGGGAAAAATACCTCACTGTTGCAGCTGGGTGGTGTCCTGGTGCCACTGTCAGGGCTCCCGTGCTGCTGCAGCATGAAGGGAACTGGGAAGGACCAGGAGGAGCAGCAGTCAACGCTATCTGGACCACGATAAGTTGGCCAAAGGGGCAAGACTTCCATGTTTCATGGCTTTTATGGGCTCTTGATGTCATGTAAGCTCGGAGTCCTCTTCCCAGCCAGGTTGTTTCCTATTGGTTGGCGGCATTGGGTGCCTGCCCCTTTCTGAGATTTTGGCACTCTGAGCAAAATGGTGCTTTCTGACAAAAAGCCACGTGCTCTGGACCTGGGGCCTGGTAGCCACTGTGACCAATGTCAGTGCCAACAGGGACACTCCCGAAGCCAGCGGCACCATCTGCAGGGCCCCTGCCACCTGGAGGGACCAGCTGCAGGTGGTGGGGGCCACCCGTGGAGGCAGCTGCTGCTGCACGTCTCCCAGTAGTGCAGGGAGGGGCCGCGGGGCTGCGGTCACTCCTAGTGGGGCTCTTGCCAGCTGCCCGCCAGAAAAAAACTGCCACTTTGCGCTGCTCCATGCTGTCGTGCTGCCCGGGACCTGTGGGGTCCAGGGCTCCGCGCCTGAGCAACCACCAAGCCCAGCCCAGCTCACCACAGCTGGACAGATGTGGATGATGTCCACAGATGGACATCAGCACCGCAGGCACAGCCACTGAGCTTTGCCCCTGCCCACCACCACTGGTCCCATTGGGTGGCTTGAGGACAGAGGCCACCCTGCTCCACCTTGCCACGGGCAACGAGCTGGCTCTGTCCTCATGCTGCCCTGCCGCCACCCTGACGTGTGGACAGCGGGGGGATGGGGAAACAACAAGAGCCTCATGGACCACGCGGACCGGGCAGCGGGAGCAGTCCTACTGAGCTGCCAAGAGGATGAGCAGGAGAAACCCTGCAGACACTGGGGCTTTGGTATGTGGGGAAAGGGACCATCTCCGTGTCTGCCGCAACCTCAGTTCCTGCACTGACGGTGGTGCAGGGAAAGGAAAAGCAGTAGGCGTGGGCTAGGACTCTAAACAGCTGCCTAGCTTGGGAGGACCAGCGAGTGCATGGGGTCGAGAGCTCGCCCACGTGAGAGAGGGTCCAGCACTGCAGGAAACTGCGAGAAGGAGCTTGGCTCCCAACTCATCCCCCAGTGACTTCAACTTTTCTTCATGCTTCTTCAAAAAGAAAACGGTTTTAATGCTTTAACAAGCAAACAACCCAAACATCCCCCCTCCCCAGAGAAAAAAACGATATTCAAACCTATTACAGCCTGAAAGATGGTGTACAACAATGTATCTTCCGCCAAAAATAAAGAATTCTGACTTTAAAACATTGTTCTGTGGTGCTTTTTGATACATTACGTGCGAAAAGCTAAAGAAGCAGTGTGGAAAGAACACCCAAACAGCCTAGCCTCTGTCAATTCACTGAAGATGTTCTGAAAGACATACAATACCTTGCAGAGAAAAACAAGTGCATAGCCATTAGATCAGTGACATTTCTTATCTGCAGCTTAAAAAAATCTTACTGATACTTATGCTCTTATACTATTTGACCCTTATGCCAAGGACATATTTTACTGCATGCCATGGGAAATTGTAAACGTTTTGCCATTGATAAAATTTGTTTCTTTGATCTCTCTTAATGTCAGACATCATTCTCTATGCTGAAGAAGGATTTACTCATATACAGTTAAAAGCCACAACTAATTACCTAAAGTATAAATGAAATTAGAGCATACAAGCTACAACAAAAAGATGACTTTATTTCACTATGGAATACAGGGTTGCAGGATCAGAGCAAGGGTATGCAAAGGGTAATTAACATAGGTACCCTTCAGCAAAACCTAATCTCTCTTCTAGGCTACTGGGCACTACCGCAGCCATCTCAGATTTTGGTCCATGTTCAATTAGACTAAAGATATCTCATAAGCTTTTAAAAGTTTTGTGTCTTTTACTTTTCACTATCCAGAAACCCTTGTGAAGGCTCTGGCGAAAAGTCCAAAGACTCATTTTTATCTGAGCTTAGAGAAAACTTAGATTCCGCAAAGACAAAGAAGATGGGATTTTGAACTGTAGCATCCTTCTAAGGCAATGAATCTCCTATGTAGCTGTCTTTATCTCAGTCTCAGTTAAAGTAACTTACTGTCTAGTGTCTTGTCACAAATATAAAACTAAGTATTTATTCAGAGACTGTTTCACTGATTCTTCTCAAGTTGTTCTCAGATAATTTTCTAGTATCAGAATGTTAATGATATTGAATAATATTATTGAATAATAATCCATAAACACTAAGATTTTTTTAAATGTAAAAGAATGTTGAGCACTTGTTTCACATAAAAATCTCATTAATCTCTTCTGGCTGCTTTGGCACATCTTGGAAGAGAACTGTTTATTACCATGCAAATGGAGATAACCTTTCTTACTAGGCTAATGGTCATATAGCACTTCACATTTGAAATTCAATGATTGAAACAAGCATCCAAGCCTAAATTATAGGGGAACTAAAAACAGGACTTCAAATACAAAATGGTTGATATAGTGACTATGAAATGGTTCTGCCCCTTCTGTAATGCCAGAGATATACATACATTCTATAATACCACAGAGAGGGGAGAAATTTACAGGCCTCTGCCACCATGGAGATCCTAGCTGACAAGCCAGATTCTGCTTGTTTCATATAGACTAATACATATAAGGATTTTTATTGATATTGATATGACTTGATGCAGATAGAATCCTGTGAAGTGTGTTGGAGTAGCAAAAAATAAGCAAATATGCAACAAGATTTTGATAACTATTTTACCCAGTAAGGACAGAAAACAATAATACATCAAGGAAAAGTCTGTGCAATTATGAAATTTCCTAAATCTTGTTGGAGCGTATTAAAAAATGAAATTACACAGAGGTAATTCAAGTGCATTAAAGTCCATTGGAAGGGTCTGCAGTATAAGTTAGGACATTGCTCTCAACTCATAGAAGTGGATATTGAGAGAATACTTTTCCTTATCAGAGAAGATCTAGAATGCAGTTAACTGAGACAGAGAAAATGTCATATTCAAGTTTCGCTCCCCAGGATAGATAAACAACTGCTGCCTTTTTAAGAAAAGGCTCTG
Organism: Serilophus lunatus; assembly: GCA_013399895.1. Classification (NCBI taxonomy): domain Eukaryota; kingdom Metazoa; phylum Chordata; class Aves; order Passeriformes; family Eurylaimidae; genus Serilophus; species Serilophus lunatus. The sequence continues at coordinate 597,801 of VXBA01001221.1, forward strand.
TGGACTCTGATAAGCATAATTCATGCAGTCTTAAAGAATCATCAACTTCAGCTGTGACTATGCTCTTCTGCTAGGGGCAGTCACATTTCTAGTCAGTGTAGCCAAAAGACAAAGCATCTCTTTCAGTGGTTGTTACCTTGAAAGGACTATGTTTTAGAATACTGCAGCAGGACCTCCTAGAGGCTTTGCTTTTAAATATACTTGTATCTTGAATTCTGCCAGGCAACCTAGGAAATCATATATGTTTTCACTTACTGTCTGCTTTTCAGGCTGGGAAACCACAATTGAACACTTTGACCACTGACTCCATGGTCTGTGAAATAAAGAATCCAATAAAGAACGTTACAGCTCACCATAAAAGCAAATTTATATTTTGCAATGGAAAAAAATCTCCATAATGATCTTTGGATCCCAAATCACTTTAAGATGTTACTAACTTTCATCAAAGAACTCAAAAAGAAATAGAATCATATCATTCAAAAGGAGATTAAAAGTATGATACTGAGAAAACACACTTGATTTTTATCAGATATAAGAAGAACTGCAAAACGACTGCTTCATTAGAAGAAGATAGGATATAAATAGGAAAAATGACTCCACTGGGAACAGTCCACTTATTTTTGTGCTATGACCTTCCCTGAAGCTTGGCTGATTTGTTAATGCTTTCCATTATGTAAACAGCTCCTTCTTATGGTAAGTGTTTTCCTAGCTAAAAAAACCCTTTGTATTGCACTCAACCCTCTTATATCTCCCATAAAACACTACCCTGCAAGATTTCAAATCTAGGACACACTAACCACTGTTGTGTTTTTCTCGTTGTGGTATATTCTATCATTTGAAGATACTTATGCAAGACTGGGATATTTATTTATTTATGCTTATATTCTAATACCTACCTGTCCTCTATCATAAAATGATACTTTCAGGAGTTTTTCATCAATAAGTATTAGATCTTGAATTTGTTGCATTTTACATACAGAAAATTGAACATTTTTTGGATGACTATATTGTAGTCATCTATAGCTAATCTTGAGGAGCCTTATTTTCCAAATTTTAAACTAGGTTCTATTAAGCCTTAAAGATGTCACGAAAGAACAGGACTATTCCATTAAATATTCATGAAGTATCTTTAAACTTCTTTATTCACAGAATAGCAGAATATGCTGTGTTGGAAGGACTCAAAGGATCCAACTCCTGGCCCTGCACAGGACTATCCCGAAGAGTGAAACCATGTGCCTGAGAGCATTGTCCAAATGTTTCTTGAACTCTGTCAGACTTGGTGCTGGGCCACTTCCCTGGGGAGCCTCTTCCAGTGCCCAACCACTCTCTGAGTGAAGAACTTTTTTCTAATATCCAGCCTAAACCTCCCCTGGCACAACTCCAGGTCATTCCCTTAGGTCCTGTCACTAGTCAGCCCAGAGGAGAGCTCAGTGGCTGCCCCTCCTCTTCCCCTTACAGTTGTAACTGCAATGATGTCTCCCCTCAGTCTCCTCTTCTCCAGGCTGAGCAGACCAAGTGCCCACAACTTCTCAAATGGCTTCCCCTCAAGGCCCTTAACCATCCTTATTGCCCTCCTTGGACACTCTCTAAGAGCTTGTTATGGGTTTGAGGGGAGGGGGTTGGTCTTGGGGGTTTCGGGTCTCGGGGTTTTTGGGAGGTTAAAGGGGGGAGGGAAGGGTGTTTGGGAGGGTGTTTTAGGATAGTTCACATGCTTGGTTCCCTGTTTGAAAACCNAGGATAGTTCACATGCTTGGTTCCCTGTTTGAAAACCATGGTTTTTTAGAATCC
>VXBA01001222.1:0-95159 GCA_013399895.1 Serilophus lunatus
TGAAATCTCTGCAGAGAAACAAGGAACACCATCAGGCCTCAGGAAAAGCCTCTGCCCTGCACATTGGGCTGCTGGGGTGGCAGTGGGTTGGCCTGGAAATGCCCCAGCGTGGCCACCCCGGCCTCCCCCTGGTGCTGCAGCAGGAGCCCCCAGACCCACCGTGCCCCGTGTGCTGCCAGGCTGTGCCGGCCGTGCCGGGAGGGGTTGGCAGCGCTGCCAAGGCGAGGAGGGCAATGGAGGAGCTCTGTGGGTGCTCACAGGATGGCCAGGGGCTGCGGGCCGGTGGCCGGGGGCACGGTGGCCAGGCCGGCGTGGCGGCAGTCCAGCAGCCGAGGCCGTGGGGAGCTGCAGTGGTGCCGGGAGGGCTTCCCGGCCTGTGCCGGGCAGGGGGGTCACTGCCAGCAGCAAGGCCAGCAGGAGCAGGGAGCGCCTGGAGCGTGCCAGCAGCACCATGGCCAGCCACGAATGCCTGCAGTTGCCTGGGCACGGGCCTGGCACAGCTGGAGTGGGGCCGTGGCCGTGCTGGTGTCACAGAGGGGCTGCGCTCCCAGCACAGGACACCAGGACACTATGTCATAGCCACAGCACCACAGCACACAGTCCCACAGTGCAGGTGCTTCACAGGGACCCCAAGGATCGGCCAATCCATCCCAATGCCATGGGCAAGGACACTTCCCAATAGACCTCACTTCCAAAGAGAGGTCAAAAACTCTGGGCAGGGATTCGTTATAAAATGAGCCCCCACCATCACTGCTTCCCAACCTCATGCGGTTGATGTCTCCTCCCACTGGTTGTGCTGCCTCCAAGGTCCATTCATCACATCAGATTACAAAATTTTACTTATTTTAATGAAAAACCTGTTTGAAATTTTAAGAGTCTTTGTTTTAGATAACGTGACATCCCCATTACTTATATTTGGTGTTCAACACATGACCCAAGACATTATTACAATTTTCACTTANAAGAGATCTTCAAGATCATCAAGTCCAACCCATACTCTTAACACCTCACCTAGACTATGGCACCAAGTGCCATGTCCAGTCTTTTTTTAAACACGTCCAGAGATGGTGACTTTACCATACCCCTGGGCAGAGCATTCCAGTACTTTATTATTCTTTCCATGAAGAACTTTTTCCTAATATCCAGCCTATACCTTCCTTGATGCAGCTTGAGACAGTGTCCTCTTGTTCTGTCAGTTGCTGCATGGTGGAAGAGACCAACCCCCACCTGAGTACAACCTCCTCTCAAATCCATATGCTTAGCTCAACTCTGTCCCTTCCAGCCCAAAATCCAGCCCCCAGACCCAACTGTCTACCCAATCTACTACCAAATCTATCCCCAGCTCCAAATCCACCCCCAAATCTGCCTCGCAGATCCCAATCTACTCGCAGCCCCAAACCTACTCCCCAGTTCAAATCTACCCTCAAATCCACTCCCCATCCCTCCAAGCCTCAAATATGCTCTGTTAGCCCCAGATCCACTCCCCAAGCCCCAAATCCACCCTGTGCCCTTGGCTGCCCATCCCTCGGAGCCCCCCACAATGACTTGTCCCCCCCAAAACCCAGAGACGTGTTGGCAGTAGCAGGTTTATTCTCCAGTTTTCTTTCCAAGGAGCAGGGCAGCCATGGTCGGCCAGGGGCTGGAGCGGGAATGGAGCCATTCCCGCTGTCAAACGTTGCAGTTCCCCTCTCCGTAGCGCCGGCACTTGATCATCTTCAGGTAGGTCTCCACCTTGTGCAGGTCCTTCTTGAAGCAGGACAAGAGGCTGTAGTTCTGGAGCAGCGCGTCCTCGCTGCGCAGGTGGATGTCAAATTTGTCGTAGGTGGGCTTGAGGATCTGGAGACCCCGGGGGCTCCGGTCCTCCAGCTCCTGCAAGAGGATGGAGAGGTGCTTGGAGTGGGGGCTTGGGAATGAGTGTGGGTCACAAGAGCTCCAGGCAGGGTGCAGGGTGGCTGGAAATCTGGTGACAGTGAGCGTGAGCCCCGTGTGTGCCCAGGTGGGCAGAAGGTTGTGTCACTCACGGTGTGGCAGCAGGACCAGGGCAGTGGGTGTCCCCCTGTACTGGGCACTCTGGGGCACCTCCAATCCTGGGTTCACTCCAAGAAGGACACTGAGGGGCTGGAGTATATCCAGAGAAGGGAATGGAGCACCAGGAGTGGCTGAGGGAGCTGGGAGGACTCAGCCTGGAGAAAAGGAGGCTCAGGGGGGACCTTCTGGCTCTTTCCAACTCCCTGACAGGAGAGTGGAGCCAGGGGGGAGTTGGGCTCTTCTTCTAAGGAATAAGGGACAGGACAACAGGACACAGCCTTGAGCAGTGCCAGACATGTTTCAGGTTGGAAATTAGAAAGAATTTCTTCACAGAAGGGATTGGTAAGCATTGGATTGGGCTGCCCAGGGAGGTGTGGAGTACCCATCCCTAGAGGTGTCCAAGGAAGGACTGGATGTGGCACTCAGTGCTCTGGGCGGGGGGATACGGTGCGGATCAGGCCCAGGTTGGACTCAGTGATCTTGGAGGTCTTTTCCAACCTTAGTGATTCTGTGATTGTACGATCCACCATGGGCCCAGTGCTAAGGCTCCCGCTGAGATCTGGAATTTCTCTCCCCACTCTTAAAGCATATTTGAAACGTATTTTTGAGTGCATGTGGTTGCAGGAAGGGCAGTGACACAGGGATGATGCTACAGCCAGAAGGGAGCTGGGCACGAGGCTGCAGCAAGGGAGGAGTGTGTGTTAAAGGGAAAGTTGCAGGGTCTCTCTGCAGCTCCTCCAGCCAAGGAGACGGGGAACTGGGCAAATAATCCTCTCTTCCCCAGCAAACAAAGCTCTAACCTGCTCTTTTTTCTTATCCTCCCCAGTGATGAACCTCTGCCGTGATCTCATTATCCAAAGGCAGGCAAGGTCCAAAGGACCCCACTGGTCTTCAGAGTGGAAGGGGGAGGAGATTTCTCATGGTCTTTGGTTCCCTGAGAGCCGAGTGCCCCGTTTTCGGGAGACCTCTGTTACTCTATGATCCTGCTACATGCTGTGACTTACTCTCATCAGAGCCTGGATCCCTTCTTCCAGGTCCTTTAGCTTTTCAAACACTCTGTCTGAGGTGCCAAAAACCAGGTTGTTTGTGAACACCTTGCTCAGGTACTGCACCGGGGTCAGCCAGGACTGGATGAGAACCAGGGAAAACCGGAGCAGCTCCATGTCCTGAAATTCAGACAAGAAAGGATCGAAGCTGTGCAGGGGGAGATACTTTGGTAGAGTGTGCTGCTCCCTCTGGCCCCACAGATGCGCCACCTCTCCTGCAGCTTCAGCAGATACAAAGTTTTCAGGCTGGGGAGCACCACCCAGACTGGTGTCCTGTGCAAACAACAGTTTTTCTCATCCTTGAGCGGGGGAGGAATATGATTTATAGTGTACCTATATCTTTCTTTATGCAGGGTTTAAGTAGTAAAAAAAGGAGGGGAAGGATGAAGATGGAAACCCTCTGCTCCAGCTGGGCTCTTCAAACAGGTCTGTGCTTGCCCTGAGGGTGAGAACTTACTGATTTCTGCTGGGCATCATCCTTCTTCATGGGAGCAGGGATGGTTTCTGAGTAACAAAATGCTGCCTGGGAATTCTTGTTTGTGTGTCTTTGGTCCTCTGGAATATAGCTGCGCTCCTGTGGAGACATCCCAAATACACCCATGTGTGTTGCCCATGGTCTCTAGGAGACCTCAATCACTTCCCAAGCTGTCCTGAATGGTTACTCTTTGCAAGAAGTAAATGTGAGACATGAAGTGCCTCTGGAGAGGGTTGGCAGGTAGGAAGCAGGAATATTGTGTTGGCACAACAGCTACTGGACCTAAAGATCTTCCACTCAATAAGCAAAGCTGCTGAGGTGAATGCAAACCACCTCTCGAGGTTCTCCCAGGGAGAAAATGACCCCCAAGGGGAGCTCTTGCCCAAGAGACTGCTTCTGGTAACTCCTTAAAACTGGATACTATTAAGCACTGAGCCTCTCCCAGGGCCAGAAGACCCCCCACCAGAAAGTCTCGCAAAGTATCTGTGCCATGTCCCAGCTGCTGCTGTGCAGCCATGGCTCTGAGAAGGAGGGTGTGCAGGATCAGTGCGGGGCACAGAGCTGAGAGCAGGAAATAGGGTCCAGTCTGATGGGACATAACCTGTCCTATGCTGCTGACACCCCTTCCTCTCATGCAAAGCAGAGAGAGGACACACCAATTACACGGCCCTGAAGCCCTCAGGCTAAAGCAGAGGAGGTGCCAGGAGGTCACATCACTTACAAACTCCTTGTAGGTCTCGGCAGCCAGGAGGTGAAGGTGTTGAGCCCTCAGCACAGCATTGGCAAACAGCCTGGAAAGGGGCACGGCCGGGAAGGTGGCAGCCTGCTGTGGCCACTGCAGGCCCAGAGTGATCACAGCAATGGCCAGAGGAGAGAACCAGGACCCTGCAGCAGCAGAGAGGAGGGTGTTAGTGCCCTTGGGGGATGGGATGGCACCTGGGAATTAATTCCCAGTCTCTCCTGTCCATGCTAGTTGAGGACCTATCTTCTATGGTTGCCTTGTGGAGCTTAGCCCCCTCCAAAACTCAGTGAAGCCCTTTCACTAAGACGTGCCCTTGGGGCTTGAACTGCTCCCAGTGTTACCAGCTGTGTCTTCCTGGCTGGAACTCACAGTTGCTCCATGAAAACTAGGTTGTGCCCCTCTGTTTTTCCCTGCCATGCCTATGTGTTTCCCTTTCTCAGGAGGCCCTGTCCTCACGAGAAGAGCACGGGGCGCTCCTGTTGTGTGAGAACCAGGTGAGGGCCCAGGAGCATCTCGCTGTAGCCACGGTTTACCCCGTGCTGCTCATGTGACACTGTCTGTCTCTCCCTGGGATGAGAGATGGTGGCATGACCTGGGCCCTGACCAGCTCTCTGGGACATGCCTGTAGAATTTGGTGGTCTCTGTCAAGCCTAAAGGCTTTCAGCCCCTGACATCTAACTGACGCTAGTGCTGCAAAGACCACAGACTTAATCTCAGACAAATACCCTTTGGAGGAGGAATGCCCTGGAGCCTGTAGAACGTGGACATAAGCATTAGGCATCATGCTGATCCTTGTCTTAAGCTTGGAGTATGAATTTGAATATCCCTGCCAACATTTATGTTAATAACAACTGTTACAACTGTGGCTTGACCTTGTTCTTCACGTTCTCCTTGCCCTGTTTAAGCTAAAGATTAATTCATGGATTAAAATCACACTGCAGGGAAAGGTACTCTTTTTCACTAGTGTATCAGTTAGCATACTTTAAGTTAGGGCTGTCACAGAGTGTGTGTGACCCACCACAGAACCACCCCCCATCACCCTACACACATGGCAGCACTGGCAAATCCTTTAAAACTGAAATAAAAAGTACCTGGAGCCATTTCTGCTTGTTGAGTTGCTCAGGTGTTGCTTGACAGTGAATATTTCCTCCTTTCATCTGGCAAAGGCATCTGCTGATCCACCCTTTATATAGCAGGGGGTCTGTTTAAAATGGATCTGTGTGTCCAGGATCACACCAACTGCTCTGCATCTTCTCCGTGCATAAATGCACAAGTGTTCACAACGGTGCCACCTCGTCGTGGTCATTCATACCCAGATGTACAGCTTGGGGAGGTTGTTTGCCTCAGCATGAAGTCAGCACTCCATGATTTCGCTACATCCTGCTGTTTATTGCAAATGGAAGTTTCCTGCTCTTTGGAAGGGCCCCATCCCAAGTCCTGTTGGGTGCTTTCACATGGTGGAATTCGCTCCGTCTGCTTGGTTTTCCTGCCTGGCTCTGCACCCTTGGCCCACAGTTCACAGGCTTGACTGGCCACTTTGGGAGATTTCTGACTTCAAGCAGATCACAAGTTGTGCCAGGGGAAGTTTAGATGGGATATAAGGGAAAATTCCTTCCCCAAAAGGGTTGTCTAGCTCTGGCACAGCAGTGGTGGAGTCCCCATCCCTGGAGGGATTTAACAGCCCTGTGGATGTGGCACTTGGGGATGTGGGTCAGTGGTGCCCCTGGCACTTCTGGGGGAATAGTGGGGCTCCAAGATCTCAGAGGACTTTTCCAACATAAACAATTCTGTGATTCTATGCTGTTTCCCCCTTTATCATTAGTGCGGATAGAGCTGGATGGATGTTGCCAGATTAATCCTACTTCTTTCAATTTCTACCAAATTGTCAAATATTCAGCAAATAGTTCTGCTGAGCTGGTTTGCTGTGGGTGTGACAAAGTTTGTCTGGGTTCCAGCCTGCCCACTTCAAATCCAGATGCCAGAGCTCTGGGAGGTTTCTCCTCAGTCTGTGAGAAGATCTGGTTGTGACCATCTTCCTTCTCTTAGGCAGATTAAGCAGAGGGCTGGTGTGGAAAGGAGGTAGAAGAGCTGGGGAAGAGAAGGTGGGGAAGAGAATCACAGAAGCATGGAATGGTTTAGATTGGAAGCTTAAAGACCATTTAGGTCCAATCCCCCTGCCATGGGCAGAGACACCTTCCAGGTTGCTCCAGGCCCCATCCAGCCTGGCCTTTTAGAGGAGGTCACAGCACACCTATCCTTGCTTTTGAGGAAAACGAGACAGAATCTCAGATGGGCAACTCCAGGGGGCTCCTAAAAGCCTTTTACTCCCCATAAGTCAGTGATTGTGCCAGACCTCACTGTTCGGGTCGTTTCTCTGGGGTTCAGCATCAGTCCCTGGTCAGGTGGTGCTTTGACTTCCCCAGGCTCTGGCTTTGCCGTGTGTCCCGGTGTGGATCCAGTTTCCAAGAGGCAGCATCATCCCAGGGGCAGCTGGTTAATAAACATGCTGGGGAGAGCGTGGCCTGTTCCGAGAAGCCCCCGGGCTGGAGACGTGGTGGTGTCACGGGGTAAATGTCAGTCCCCTGAGAAGAGGGAACACTGGGTCCCACAGGATCAGGTGTCCTGTCACCCAATAACCAGCAACATCTGGTTGTGTTTTTCTACTCCACCTCGTGTTTAAATATGTCAATCCTTGCCAGGAATGAGCAGAGCAGCAGGTCCCCAGCCCAGCCGACACTGTGCTGCCTGGGACTGATGGTGATGTCCCACTGCAGCACCTTGCACCCATGTCCTGGCCAACACTTTGAGTCTCTCTAGCTCTGCTAGTGAAATCATGGTGCTAAATCAACAGTTTTTAGCTGCAGCCAAGGCTGGAGATGCTGGGATGATCCAGACTGTGTGGTTCTCCCAAGGCTTGGATTGTCCCCAGTCATCTCTGGGCATCGAGTGAGGCAGAAGCACCTTGATGAGGGCAGTGTGTGACTCAAATACTAGGCAGGGCAAACACACACCCCTGGCAGAATTGCAGTTACATAAGCAGGTCTTAAATCTCAACTTGTCATTTTTCTGGCTTTCAAATACCTGCCTTTGCAACCTAAAGTAGCATCTCCTGACAGCAGTGTGACACTCTGTAATTTCTAAGCTCCTTTTCTGCTTTGAAAGAGAAAAAAATCCTCCCTCAATTCTCTTCAGGATGGTCCCATGTCCACCCACCTGACAAGTTTCACAGAAGAAGTGAAAACTCTCTTTACAGGTCCTGGGGAACCTGGGGTGGTTCCAGGAATGAGGCAGCCACAGCTTCTCTGACCAACCTGTCCCAGGGCCTCATCACCTTCACAGGGAAATATTTTTCTCAATGTCCTATTTTGCCCTCTGTCAGTTTGAAGCCATTCCCCCTTGTCCTGTCACTCCACACTCTTGTAAATAGTCTTTCTCCATCTTTTTTTTTTTTGGCTCCCTCAGGCTGAAGAGGTCCAAGACTGGACCCAGACTATGCAGAACTGGCCACCCTTGTTCAAGCACCCCTGAGTCCAGTTTCCAAGCTGTGGAAATGTATTTTACCACAATTTTTCCTTAAAAAACCCTCCTATTTTTTGAATCCATAACTGCTGGTCGATGTTTGTAGTCTGGTCCCTTACTAAAACAGTCCAAAACACACTGTGTTTCTGCTTGACCAGTCAGCCTGGAGGCCCACTGCTCGTGCTGGTTTGCCACATGGATCATTACCTCTCTTCCTTGCTTCTGTGACTGGATTTCCATGCTAATTAGCCTTCAGAAAAGCCATTCCCAGAGAAGTGTGCAAAAGCAGTCAGGCTGTTCCTAGGAAGTACAATTTCCCTGCAACTGCCTTGGGGCTGCAGCTACAGGGATTTCAGACCCCAGCAACTTTCCCTCCCCATTCCCTGGGGATTGTCCCAGTCACTGCCCAAGCAGTTTCTCTATCAGTAAAATGATGGTCCTAACACTCATTAGCAACTCAGCTGGGAAGCAGATAATGATTGCAGAGACACAGGTAAATTAAAAATAAATGCAGTCTCCTCTGCATGAGCTGCCACTCAGGAACCAGTCAAAGATTTGGTCCTTGAAGACTCTGGTGAAGCTGTGTTGTGGGTAGGCTTCTCCTTAGGGCATTAGGCTTGTGACTCATCTCCTTTGCATTGTTATGATTCACTAATGAATATTTGTGGTCTAATATCTGCCTGCTTTTGTGTTCTTTTCTTCTTGCTTCCCTGCATCCCTGTTTTCAGTCTGGCTCCAGTTCATCAGAAAAATCAAATCTGAAATGCTGGCAGATATCTTCAAGTCAATTAAAACCTTGATTTATAGGGTGCCTCAAGAAAGGCCATGTATTTTCATGATATTAGAGGGAAATTGCCTTGAGCCTCTGAGAAAGCCAAGCTCAGGTTATGGTTATTGAAGCAAGATTTGCCTCAGATATTTTGCTCAGTGGGGAGACCTGGCTGCTAAATTCCTCCAAGATTCCATTTGTGAAGGAGTCACGGAGGCACAAAATGGTTTGGGTGTGAAGGGACGTTAAAGCTTCACCTCATTCCAACCACCTGCCATGGGCAGAGACACCTTCCACTAGTCCAGGTTGCTCCAATAAGTGAAATGGATTCATCAAAGTCTGGATTAATTTGGGGGGAATGAGCAGAATATTCTCCTTTGGCAGAAAGAAATGTATTGCTCTAGAAAAGCACTTTGTCAACTATAAAAATTAATTTAAAAAGTTCAACCTTAACTGGGACAGTTCTACAGTAGCTTCTGGGTGCTGATGGTCTGGAGCAGCCCTTGGTGATGAGCTTCAGCACAAAACACACTTGGTTTCTGCTTGTGCTGCTCACTCGCAGCTTTAATGACTGGAATTGCTTTTTGTAGCCAGGATTTCCCCCCCTCCTTTGGAAGAGAGTCTGTGAATTCCTTCTGCCACCACAGCAGAAGGCAGAGGGGAAGCTTGACCCAACACAGGCTTAGTGAAAACCAGGAATCTAATACCCACTTTTTTCCAGAGGAAACATTTGTTATATGACAAAGCTCTGCAGGATTTGCCCAAAAGGGAACTGGGCCCTCTGAGCAACTCCAAGTTGGTGGGAGCTGCTGGTGACCAGTTTGTGCATCCAACACCAAGTAAACACGGAACAAATGAAAAGGGAATGCCAACACAAGCCCTGGAATGGCTGGAAAATCAGGGTAAAACTGGATTGTGCTGTCTGAGCACTTCCCCAAAGAGCCTTTATTGACAAGATTTGTCTCTTCACAGACACAGCCCTGCCCGTTCAGAGTGGAAATTCATGGAACAAGTCCTCTGTTCTGCTCGTGGGCCATATGGCCTCTCCATCTCCATCCCCTGAAACAAATCTGCTCAGACTGTCTCAGCTGCTCAAGTATTTGGTCATTTGTGCTGGCATAACTCCCTAATTGTCCTCCTTTGTCAGGGCTCTGCTGGATGGGACCGGGTCCTGGCAGCAGCAGTGGGTGAATTTCTAAATCAGAGCATCTGCCAGAGGCTGGAGGGAGAGCAGTGTCAGATGGGGAGTGGACAGATGTTTGTTTTCTCATCCCCGAACCCATGACTGGCTGCAAAACCAAGCTGTAATTCATTCCCATTGCTGGGCGGGCAAAGGGAAGGATCTGGCCTCTAATAAACCCTTATCAGACCAATTACCTTGCTGGATTTAGCAATTTAAACTGCAGTTTGAATTTTATATGTTGTTTTATAACATTTTATATGGGTTTTTAATATAATTTATATGGGTTTTTTATAACATTTCATATGGTTTTTTATAACACTTTATATGTTGGGGATTTTTAAACAAAGAGTGACCCTTTTTGTTACCTGTGCTGTGTTTTTATCATCTGCACAAATTCTGAGCCTTCCATGAAAGCCAGAGGGTCAAAAAAAGTCCGAAAACATTTTGGATTTTTTTCCAGGAAAAGGAGAAAGGGAGGAATTTCATATGTTTTCCAACCATGTGGTCCTTACCAGGAACTGCATCCCCACCTGCCCAGCACATTTTTGTGGGCTTGCTTTTCTCTTTCAGATCTGGGCTGAGCTGCTTCCCCCTCCTGCTGCTGGTCATGGCTCAGCTGTTTCCATGGCAAGAGACAGAGGGATGTTATTAGGGAACCTTCCCTCTGGAGTCAGTGGGATGCTGATGAAAACTGAGATCAGATGGCCTGAAATGCCTCCCTGCCTCTCCCTGCCCTGTGACCTGTCCCACCTCAATCCTCTGAGAGGACTTATCCCTCTGAAACCTCTCTCCCCCAAAAAGCTGGAGGTTTTTTCCCCTGAAAAGGGGCTCTTTGGGCCTCTCTTCTGGAAGGTACCTAAGGGCTGCTGTGCCAGTTTGTTTTTTCCAGGTGGGGACCCATCTGAGAACTTTAGCCAAGAGGAGGGGGGTGGTTTATAGTGGGGCTGGAAGATGAGTCTCGGTGCTCCTCCCAAGCCACCCAAGTTCCTCATGTACCTTTGGGTAGATGTGACCAGAGGGAAAGAATCTGGGCTGTGTTCAGCATTTGGGCTGTAATCCAGCTCCAACTCCTTTTCTTCCATGGTATATCCATGCTGTCACTGCACCCACCTGGTGCAAAGCAGGGACATAAATCTGGTTCAGACTTCTTTGCTCCACGTCCTGAAATTCTGGCCAGAGAATTCCATACGGACAGCAGAGGGCACCCACAAAGGGGGAATATTCACATGGAATCCCACAGCGGTTTGGCTTGGAAGGGACATTTAAAGATCATCCAGTTCCCAGCACCTGCCAAGGGCAGGGACACCTCCCACTATCCCAGGTGGCTCCAACCTGGTCTTGGACACTCCCAGGGATGGGGCAGCCACAGCTTCTCTGGGCACCCTGTGCCAGGGCCTCACCACCCTTAGCATGAAAAACTTGTTTCTGCTTGCACTTGCAATTTTAAGGATGGGCATAGCAGCAGGGAGAAGAGGAAAACACTCTTTCCATGTTGAGAAATTTCTATTGGAAAGCCGAGCAAGACTGGGCTGAAATAGAGCCTGGCTAGAGCTGGGGAATCCAGGACTGGTGGTTTGGAGATGACACCCGGTGGTGAGAAGCAAGACTGCAAGAGGGTGAAGTGTCAACACGCGAGTAACCGATTGCACATGAATTAGGGAAAAAAACCAGGGGAAAAGGATGAACCTTTGAAAAACAGCACCTGGGACAATATTTGCACAAGCTGGACTAGTGGGAGTGGAATGAGATGAAGCTTTAAAGTCCCTTCCCACCCAAACTATTCTGTGACTCTGCATTCCCAGGAAGCCATTCACATGCTCCCACCCCAGCCAGGTTGCCAATTTCCAATAATTACCCCAAACCTCCGAGTTTTATTTGACAAAAGTGGAATTTTAGCTTTCCTGGCCACTTTGACAAACCTGTTTTCCTGTGCATCCTAAATCAAGAAGGTATCACCATCCTTTCTCCAAGGTGATTCCAGGTGTTATTTACCTGAGTGAGTCCGAGCTGCAGATCTAAGGAGCTGAGGGCTTCTAGATCAGTGCATGTCAGGTGGAATGATCAGGCTTTTTGTCATGGAGCTGGTGAGCCTGGATTACCCTGTCATCCTCTGAGTCTTGTCCAGGACTTCCCTGTCTTCACTGGACAGCAATGGGAAACATCTCCCCCTTTCCAGAGCTCATTCCAACCATTCCCTCGTCTGATCCCTCCTCTTATGTCAAATTCCAGCCGTGCAAATCCAGCTGGGAACTCTGTGTGCACTGGAAAAGGGGAGTGAGGGACACTGAGATGTAGAGGAACGCAATGTTCCCTACAAACCAAAAGTATCTTGCAGAGGTGCCTCATAGCCGAGATCTGAGCCCCCATCTCATCCAGGAGATGGGAAACACCTGCTTTTCCCTCTGTTTTTCCGAAATGGATGGGTTTCATGAAAATTTCTGAGTTTTTGCATGGAGAAGTGTTGGTCTTGCAGCAGGTGGCGCTTCTGCCCAGGAAATAGGGCTGGGAATTTGATTCCTGGTCCGATGAGCAATGGGTGGAACCAGGCAGCTCCCAAGCACTGAGGGAAGGGAAGGAAATCCAAATATCACACTTGCCTAGTACAGCTGGAAGTTGTGTTTTCAGAATTTAAATTAAAATTACTTTAGATTGAATAACCGTTATTGTTGCTGTTATTCCAGCAATACAGCAAATATTGTTATTATTATTGCACGAACAATACAGCAAAATATTTCCATCCTCCTGGAAAACTCTCTCGTGGAAAGTTTACACCTTTTTATTGGTCTTGACCAGTAGAAATGTGGGTCAAAATGTCAAGCAACAGCAAAATCTACATATGTTTATGTGCATGGAAACACCAACCTTCCATTGATTCCCAAGTGCACTGCGGAATAATGCACTGGGAACCCCTCAGATGGAAAGCTCATTCCTTGACTTATCCAACTGATAATAATTGCTCAGGGAGGGGAAGAAACAAAACAGTGCTCCCTGCTGGGGTTTTCCCAGGATTTATTTGGGCATAAGAAGGATACTTCCTTTATGGGAGGAGAAGTCTGGGCAAATAAACTGCTCCTGCCCTCAAGGAAAATTCCAATTTTCTGCCTCTTTTTTCCCCTCTGCTAGATGACCTTCCCCACCACCAAGGTCATCCTGCCAGGCCTGAAGTGCCCTGGATTCTCCTTCCAACCCTTTTTTTGGATGTGCCTTACATTTTCAAACCTCCAGTTCACTGGGACATCCCTGCTTAGCCAGGACTGCTGGTGAAAGATGGAAAAAATCCCAAAGCCCCCAAATTCTTCCTGTGAAACCAAACTCAGAGACAGGTATTGATCCGTTGGCTCTTCCTGTTTCTTCTCTCCTCATTCCTTGCAAGAAACACGATCAAATATTTACATAGAGGGAGATCCATCTGTTCAGGTGGATTCCCAGTGGAGCAGCTCCATTCCCATCCTATTAGTCCCACTGTTTTCCTCACTCACTACTTCATTCCAGGGACAAACTGGTTAAAGACTCAGTGGAGAAGGGAAATATTCCTTCTTACATAGGAAATACTCTTTTTCACTTTGCATTTTGGGTTTGAGGGCTGCTCTACACACAAAGGGTTGTCCCCAGGCCGTCACCTTTGGCCGGACAAAGCTCAGCCCATCCATCACCAATTCTGACACTTTCCAAGTGGATCAGCTGGAGAACAAATAAATTTCATGCTGAGATTCCCACATTTCCATTTCGATCCCACTGGCCTTTGTGGAAGCAACGTTTCCCTGTAACATCTCTGCAATTACAGGGGTAGGTCCTCTTGCAAGAGCTGCTTATCCCTGGACAGACATTTCCTAAGGTATTGAGCTGTTGCTACAACTGATTTTAACACAGCCAAGTTTAAGCAAACCTGGGTTTGCCTCTGAAAAGCCTCTGATTCACTGTCAAAAACCTCATCTGCAGCCAAAGGAAATCCAGCCCCATCCTCTGCCCAAGAGAGTCCTGATGTCTGGAATTACAGACAGTCCTTTAATGAGCTCTGGAGAGCGTCTGCTGCCGGCTTCATTACAGATGGGTGGAAAAAAAATATCATTCCGAGGAATCCCCCAGCTGGACATAAATATTTAGCCTGTGATCAGCTGCTCAGTATTCCCCTGACCTGAATAAATCTCTGTTGTTTATCCTGCTTTCAAATAAAAGGGCCATAATCAGGATCACTCCACTCACTTAATCTTTGTGAGGGGCTCAGGGAAGGCAGCTGGTTTGGATCTCTTTGTAACTCCCATATCCCTTCAACCCTTCAAGCCAGAAAAGCTGTTTCAGGCCAAATCATCTCGGAGAGGCAAATTAAGTTCAGCCCAACAGGCCATGACAGGGATCCCATGTGAAGGCTGGTGCTGCTCAGCAGCTGAAGCAGAGTCTGCTCCTGGGTCACTCCCATGTTGGAGCAGGAGTTACAGGAGCCCTTGGCAAAACTCAGCCTTTTAGACCCCAAAACCAGCTGTTTGGGCTCAGGTTCAACTTATTTCTAATCCAGTATTTCAAGACCAAGAGAAGGTGCAAACAAGATACAGAATCACAGAATGGTTTGGGTTGGAAGGGAAATGTGTTTTGACATTCATTAAGGACATGAAGGGAAGAATATCTACTCCAGCATATCTGCAACTTCTCACCTGGTTATCTAGTTAAATAACCTCCAGTTTGTGCACTATGAAAGTGCCCAAATTTTCTCTCTTTACATCACTTCTGGCACCTGTCCTATTTCTCCTTATGAGCCCAAAATGTCTTTTTGCCTGTCTCATGGTGCCTTTTCCAGCTCTCCCAGCCAGCACTGGAGTCATGCAAAGCCCATTTCAATTCCCTCTGGCCAAGGCACTGCAGACAAAGCAAGGAATTGTACCCAGGAAAACTCATGTTTGCATGCAAGGAGCAGACTCCAGGAGCTGAAAGAATTGAGGCTGAAAAGCCCTGGCACATTGAAATCCATGTTCTGCCACTGACTTGCTGCGCAAACAAAGCAGGACAACAGCCCCTGGGGGCTCTGGATACCCACATCCATGAAAGAGAGGGGTTTCCTACTTTGGAGGGATCATGCCACCCTCATGGCACAAAAGCTGAGCAAACTCCCCCCAAAAGGGAGCACTGAGAGGTTCAAGACATTTCAGGGGCAGTGGGTGCCTGTTTCAGCAGGTTAAATCATTGATGGGCCTGGTCCAGAGGGGCGAAGGCAACTCCCTGCACTGTCCCCACCATCTACTTTTCATGGCTTTTCAATTCCTGTGCATGAAGACAGCTTTTTATTCCCCTTTTCCTTGTGTTATTATAAAAATAAAAGTTGCTTTAGGGCCATTTTACAGGGTTCTTAGGTGGCAGCTTGTGTGTGCCTTTCACACCAAGGGTTAAAAGAGCCAAGTCAGAAAAAGGCTTTCTATTAATTTTCCTATGTTCTGTATCACCCTTTAAGAGTTACAAAATGGAGGGGGTTGAATTAGTTACTACAAACAGCTTTGGACCATTGCTAATAACTCCAGGAGTGCCTTAATTAGAGGAGAAGAGGAGGAGAGGGCAGGTTTGTCTCCCCAAAACATAAATCTCCTCTATTATCTGTAATTCCTCCTTCAGAGGAGGAGTGAGGGGGGGAAAAACATTCCCCCAGAGAAAGTAGGTGGTGGTGTGCTTACTTTTGTGTTTCTTAACAGGTTCTTGGGCCTGGCTTACAGTAGACCTAGACCATGGATTTGAGATTTCTGTCGTTCCAGGGGCCAATGACACCCAGTTTTCATAGCAGCTTTAATTCATGTGTGTACTGATGTACAAAAAATGTCCTGCTGATAAAAAGAAATGATCACCAGGAGTAGGATAAGGGGCAAAACCACAGCAACACTAAACATCAGGTTTGGAATAATCAAATTGATCCAAATTTTCTTGTTTTCTCCTTTCCTCTTCCTCCACAGTTTTCCAGAACTTCTCCTTTCCTCCACCACGGGCATGGATGTGTCCAGAAAATGTCATTTTGGGGATCTGACCTCTTCCAATGAAACATTGTGGATGATGAAAACTTCTCAGAGATGAAAAAACTTCTCAAGGACCTCCAGGAGATTTTCCCCCATATTCCCAGCCTGTGTTGAACTTGGGTGTTGTGCTCCATTTTTTCAGGGATTATTTTTGCTCTTATTTAGCGAACACAATGTTTACAGGGTTGTGGAGCTCCTGTCTCAGTATTTTATCTTTTATCGAAAAGGTTAATGACCTCCTGCCAAATTAGATTTGCTGTAATCCCCCATTTGTTATATATTTATTTACAATACTTATCACTTAGATAAAGCAATAAAAATAGATTTTTCAAGTAGCTCTCCTTTCACTGAACCACTCAAAAGAATTTTGGCAGATTCATTTTTCATTCAAATCTCCTATTACTTTTCATTTGTGCATTTCTCCCACCTAAATCGAGTTCAGCCATTAGAGGGGACCAACATAACTGTGACATTTTAAAAACTGGAGAGATTTAAGAAAGATTCATTAAAAATATACAGCTTTCTTTTGTTTTAAATTGTCAAATAAGGGCAAAAGGTAGTTTTGTAGTTACCTCAGCGCAGGACTGGGCTCTAGGGACTGTCCCCCAGTTTTAGGTAGTCAATTGATAAATGTAAATTATTCACATTTTTACATTCAGTGAAGAGCAAAGTGTCACCAGGTGAACCCAATTTCCTTATTGGCCACAAGGTTTTACCACTGGTGCCTCTCTAAAGTACTTGAAGTCAGGTGGAGACACTTGTCCCCACCTCTGCTTCCTACCTGAGTCCTTGGACAACTCACTGGAAAAACATTCCAGGCTTCCCAACAAGCTTTGCAGAGCTGGGTGTTCATGTGTATCTTGTGCTTCCAAAGCCTCCTCTGACTGAGTTATCCCCCATCCCACAGGCTTAAAGGGAGCAAAGCATATTCCAACACATGGCAAACTTAATTCAATCCAAAGTAACAAGTTTAAGTTTTATAGAACTTAATTGCACTTTCCCACAAAGAACCACCCCTAGTTTGCTCCACATGCAGGATTTTCCCTTCCTCTTCAGCCTTTGCATCCTGCTCTTGCTTTTTTCCTTACTGTTTGAGCATCCCTTTTTCACAAGGAGTTTGTGTGGACAGAATCACCTCGTGGAGCAGCCCCTGTTTCCTGCTCTCAGTGGGGCTTCCTGCACACAGGGACTGTCACTCTGCTCCCAGGGAGCACTGAGAACAGGCTCTGTCCCCAGAGCAGGCAGCACAAAGGCTGCTGGCCACAGCCCAGCCCTGCCTCTGAATCCCCTTTCTGCAGGGATTAATGGGAGCCCAGCTCAGACTGCCAATGGCCAAGCCCAGGATGGAGCAGGGCCCAGCTGAGCTTCCCACTGGGATACACTCAGGCAGCTCTGGGAGACAAGTTCCACCTTTCTCGGAGTTGTCACACATAGTAATGTCTTTCCATCACAGCTCCAGCCCCTCCTTCTGCAGTTACCAGTGGTTTGAGGTGAGTTGCTCAGCTGCAGAATTCCAGCTTTTCAGGACATAAGCTAGGGGGAGTTACCTGGAAGGGATTGGGAATGGAGTCTCTATTGAGTATTACTTGGTTGCTTTTCTCTCCCCCTTTATATTACCATTATTATTTACTATTATTATTATAGTTGGCCGATAACAGAACTGATTGCTCTGTGAAAAAGCACCATCATGTGCTGTTATCCAAATGCTCCTTGAGCTCTGTCATCCCTGGAGCCATGACCACTGCCCTGGGGAGCCTGTTCCAGTGCCCACCCACCCTCTGGAGGAACAACCTTTTCCTACTATCCCACCTAACCCTGCCCTGGCACAGCTTCGGACCATTCCCTCAGGTCCTATCACTTGCAAAGAACTGCAGTGTCTGCATGAGTCCCTAAGAGCAGGATTCAATCCTTGTTACTACAAACTGGTAAACACATGGAAGAATTCCACATGAAATGGGAATTTGAAGCCAAGTACCAGGGTCTCAATGACCCTGCTGGTCCTACCATTATTAGAACTTAATAGGGAATAAATCTGGTCACCATCAACCACCTTGCAATAAATCTGACAAAGCTCCCTCCTCCCCTTCCTTCGCCTGGGAATATTTAAACCTAGAGGGACAGCCAGTGAAACTGCTTTTATCTCTGCCCACCAGTTCCCAGCTGGCTATTATGACCCTTAATCTGAATTAATCACCTCTAGCTCATCCTTTCAGCTGGGACTTGCATCCCTGCCCTCCTGCCCCACGCTGATATCATCCCCTGCCAGCTGGACAGCTCCATGCAAAGGTAGCTCCTACATCTCCAGGGGCTGGAGCACAGTGGTGTCCTACCACATTCCTTTTGGGGAGGTGGGGCTTTATTTTTCAGACCTGGGCAATAAAAACAATTATCACAAGAGCAAATTAACTGGAGACAGTCAGGCAAGAAGGAGAGTCTATGAAGAAAGTCTGAGGGAGTTGAGGGTGTTCAGGCAGGAGAACAGAAAGCTCCAGGGAGACCTTAGAGCCCATTCCAGTGCCTGAAGGAGCTGATAAAAAAGAAGGAAGAGTGACTTCTTCTATGGGAAGAAAGCAATAGGACAAAGGAGAATGGTTTTAAACTGAAAAAGGAGTGATTTAGATTGGATGTTTGGAAGGAATTCCTGGCTGTGAGGGTGGGGAGGCCCTGGCACAGGTTGCCCAGAGAAGCTATGGCTGCCCCATCCCTGGGAGTGTCCAAGACCAGGCTGGAGCAACCTGGGATAGTGGGAGGTGTCCCTGCCCGGGGGGGGGGGGGCACTGGGTGGTCTGTCATGTCCCTTCCAAGCCAAACCATTCTGGGATTCCATGACTCTTTAGAGGGCTCCCTTTTACCTACTGACTGTGGAAGAGGCTCCAGTTTCTATCTTTGAGGACGCTGGAGTTCCGGGGGGGGGGAAGCTGAAGGTTATGAACCCAGCTCAGGAATGTAAACCCTCTGTGATATAACCTTCAGGCATATAAACACAGCCCTCTGTCTCCTCCCTCTGCACACACATCCCAGAATCCCATCTCTGCCACACTGTAAACTATCTCAGCTGCTTCTCCACTCCAGACAAATCCCCCTCTGGATGCTGCTTCACAGGACTCGTCTATAGCTCTGGGTGGCATTTATTTCTTGTCCATATCATAGAATTCCAGAATGCTGTGGGCTGGAAGAGAGTTTAAATCTCATCTCATTCCACCCCCTGCCATGGGCATGGACACCTTCCGCTATCCCAGGTTGCTCCAAGCCCTTTCCCAGGCCTTGATCAACCAGTTGCATCATTGCCTCCATGAAAAAGGCATTTTCTCCTTGTTTACTACAAGCCTTTACTTTCCACAGCAGCCCTGTCTTCCCGGATATTTATAATCCCTCCAGTTTGTGTGTCATGGACAAACGTTATCAGTCCCTAAGGATCTATCTGCACCATCCATGTGATCTGGTCACAAAAAGCTTGTTCTTCCCTCTGGTTCCCACCTGTAATACAAAGCTTCCCAAAGTAACCCAGCTGCTGAGACAGGCAGCAGGAAAACCAAAGGGATGAGGAAGGAAGGGGATGGTTCAGGTACCACTTGGAAGTGATTGACAGCTGCCAGTTTGGAGTGCAAAGAAAAAGTCGTTTATTTTGTTCTTCAAAGCTTAAATACACAAAGCTGAAACTACTGCACATGCTTTGCAGGTAGTCACTACTTTCTTCTACATCTTTTGCCATGCAGAGCTCCCACAGCAAGTCTGGGAATTACTGTAAACACAGCAAGGAGGTGCTTTGCACATGATCCAAGAAAATCTCAGGATCTGGAGCCCCTTGTAGTGAGGGGCAGTTTCATGCTTTGTGTCCTTCTGGCACACCAAGGCAGAGCAAGAAACAGCCAAGACAAACAGTTTTTTTCATTTTCTCTTTCCATCACACCAAAACACAAAATTTCCCCATCCTTAGCTGAGTTTGAGTGATCCAAGCACCTTCTCTACACTGACTTGGCTGTGACTCCATATGATAAAAATGTAATTCCCTGCAGACAAAAAGCTTCCTACTTGTTCAGACTGACAATTTAGGTACCCCAGACAAAGGCTCAAGGATGGTGTCCCCAAAGCTCCTCTGGTGCTCCATCGACAATGCATTTTTGGCATGCCATGTGCACAGCTGAAATCCCTGCATCAAATGCAGTTGGGACTCAAGGTGAATAGGTATTGCTAAATAAGTTCAACTCCTTGATTAACCCTCCCCCAGCCCCTGTTTTGCTACAGACACAGACACACAAATACGTGGTAGCTTTTAGCTTAAGGACTGGATCCTGTAGTTGTTACAGCAACAGTTTTGGGTGTCAGAAAGCAGCAAATACATGTCCTTTCAGGACAGCAGACTTCTGCTGCCAACACAGCAGAAGATTTCAATCTACAGCCAGGAAAACCCAAGTAAAGGCCAAATCCAGCAGTTCCAGGGGCTGCAGTGGCAAGGTCTGTGATGCAGCTCCCCTACAGCCTAGGCCCCTTCCATCCTCTCACCTGGGTCACCATCAAAGCCCCTGGCATCACAAGGCCAGGAAAGCCCAACCCAGAGGCTGCTCAGGTGGGGGGTGGCTGGAGCACCTCCTCCTCGCTGCCTGGTGTGTCCACGTGCTGGGTGGCTCCCGGGGAGGGTCTGGCTGGGAGGTGGGTGCAGATGGAGGCCCGTGGTCATCTGTCCCTGTGCTGCAGGATGGTCACACAGCCGTGGTAGCTGGTGCAGCGCTGCAGCGGCGGCTGCTGCTCCACCGTCCCCGTCGCCGGGTCGAACGTGAACGCCTTGTCTGTGCCCTCCCCGGTCTCATCTCGACCACCCAGGATGTAAATCTTCCCTCCACACACCGTCAGGCCACAGCTCTCCTGGAAAGCAGAAGGAAAGCCCAGGAGCTAAGGAACAGGCCCCCAGCTTTAGGAGGCTGAGTCATTGCAATGGGCCCAATGCTTGCCTTCTCAGCAGAAGGGAGGATAAGGGATGTCTGGCTGCAATTTCACTGTTTCACTGAGAATTTAGGCATTTGAAATGCCTCAAGCCAGTGATGGGACTGTTGCTGTTTCTGGCAGTCCCCCAGGCACACCAAGGGCACAGGGAGCCAGCCAGTGCACCCCTGGGAGAGTTGCTTTTCTAGGGTGCTTTCATGGGCATTTTAATTCCAGTTAAAAGCTGTATCCTATCATTCTTCTTGCAGAGAATGAGGAGGAATATGTGCCACAGCTCCCACTGCAGCACAGCTTTGGAGTGCAAAACCACAATGACAGGAAACCAGGACACATAACCACCACCACAGACCAGACCAACTGATAGAGACACCAGGTACAACCCTCCCACTGAAAGAGATAACAGGTCCTCAACTCCAGTGGTCTCAAACCACAGATCCATTATAGTGAAGGCCCAACTTTACCAGGAAAACTTGGCTTTGGAAGAGATCCTCCAAGCAGGACATCTTCCCTGGACACTGATTTGATTTGCACTGCAGGAATCACATCCATACAGAGCCAACCCACAACGTGCTTTCCCTTGCCTTCAATCCCAGCAAAGCACAGAAAGATGCTATTCTAGAGAGGCAGAGGAGATTCAGAGCTTCTTTCCCAAAGCTCTTCCTTACCAGAGGCCCAGGGAGGGTGGCCACTTCTCTCCAGCTGTCTTTCCTGGGATCATAACTGAAGATTTTGCTGAGGAGACCACCTACAACGTAAATGATGTTGTCCAAGCAGACGGCACTGATGCACCTCTGGTAGAAAGGAGTGGGAGACAAGAGTGTCCACTTGTCATCCTCTGGATCATAACACTGAACCTGCAAGGAGAAACATCAATTCACATCCCCCTGCCTGAATGAACCTGCTATTCACTAGAAATCAAAGGGAATAGAAACACCTCTCATCTGACACCTTCCCTCTCTAAGTCTTGTTGGCTTCCATTTAAATGCACAACCTCTTACAAGGAAGTCTTTATTAATCTTCAAAAAAACCTGCATCCTTGTAGCTTAAGGACAGCCCCATTTCCCTCCATGTTCCCTGTCAAACCTTGTTTTCCCATTCTCTGCCCATTGTTGGTGCCCCAGCAATACCTTGTCAGTGTTTGAGGTGTCATCCACAGCCCCACCCAGCACGTAGAGCTTGTTGAGGCAGGAGACCACGGCGGCCGAGCTCACGGCCTGGGGCAGCGGGGCCAAGGCGGCCCAGCTGTTGGAAAAGGTGTCGTAGCACTCCACACTGGAGAGGCGGGAAAAGCCATCAAAGCCTCCCACGGCATAGATCTGCCACAAAAGGAGCACAACAGGAGGATTAGAAACTCCTGGGGTTGCTGTCACGGCCTACATGAGGGGAGGACAGGACTTGGCCAGAAGGACATGGAGCCACGGCAACACCTCAGGGTTGAAGATCTTTAGAGGTCCCTCCCAACCCAATCCATTCTGTGCTTCTGTGAAACACCCCACACTGCACAGCTGTCCCCCAAAGACTCAGCACAGCTGTCTGCAGAAGTCTTGCACCATCCCATGGTGGGTCTTGTTGATACAACTTCATTTGTGTCTAATTCTACAAACCCAACTGAGACAGTGATGTCTCGGTTGTCTTTCCAGCTTAAACCATCTGTAAATGAAGCGTGGAATCACAGAGTGGTTTGGGTTGGAAGGGACCTTAGACAGCATCTAATCCCACCCCCTGCTATGGGCAGGGACACCTCCCACTATCCCAGGTGGCTCCAACCTGGCCTTGGACACTTCCAGGGATGGGGCAGCTACAGCTTCTTTGGGCAACCTGTGCCAAGGCCTCCCCACCCTCATGATGACCCTAGATATAAACACTCTGCCAGCAGAAGTGGGGGCTCCTTCCAAAATTCACCTTGCCCTGGAGTGTTGCCATCTTGTGCCTCCATCGGCCTTTCTGCAGACAAGCTACCTTGATCCAGACGTTCAGCTGGGAACTCAGCACCCAAACATCATTGCTGCTGATGTGTCCTCCTGAGAAAGAGAGGGATGGGGAGGGCTGGTGTGATCCCAAGGGCAGCCTCATCTCCACAGCTCCTCCATGCAATGAAACAGCTTAGGCTGGAATATGGTTATTGGATCACAGCCATGTAAATTCAGCTTCCCAAGGGAGGTAACATCTGGAATTCACGGCACTTTGTCACACTGCTCCATCCCTTACACAGGACTCATCTGACAGGCATTATATTTTAACTGAAGGACAGACAGGGACTTGTGACAGCACACACCAAAACCAGCTCCTTCCACAGCCAGACAATTTTGACAGATGCCCAACAGGAGAGAAAAGTTTTTTAATACCGCCATCCTCCCCCTCAAAGGTGAAACAATTCCTTGGGGCAGCAAAATCCAAACCACCCAAGGACAACCTTCACCCACAAGTGACTTTGTTCCAAAGCTGCAATGCGTGTGAAGGATTCCCGGGGAATAGACCTAAGGAGAGTCTGTCCAAGAAACGTTTGTCACCAGGAAGGGACTGTCTAGCCCAGGGTGACTCACCTGATATGTACACATCATTCTTCAGTGTGCAGGCAGCAAACTCTGACTTAGTGTAGCCAGGCACGCTGGAGAGGGCTGTCCACTGCCTGTTTTTTGGGTGGTACAGGTCTGTGAAGGGCAGCTTCAGAAGGCCTTTCTTATCACAGCCCCCAATGACAACGATGACTTCTGCCAGCTCCATGAACCTGGACCAGGAAAGGCATGGGTCAGGCTACTCCTTTTCCATCATCCCTCTCATCCTAATTCAGGACATTGGCAGCACAGTCTTGTGCCCTGCAAGGTCCTCTCCTCCATCAGCTACTGATTTTCTGGCCAAATCATTCCACCCCTGCACCTTTCCTTTTGTCTGGACCATCAGATCAAAGGTACACCCCAACCTGGGTGGAAAAAGGTCCAAACTGCAAAGGGAGAGGAAATGGGAATGACCTCTAAAAGTCTGTATTGAGATTTTTCTCCTGCCACCCACCCTCCCCCTTCCAGCACAATCAAACTCAATAATCCTCAGGAGTGTGGAAAGCCACTCCTGGCAGCCTGCCTGGAGTGAGCTTTCTGCCTGGAGAGAGAAGTGCTTCCAGGAAATCTCTCTTTCCAGCCCTAATAGCAGTGAGCAGACGAGACAGACGGCAGGGGAAGGAAAATCCTGCCAACTCAGAGGTGGCCAGAAAAGGTCTCTGCCAGAGGGGAGGGGAGAGGAAGGAGGAGGATGAAAGATGAAAGAGGATTTGAAAGGCTTGGTCCAATGCTCAGCTCTTTCGTGCTTTGTGCAGTCTGAGACAATGCACTCAAGACCAAAGCTGTAAAAGGAGGGAGGGAAATGTGAATGCTGCGTGGTGGGATTGATCCAGGGTAAATTTTAGCTGTTTGCATCCTTAAGGAGGTCACCTCAGGCTCTGCTGTGGAGATTCCACATACAACAGCCTGCCATGGCAATCAGCACAGAGAACTTGTGCCAAACCTTCTCCTCCACCTGACACAAACGTGCCCTAAATGCCAGGCTGGGGCTTCTGGATGCAGAGGCAACCTCTGTCCTGCTGCCCAGGATGAGCAGGAGAGCACAAGAACATGGCTCTGCAGCCTTGCGGCCACAGGTGTCCTCTGGAAAAGGGTAGAGAACCTTGCAAACCAGCTGGGTTTGAGATGTGACCCACCCCAGAGAAGGGGTGTCCATCAACTCTCTGACCACATCCTAAGGGATGAAACAGCAGAGGCTTAAAACGTGGCTGGTCAGATCCAAACTCTAGAGTCACAAAACCACAGATTTCTCCACACACCCAACCCTAGAAATCACTTTTTCTCTCCTCCACTTCACACAGGCAGCTGCCTGAGCCAGCATCTCTTTACCTTCTTGCTGTTCAAGAAATCAATGGAAAGAAGAAAATTAAAATAATTTGGGAATGCCTAGGTAGCTACCTGCTTTTTCCTTCCTCGATATTCCTGAGCCAGCTCAGCCTGGCTTTTGGGCTGAGCACCATGGTGATGGCCTGGAGGACTGAGATTGATCCAAGCCTTTCTGTTGACAGTCTGGAGAAGGTGAGGGAGAGACCAACAGAGGGAATAAGAGCAGTGGCAGAGCCGAGAATGGAAAACTGGCCTCAACCCCCAACATTCTGGGGAAAGCAGGTAGAAAATAAAGAGCTGAAACAGCCTTTCCTGGCCACAAGCTGGACATCTCCCTGGATAGGATCATCACATATGTGGTGTGATTAGAGCACAAAAAAACCCCCCCATCACATGCAGTAGTATAAATCTCACAGCACTCCTTTCAGCCAGGGAAACATCTCTGTTTTAGGAACAGGGAGGCCAAAAGTCAGGCAAGAGGAGGGGGAAAAATAAAAAATTAAAAAACCAACCCAAGAACTATCAAACTATGAGATCCACCAGCTTAGTTCATGCTGTGTTTTACCTCCTGGGCCTTGACCTCAAGGAGCTGGCCTCGTTCCCAAGGATGTAGCACTTGCGGGCCTCATGCAGGAGAGGAATGCACTCCTTGGAGTCCTGGATGAGCCCATCCATTTCCACCTTCTCCAGGAAGTAGGTGGGGCTGAGCAGGGGCAGGCGCACGTGCTCCAGGAGGTCCCTCAGGGCTCCCTTCCTGGCGGGCACGTTGTGCCTCACCCAGCGCATCACGGCCTCAAACACCACCTCCTCCCTGGGCACCACCAGCTGCTCATCAGACAGGTACCCAACCAGCTCCTTCACACCCATCTCCAGGAACTCCTCATGGCACGACACCTCCACAAAACACTCCAGCATGAACCTCTTGCTCTTCTCCGTCAGGGACGTGATGGAGAAGGAATCGGCGAACTTCAGGATGCCCAAGCAGTTGCAGGGGTGCAGCTGGCCCTCGAGGAAGGTGACACAGGCATCCCTGAGCTTGGAGATCTGCAGCAGGTCAGACAGTTCCAAGATGCCCTCAACATTGTCCTCCTGGATGATGATGTTCCCCCCGTACATATAGTCAAGGAGGAGGGACATGGTGGAAGCGGAAATCTTCTGGATGTTCACAATATCCTGGTGGCCTTCCTTGAGGCTGCCACCGAACATGGCCCTGAAATAGGTGCTGTTGGCTGACAGGGTGGCCCGGTGACACGGGAATTCTTGTCCCTCAATCAAGAGCACCACGTCCGTGAAGGTGCCACTCTGCCGGAAGGAGTTGAGAGTCTGCAGGATTTGCTCGGCGTGGCAGGAGCCGCTGCAGAGCTCTGTGGGCAGCTTTGCCTTGCCCGGGTCCCGGGGCACGTTTTCCAGGCTGCTCGTCCTGAAACTGGATTCCTCTTTCATCATTCGATGCATCCTGAAGAGGAAGCAGGGCAGGAGAGATCTGCACACTATTAAAATATCTGCCAGCGACGATGGTTTTCTGATGATGGTGCCGGGAGGAAGGATGGAATCCAGCCAAAATAAGAGTTAGGTTCTGCCCCTTCACCCTCAGTACCCAACACTCCCTCCAAACCACAGCAATGGGCACTGGGACATTCCCAATCCAACCCCATCTTAGCAGGCACACCTCTGCTTTTAGGAGATGTTTCCTGCAAGGCAGTTGCACAGCCTAGCGTGTGATACCACCCTGACACCCTCTCCTTTCTTCCTGATATCGCTAAGATCTTATTAACTAATGGGAACCACCCTGTCTCAGCCTTAGTCCTTCATCTGTTCCTACACCTGCATCTCCCAGCCAGCCACCAATCACAGATCACCGAGGTGCTCAGATTCCCTCATGCTCCAGAGCCAAACCTAGTCCTGAGGATCTTCACCCCACTACCCTGAAAGAGCATCCTTTGTGCCTTCAGAATCCCGCAGCAGTGAGGAAAACACCTCTGGCTGTGTCCCCAGGGAGCTGCAGAGACCTGAGGACCAGTGAGGCAGCATGGCAAGGACTAATTTAATATCTAAGAACTCCAGGGTGTGCAGGTGAAGGCTCTAAACCCCCCCCCAAAAGCCCCAATGGGTGTTTAGCTCAGGGCTGCGTGGGATAGGGAACAGCAGTTCCAGCTGTTCACCCTGGAGATGCCTTTGCAAAGAGCTCGGCACACTCGACGTTTTGCTGACACACACAGCTCCAGTCAGGAAAGAAACAGATCTATATCCCAAATTTTCTCCCCGATTCACACACATTTCCAAGCCATCAGGGGCATGCACAGCTCAGTGGTGGGAAGAGGCAGCTCCGCCTGACAGAGACAGCCCTCTTCCCCCCTCAGTTAATCCAAATGCCCTTCCCAAACCCACATCCCTCCTGTCCATCCTTGAGACAAACGATTCCAACTCCAAAGAAGAGCACGTTTGCCTCCTGCCGTCACCCAGGCACATTCCTCCTCACTCTTTCCATCCAATTCCCAGCAATGTTATTTATTTGGAAATTTTATATTTTTTTTGCAAGCCAAAAAACGCCCAATATTAAGAAGCGCGACCTTACCTAACCCACAAGTTGCGCTCTCCAGGTGGGATCTAATGAAGGCTTAACTTTCCTCTTGGAAAGCTCCCATCCACGTCGGGTTCCCTGTGCAAAACACGCTCAGCCCTTGTGCGGAAACGCTTGGGGAAGCACAAAAGCGTCCCCCTTTATCCTCCCTGCCGGAGAGGTGGGGGAGAAATCTGCTTTTGTTTCTCCTGAATGACATGCCAGGGAGCTCCAGGGCATTAGCCACGCAGCTGTCAGGGACAGCCAGGCAGGGAGGAGCCGGGACACAGGGAAAAACCCAGCGCAGCTCAGGGAAAACACATCCCACCAGGGCAGTTTACGGGGGCCGAACCATCTGGAGAGCAAATTGAGGTCCAGGTGGGACGATTCATTTCTTGCTGGAAACCGCAGTAAAGCCGAGGAATAAAACACGGCTGAAAGGAAGAGCAGAAAGGCTCCTGGAGCAGGAGCTGGCTGGGGCAGGGAGGAGCTGCAGTGCCCCTCATTAACGTGTGATAATTAGGTAATTATGGCCTCGAGGATGGTGAGGACAGAAGGGGAACTTTGCCCCGTGTGGTTTTCTGCACCTTCCCCTCTAAGTCGATCCCAGTTGTTGGCTGGATTTTTAAAACCATCCCTGAGGAAGCTCCACAAAGTCACCCTTGGGCTGAAGATTGTCCAAACGCCCTAAGGTGGCACAGCCAAGTCTTCCCTCCATCGCTGTGGACAACTTGCATTATTCTACACTAGAAAAAAACCAAACAACTATTAATAAAACCATGCCCTGCACGTTGTCTTCCCAGCGAAATTGCCTTTCCCTGTTTGCTGCCCGGCTCGTCCCTGCTCCTCTCCCATCTCTGGGATGCAGGACACAAGCTGGCATCCTACTTGCTCCCAACGTTAGCATATGAATCCCTGGCAACCTGGAAGGGACTGTGGTGTCCCAGCCTGCACAGTGGGCTGCGAAGGTTGGGGGATTTTCTTTTAAGATCTCCTTGGCCTACCAGGCTGAGCTGATCTCAGATTATCACAGAATCAAAGAACCACTGAGGTTGGAAAAGCCCTCTAAGATCGAGTCCAACCATTCCCCCAGCACTGCCAAGGCCACCACTGACCGTGTCCCCAAGTGCCACATCCATCTGTTAAATCCCTCCAGGGATGGGGACTCCACCACAGCCCTGGGCAGCCTCTTCCAATATTTGACAACCCTTATGTGGTCCAGGGGAAGGGACACCAGCTCCAGCCTCATGCCACTGCTCCCACCAAGGCTTGAATTTTCCTGCTGAGATTGGACTTCTAAAGCTCCCAGCCACACCATGTTAAAGCTTTAGTGGAGATAGAGGAGATCCTTCTCGTGGCAGCCCTCTAAGACTAGGGCACGGCCACAGCAGCATCCCCCCACCAAGATCCCAGGACTACAACTGGAACATTTGAAGTACTGGAAAGGTTCCCAGACACCACAAGAACTACCCCAGCTCAACCACTAAGCTCTTATTTATAAGGGCAGTTTCAAAGGGGGGGGGGGAAAAAAGAGTTAAATCGTAAAATGTTGGCTGCCCCAAGCCCTTGGGCTTTGAGCCAGCAACCAACCCCCAGCTCTTTTATTTGAGGAACACACACGAATGTCATTTCTCCCCTTCCTACTTTTCAGTATCTTTCCCTAGGGTACAGCAAGGACAGCCCCCTGTTAGGGATTATCCAGTATTGTGGATATCAGGAGCTCTATCCCTTCCCCCTTGGGCAATTTTTACATTGAACACTCAATTATATCTCCAGAGCCAGTTAAATTCATGACACAGGACCCATCACCAACCATGGAGATAGTGCTGTATTTTCTTTAATCCCCCTCCAACTACCAGTAAAACGCAGCCATTCAGGGGCTGGAGAAAACAGCTACTGAACAAAGAACAGTCTCACCCCGAAGAGGAGACCCTTTTTCACCCAAAGCACCCTCTGAATGCAGCTGACAGCAGAACCTGGTGTAAAAAAAATAAAAAAGTAGAAGTACTATATAATGGCAAAGGCTTGCTTAGATATTCAGCGCAGAACTGCTCAGGCACTTCCCAAGCTGGATCTTGCATCCAGACTCCTGTGTTTAATAAGAGCCCAGGCACCTATGAGCCATTTTTTCCTCTTTGAACTTGCTTAGGGGTTTTGGCTTTCAAGGCACCCTGGGGCAATGACTTACATAATGTGTGTTAAAAATAAATTGCTTTCCATTTGTTTGGTTTAAAACTGCTGTCTGATCACCTCTGCGGGTGCAGCATTGTCCCCACGGGGCCACAAACACTGAGAAATTATTCTACAGTTACTGCTCAAGCCTCAGATCTGCACAGTCACCACCTCTCCACACAACTGCTTCTGAGCTTCCCTCTTACAGAAGCTGGATGGGAGAGAGCCATGGAATTATTGTACCATTTTGTTGGAAGGGACCTAAAAGATCTTTAGGTTCCAACCCTCCTGCCATGGGAAGCTCCCACTGCCCCAGGTTGCTCCAAGCCTGGACTTGGACACTCCCAGGGACGGGGCAGCCACAGCTTCTCTGGGCACCCTGTGCCAGGGCCTCCCCACCCTCACAGCTAGGAATTCCTTCCCAATATCCCAACTAACCCTGGAGCCATTCCCTGTGTCCTGTCGCTCCATCCCTTGTCCCCGATCCCTCTCCAGCTCTCCTGGGAGCCCCTTTAGGCTCTGGAAGGGGCTCCAAGGTCTCCCTGGATCCTTCCCTTCTCCAGCTGAACACCCCCAGCTCTCCCGGCCTGGCTCCAGAGCACAGGGGCTCCAGCCCTTGGAGCATCTCCGTGGCCTCCTCTGGACTCTCTCCAGCAGCTCCACATCTTTCAGGAATGTTGTTCCCCAGCTCCAGAGGAAGCTCTGCAGGTGGGTCTCACCTGAGGGGGCAGAGGGGCAGAATCCCAGAGGGGCAGAATCCACTCATGAGGTTCCCATGGAACTCTTTGACAGCCTTTCCAGGTCCCTCTGGATGGTGTTCCATCCTTCAGGCCTGTCAGCCACGCCACACAGCCTGGTGTCATCTGGAGAAGATGCAACACAACTGTCTTGATCTGCTGATCTCGGGAAAGACAGAACTCCCAACTTCCCTCTGGTCAGACCTTCAGCTCCCTCACAGAGCCCGTTAAGGATCAAGAAGGATTCAAGTGACACCGTTTTGGTGATGCCAGAACACAAAACAAGGTCAGACTGGCAGGGGAATACTGACAGTTTATTTCACAGAGCATTGCAGAGTTTATTTTGGTCTAGCTCTATTTTCATCAAAAAAAGTATCATCCTTTTCTTTAAAAAAAAAAAAGTAGCAAATATTCAGGACAATAACAGTCAGTGCATTACACATGAAGTTTGGGTCTTGTAAAAAAAACCCCAAACAACAAAAAAACTCCCAAAATGTTCATTGTGAAAACAACTCTCTGTTGAATTGCTTTTAACACTTCCAAGCTTTTAAGCACTTAATCTTCCAATAACGTCATCTCCAAGGATAAAAACAGAACATGCAGGTGATTATCAACAGATGCTGAGATTTAACAACATCTCTCACTTGGCAATGACAATCCACCAGGAATGTTTCAATACAGCACCACATCAAAGGGAGAAGCAACTCAGTTCTCAAAATACCTTCAAATCCACCAAAATCTTGCAATTCTGCAGAAAAAACCCACACTGTATTTCACAGACTTGAGAGTACCATAAGGAAGGACAGTATTTGGGCAAGGTAATAGGCAGCATGGACCAGGGTCTTATTCATAAAACCCAGGGGAGATAGAAAAGTATTATTTAGGCCGTGCCTATTAGAGCATCACAATTCACATTTTCATTATCAGTATTTTACTTTTACAAACAAAAGTTGGCCACTTTTGCCCTCCAATTCTTACACACTAAGCCCAAAACTTTAGTGTTTCAATATGCTACTAGAGAAGAGCTTAAAAAACAAGGAGGGAGCAGTTCAGTGCTGCCAAAAACAAGAACCAACTGCTCAGAGGGCTGTTTTTATTGTGGCTTTAGGTGTAGAACGTGATGTCCACCAGCACCCTCCAGACCGCCTTCTCCTCTGCAAGGTGACCCAGCCTGGCCAGCTCCCAAACACTCAGCTACCAGGTCTTTACATCCCTGGGAAACAACCACAGTCCCATCCTTCCAAGGCAGTGCACACCAGGCTCCAAAGGGAGCTTGTACTCAGTGGGATTTCTCCTCTTGCACGTGGTGCTGACCAAGATCCGGCAAGGAAGGCAACAATCCAACACCAGAAGGGCCACAGGGACTGAGCCAAGAGCCATTCAGAGCTCCAGCAGCCTTCCAGCTGGCTCCAGCTGCCTTGGGAATGGCCAAGTGACCCAAAAACAGGCTCCTCTCACAAGGCCTTGAAGGTCAGGAGCAGAGAGCTGGGACCGCCTCAGGGAGGGGATAAAATTCAACTGTCACTTACTTGGTTTCTGAGCCTTTTTGGGTTTTTATTTTCCACTTTAACCTCTGGTCTAAGACTTTGGTTTAAAGCCTTTTGCATTGGAAACACGCCAACATGAGCTCTTGCCCTCATGAGCCCATCAGCATCTGCTGCAAGACCATCACTCCTTTGGAGGACACGAATGTGCAGCTTTAAAAGCCTTTAAAGCAAGGAGGAAAGTTCTCCTTGCAGGAATAAATTACACTCTGGGGGCTGCTTCACCTTCCAGACTATTTACAACTTCTTCTCCCACGGGCATCTCCCTGGCCTAGAGAGGGGGGAAGCTCCTCTTTCAATGAGGGTGGCAAGGCCCAGGAAGCAAATGGCACTTGGA
Source organism: Serilophus lunatus (assembly GCA_013399895.1). NCBI lineage: Eukaryota > Metazoa > Chordata > Aves > Passeriformes > Eurylaimidae > Serilophus > Serilophus lunatus. The sequence continues at coordinate 31,925 of VXBA01001222.1, forward strand.
GTGGCAGGCACTGCAACCAGATCCAAGTGGTGATGGTGCCCATGGCACTGCTCTTCACAAGCCATCCGGACTCTCAACAGAGCCCAACTCAGGGAGAAGATGGAAAGAAAATAAAAAAAAGGGGGGAAAAAAAATGAGAAGCTGCTTCCAGCAGAGGCCAATCTACAGCCAAGGCTCAGGATTTGCCTTCAGAACTACAGCAGGACATGCCCCATTCAGCATCCAGGCTTTGGGGAAGGAGGATGGGACAAGAAGGTGCCCAAGTGACTGAGCCAGTGCAAGCCTTTCCCTGGCTCTGAACTTCAGTGGGGAAGCAGCAGTGCCATTTCCTCTTCCAGGAAAGCTTCTCTCCTCCAAACAGCCTCCTCTTGCATCAGAGCTACCATTTCATTGCCCAGGAAAAGGAGAATGAGGGAGAAACAGAAAAAAAACCGTAACAAAATCAACACTTCACAAGAACATCACAACATTCAGCTGCACCAAGGGAAGGCCTGGAAGAGGGCAGGGGGGAGAAAGGGGAGACACATCCAACGCGTTGTTCCCAAGGGACTCAGGCTCTCACATGAAGATTCAAATAACTTCAGCCATAAGGTTGAGGATTTAATGAACACAGTATTTCCACTCATGCCCTGGAAAAATTACACTCCAAAAAAAAAAAAGACAAAAAAATTTCAGATTTTCTACATATTTACAAAAATAAGCCCCCCCAACCTCACAACCAGGGAGGTGGAGCAGTTAGTGGTGGGGTCTGGGAAGGGGTCTCTGCCTGACCAGCAGTTCCTGAAGGGTTCCCATCCCACAGGAAGCAGGAGAGCACGGCTCTCTCTGCCGGAGGGAGCACGGGGCGGGCCCAGAGCTCCTCAGTTCATCCGCAGCTTCGTGTCCCGGTGATCCGTGGGGGTGAGGATCTCATTGGCATAGCCATTCTCGGAGCAGAAGGACAGCTCATCCGTGGTCTCCACACCGTTGTTGATCTCTGGGAAGGGCAGAGAAAGCAGGGATGCCATCACAGGGGTGCAAGGACTGTCCCCCCTGGATGGGGGAACTGAGCAGCCATGGGATCCATGTGATCCTACAGGGACTTATTGCACTGAACAGAATCACTCTTCAGTTCACTGCTGAGCTTCACATTTAAGCCCTTCTCAGTCCCGCCACTGCCACATTCTGGGAAAGCACAGGCTCCTCCAGTCACTGATTTCACTGGGAAAAACCTTCAACCACCAATGTTTTAATGGCAAACACCCACCCTAGGCAAGAACAAGGCAATTTGCATCCCCTTCAAAGGGTATTTTATGTCTGGGATGGTTTATGTCCAGGACATGCTGGGGAAGCTTAACTCCGCTGTGACCAACTGCTTTCCCTGTCTCTATATTTACACCGGTTTTTTATCATGCCAGGCTGGCATTTCACACAGTAAGCAATTTGAAGCAAGAGTTGTCTTTTTGCTGTGTCTGTGCCCATTGTGCAAAACCCTGATCCCTGCTGGACATCTCCAGCTCCTAAATAAAAAAGGAAGCAAAGTCATAACAAAGATCAAGGAGGGGGGATTATACTCACATTCCTTCAAAGGTGCGTTTTCCAGCTCCATGCACCAACTTTAACCTTTGAAAGGAAGTATTTCCCTCTTTGTGGGCCTTTCTAAGATCTTACTTAGAGATAGGGGGGTGATGGACACACTGCCAGTGTGTTCCAACAGAAACTCTGGAAGGAGCATAAGGATACCAGGAATCCCTCAACCTCTACTGCCACTGAATTCCAGGTCTACCCCAAATTCATCACCACTAGTTGCAGTCACTATGCCATTGTTTTAATGGATTTTATGGCTTTTGACAACGGACAGTGGAGAAGATGTGGGACAGGGTGAGATGGGTTAACTTGGGAAGTTAAAACAGAGTTTCTGAGCAAATCAGTGCTTAGATCTGAACCAGTTTGAGATGGGTCACAGAATGCTTAGGGTTGGAAAGGACCTTGAAGATCCTCTCCATTCCAACTCCCTGTTGTGGATGTGCCAGGACCACATCCCACAAGTTCAGTGCAGCAAGGTCAGCCCAGTGGTGGGACATTTCCTGGTGGTGGGACAACACCTGAACTTACACCAGCTCCTCCATCAGCAGGGGGACAGCTGAGGGACGGAGCAAAGGGCTTGGGATGAGCAGCCCCATCCCTACCTGAGAAGATCAGCTTCTCCTTCATGATCTTGACGTCCCGGCTGGAGCGGCGGACGGCAGCGCTGAGCATGATCTGCTCTGGGTTGTAGGTCCTGATGCTTCCCAGGCGCCACCTGCAAGGCAAGAGCAGGATATCAGGGCCTGGGCTCCCCAAATTCAGGAGCATCCTCAATGCCAGTGGCCACCAACAAGCCCCAGAGACCCTCAGGCCTTTGCTCCCTCACCTACACAGCCCCATGCGGTGGGAGGATGTTCAGAGATGAGTGTCAGGTCTTTAACCACCTTGACCATCCCAATTCCACCAAGGAATTAGAGCCATGGACTAGTTTTCACCAAGGACTGCAGCTGCCCCACAGCCCTCTCTAGCTGTCTAGAGGAGGAAGGGCTATTTTAACTCTTAGGATTGAAAAAAGGGAGTGGAACAAGAGACCAAACTGAGCAAAGAATCCATAACCTTTTCCTCACAGTGTGACATGGTCAGGCCTGTGGGACAGGAGAGCTCAAAGGCAATTTCAAGTCTCAAAACTGAGACACAGCAAGGAAATGGCCTCAGGGGAGGTTTAGGTCGGATATCAGGAAATATTCCTTTGCCCACAGGGTTGTCCAGCCCTGGCACAGCTGCCCAGGGCAGTGGCAGAGTCTCATCCCTGAGGGGATTGAAAAGCCATGTGGTTGTGGCACCTGGGGACACGGGTTAGTGGTGGCCCTGGCAGTGCTGGGGGAATGGCTGGACTCAATCTTAGAGGGCTTTTCCAACCTAAACAATCACATACAGTAAATTGTTGATGTCATTAATGAGCAACGGCAGCAATTTCAAGGGGGATTTTGCTTTTAAAGCAGTTTTTCAGCAGACCCTGAGCTGAAGAGCTGCTGCATTAGGGGCAAGCAGAGCTTGGTGGGCTCAGCCAAAGCTGCCCTACCCAAGACCCCACCACAAAGGGATGCTGTTCAGGCCAGGCTTTCATAGCCCACACTCCACCCATTCATCCTGCCTCCTGACCACAATGGAATGCTTTTCAGTCAGTCCCATTCTCCCTGCCAGAGCCAGGGATACTATAAAACTGTTAGATGAAGAAACAGCAGGGTTTTAGAGTGGTTTGTGGGGTTTCTGAGCTTCTGGCACCATCTAGTGGCTCACCCACAGAGGAGGTGGTGACTGTTTTATTTACAGGTGCCAATCACATTTTCTTAAATTCCTATCCCCCCCACTCTGCCCCAGGAGCAGAGGATTTGAGGAGCCCCACACATCTCCAGCCTGGGTCTACAGCATCAGCCTGACAAAAGCAGCATCCACAAAAGATGTTTTTTTTTTTTCCTCAGGAAAATCTAGCTGGTATCAGTTTCCTGAGGGTTCCACCCTCTTCCCAAATCCCAGTGGGTAACACAGGACCCTCAAGCTTTGACCAGGGAAGGGATGAAAGTGGAAGCTACACAGAAAATAAGGGGTGGGATGGGAACACGACAACTCACAGACCCATGGACAGAAGCAACAGAGGAAGCACAAGGAGGCAAAGACATAAAAGTATTTAAAAAAACTGGAAAAAAAAATTTTTTTCTTCCATCATCATCTAAACTGAGCCACTCTGACCTGGAAGAGGAGCATTTCTTGCCTTAGTAACCCATACAGGCAGATCCCAGTAAGGTAAGCATGGTTGCAGCAAGATCTCACAGGACCAAAGCATTGCTCCAACAGTGTGTTTTTTCTTGGCTTACCATAAGGGTTTCCAGCACCAGGCTGGGTTGTGTGGCCGAAAGTGCCCATCCCAGACTTTCCATGTTGTCCCATGGGTCATTCTGAGTCACAGAAAGCCCTGACTCCATGGATTACAGGGACCAAGGAGTTTCCTTCTCCTGCCATGAGGGACAAGCATGGCTATGGTCATACCCAGGGTGGTAAAACATGCTGAGGAGATGACGACTCCTCTTACAGGGCTGCAATGCTCCAGCTGAACAAGCCAGGAAAGGATAACCCCATTTTCCAGGGGTACTTTGAAACATCCTCTAGAAGAGCCACCAGTACATTTAACCACGATGCCACTCCAGCCAACACCACACCAAACACCCTCTGCTGTGCTCAGGAGCCTTTGGGTCTCCTAAAAAGGCTGGTTTAGTAGAAAATAGCACCTCTCCTACCCCCTTGGACTCTGTTGTGATGGGCCACGTTTAGGACAGCAGCGTGCAAAAAGGCCAGAGAGGCAGCAGGAAGGTCTTGTTCTGGGAGCTTGGCGTCAGAGCAGACCAGACGGACACGGGGTGGGAACAGACTAAAAAATACTGGGACAACAACACAGAGACAGCACACACCGTGTTAGGGCCACGGGCGGACCCCTGGCTTGGAGGGGAGATGCTAAATGGCAGGGAAATGGGGTGGGAGAGGGGCAGGTCAGGGAGAAAATGGGGTTAAGATGGAGCAAGCACAGAGCCAAGCCAGCCAGAGTCCCCATCCTGCGACTGCTCTTGCCTGCCCAGCTCCTCCACATCCCTGAGCCAGGGGGAGGCAAGAAAGGGAAAACACCCAACCTCTCTGCAGCCCTGGAAGGGCTCATCAGCCTGGCCCCAAAGCCAGCTCCTGTTTTGGGAAGGTGCCACACCACGAGTCTGAAGTGGAGCAGCACTTGCTGGTGGCCAACCCCCAGCCCTGAGGGAGGGGGGACTGAGAAGCACAGACAGGGAGCAACCAAGTCCTCAGAAATAGGATCCCGTGGCACACAGCAGGAGGGATGGAGGAGGCAACATGGAGTTTGGCCCCAGGAGGGACACCGTGAAGGCTTTACTGCAGAAAAGCGACAGCACTTCCCCCTGCCAAGGGGATGGGAATGACTGGTGAGGGAAAGGAGAAATCTGGGTTTCCAAATGATGGAGCTTCAACTCCAGCACACCAGGCTCACCCCCTTCCCACTGCCTTTCCAGGTTGGGAGCAGTGGAACTGGGAAGAGACTCTTGAATGATCCCAAGCTGTGAGTGCAGCAATTGATGAGCCAAACCTTCCCAGCCATCAGATCTTTTAATTCATGATTTTCTTTTTTAAGACATGATTTTCTTGAGAATCAGACAATTTAGAAGAGGTTAGTTTCAAAAACCTCTGGCAAATACAGGAAGAAAGTGGATATTTTTTGCATGGGATTACTTCCAAGGAGAAAGCATTACATCCACTGGGAATTTCCCAACTACAACGTGCCACAGGACTCAGAACAGGGCTGTTTTAAAAGGCACTGTAACAAAAGGTCAAGTTGCCTTCAAAACATCCTCTGGCTTGAGCATCAGACCTCCATGGTGCTCGTGGCTGTGGACTGTGCAATGTTCAAACCCTCATGGTCCCCACGTGCAGCCAGATGTTTGAAAGCATCACAAAAAGCTGCATCCTACCCTGTCCATCTGCAGTGAAGCCATAGCAGAGAGGGAGAAAGAAAGAGAGAAAGGAAGGTTGAATGAAGAAGAGAAAGAGGAGGAAAGCACCAGAATTACCTGATCATGTGATAGCTGTGAGATGCCAGAATGCAGCAGAGAGAAAGAGGAGGAACATGCACAACAGTCAGAGCAGTAAGAAAATAAACAAGGCAAAAGAGGCAAAAAAGATTAGTTAGAAGTCATCCCAGTTGGTATTTTCCCCTCTGGAGAGGCTGCCACAGTCCTGTCTGGGGCTGAAGCAGAACAGCAGGAGCAATCCCTGGCTATGGAGGAGACACAAGCCATGCGGAGGAGAGAGGACGAGCACATCGCAGCGGTGCCTCTGCTCCCACCCACCCCCTCATCCCTGCTCAGAGGAAGCAGCTCTGGTCTGCCCCAAAAAGGGAAGAACCCAACCATGATACTCCATTTCCCGGAGCTGAATCACATCAGGAGGGAGTAGTTGAGTGGTGCTGCTGTGATTTGGTTTTGATCCATCCCCAAACCCTGCTGCCAATTCTTTCATGTGGTGGAGAAACTGGAACATCAGGGAAATGGGCCTGTCCTGCACAAGGCTCTTGGAAGAGCAAGTCCTTTGCTGCAGAAAGCCCAACTTTTCTCACAGTAGAGCTTCTTCCTTCTACTGAGGTTGTCTCCAGGGAGAGATCCAAAAGAAGACATTTGGCCCTGCTGTGATAGAGCCCACATGGCCAGACCTCTCTGAGCAACCAGCTACCTTCTGTCACATCCAGAGGCTGTGCAGGGAGCTCAGTGCTCCAGCTTCATGGATTCCTGGGAAAGCTGGTAGCATTGCCAGCTCTTCTCACCTGTATCACACTGAGGGTTGAAGAGAAATCCTGTCATCCTGTCTTCCTTATATCTCATCAACTCGGCCTTCCAATTCTGCTCCCCAGAGAGGTCAGTCCCTGCCTCCAGATTCTTGGAGATCGGGGATCTCTCTCATAAAGCCACCTGATGGATTTGAGAGAGTGGAAGACACTTCCAGACAACACAGCCCCAGTGCCCTTCTGGAGGTAAGGTTTAACCAGCCACAACTTGGGACCCAGAATTCTCAGACAAATGTTCATCTCATCTCAGTCAATGGTTTAATAAACTCTCAGGAAATTTAATCCAAGAGGAGAGTTTTGAATGTGCTACTGGAATCAGGGCTCATAGATCTACCAGCACAGGACTGTGCAAGTCATGAATTTAGACAGGATTATAAATAGACCCAACGTGTGGCCTGAAACATGGCAAAAACTCCTGGGTTATTTATGGATCCAGGGGAAGGAAAGAGGTTGCTGTGAGCTGATGATCTGGGACAACAGGACAGCTCATGGGCCTGAAGCAAATTAAATGGTTGCTCCTAATGCAAAGGCATTTGGGATAGCAGAAAGGAGACTGTACGTCCCTTGATGTCTCTAGGACAGCTGTTTGTGCAGGCCAAAGGAAATGGAATTACAGAGCCAGGGAAGAAGGATGGGATTTCAGAATGACACATTTTCCCAGAAGGCTGGAGGGAGCACACACTTTTTCCCAGAGAGAATAATTACCCTGTCAGCACCGACAGCTAGAGAGCCTCCCAGGAGAAACAGCACATTACCAGAAGGACTCCATGGATTCCTCCAGCATTATCAAGAGGAGGGAAGCTTGGCTAACTCTGCCAATAGGACGTTGATTTACCTCCTCCTGATTTATCAGGGTCTTAACTCCTCAGTTTTATGCTCCACATATCTTTTCAGGGATTGTGATTATCAGACGTTTCTGTCATGGCCTCACCAAATCTCTGCTCTTCCTTTTCTTTGGAAAATGAAGACTTCCTCTATGCACTGAATTAAGCAAGTGATTTGCTGTACCATAATGTCTCCCACAATAACACCCTGCCCATGACAGGGAGGTTGGAACCAGATAACCTTTAACGGCCCTCCCAATCCAAACCATTCTGATTCCATATTTCATCCAAGCAGGAACAAATTGATTTAAGAAAATTACAGTATTTTCTTTTTGAAGACTATAGTGGTGGAATCTTAAAGCCCCCTCCTCTTCAACCTTTAGAGTATTTTAATGTCCATTTCCCTAAAGCATTTACAGTTTCTCTTCCACATGTGTTTAAGAGCAAGTAAGGCACTTACTGCTACTAATTTGAGATCTCTCGCTCTTCTTAAAAGGCAGTGACTACATCCAATTCTATATCACATATTGGCAGTGGAATTATTCTTTGCAGCCTTCACAAGGATTTTTAAATCAACATTCTTCCTGCTATTGCAATTCAAGAATTGAGGACCACGATGCTCCTCTCTCCCATCTCCACCCCACGCTCTGGACAAAAGCCACACATCACAAACACATGAGAGTTGAGCTGTAACAAAGCTACTTACTTCTGGAATATAAAAACTCCTACAATTATGATAAATGAAATGAGATCAGACGTGATCCAAATTAGGTGGTACTCGTCTGGGGGCTGCAAGACAAAAAATAGAAGCAGAGCTTGAACCTTCTGGTTTGTGCAGTCACAGAGAGGCCACATGTGGCTGAAGTTACCACCAAGGTGCAGGAAAAGCACAGAGCTGCAGGGATTGTGTGTAAATCACAACATTTTCCCTCCAGTCCAACAGGGATGTTTCTGTTTGGCTCGGGGACACAGTGCTGGGAATGTGATATGATGGGCAATATAATAGATAATGGAGCTACTTTTGGTCTCTGGATGTTCTTTGCCCAGCAGAGGTAAAACCTGGCCTCACTTTAGTAACTAAAACCAGGCACAAACCTAATTTTGCAACGTGACTAAAGCACAGAAGCCTGGTTTGCTGGTTCACCCATGTACCTGCTTCTCCTGCAACTCTAACAGCTGCTCAGCAGGGCTGGAAAGGTGTTTTCCAAGAGGAAAACTGTAAAATCCCCTGGATTAAATGGGACACGCAACACAATTTCTAAGGATCCCACTCAAACAGAAGCAGGGGATTGTGCAGGAGCAGCATAGACCTGTTACCTTCTCAGGGCCTGGGTGTACAGAGCAGGAAAACCCTCAATCCCAGCAGCACCCTAAAAAATCCCACTAGACATGTGGCTGCATTTCCTCCTTCCAAGAGTTCCTTCCCAGGCCCTGTGCTTACCATGAGCCAGATGGGGAAAGGCACCTTGAGGAGGACGTGGGAGCTGTCGGAGGTGACGGAGGGGACGCCAGCACACCACAGGATGGAGAAGAGCCAGGGCTCATTCACTGTGTACAGGTTCACACTCAGGTTGGCCATGGCATAGTCCCTGCCAGGAGAAAGACAGAAGGAGATATAAGATTCCCCACAGCAGCCCTCAGACCCTCCTCTCCTAGAGGAGAGCTCTGGCCAGCTGTCATGTGAGATTTATTGAGTTTGAGGTGCATGAAATAGGGCACAAATGCCCCAAGGGAGCTGCAATCCACAGCCTGAACTCCAGAGTTGTCTTCACCTCTTGGCTGCTGTCTGGCCCAGCCCACAGACCATCGGATACTTCCCCATGAATGACGGACATGGTGTGGTTTTATAACAACCACCTCGTCACGTTGATGCAAAATTAGCAGCTGGCTCAGACGCCTGGAACACTTCAGAGGCAATTTGCTTAATTAAATACTGACAGACCTGCTTCCAACGTCAGTTCCTACAACTTCCATGCCTTTGTTTCGGGGGCAACTGCAGAGTTGCAGCTTCCAGTCTCCTGAGGATACTTCCCAAGAAGATAAAGCTGCAAGCTGGGGGTACAGGAGTTGCCAACAGCAAACCAAACACTGCCAGTGGCCCCCCTGGTACCAAGATAATTTGGATAATTTGCATAAATTACTCTTTCCTTATCTCTGAAGCAGAAGCATCACTAATCTCCCTCACATGGGCAGCACAGATTAATCCTTGCACTTTAATACTGGCAAAGCACTTAGAGGTGGAAGACAAAAGATGTGGACACATTTCTAAGCTCACAACAGGATCAAGCTGCTCCAAAGGGAGAGGTGGTTGCAGCAATGTTATATCCAGGTGCTGATTTTGGGAGGGCACTGAGAGAACTGTGTTAAGACAGGATTGCACCACAAAGTCTTCAGGGTTCAAGAAACACTCTTGGCAGGTCTGATTTTGGAGACAGCCGGGGTGGAATTGATGGAAGATTTGGGCTGATGAGCTGGGATGAGTTAGCAAACAATTACGGATGAAAACAGGCAGGAATTATCCTGCAGGTAAAGCTGGCAGGCAAGGAAACACACCACTGCATACACTAAATAGGACTATGTTGTTAAAAAGCTGTGGGCTCAGCTCTTCCCAACTTCCACCAACAGCCCTTTTGGAGGTATTTTCCCTCTGAAAACCTGTTTAATTTTCAAACATCGAAACTTTAAAAAATAGGAAAGCCCTCCTAGAAACAATCTGCCCTCTCCAAGAAAGGAAGCAAAGCTGAGAACCAACATATGACACATTACCAACACAGGCTGGAGCAGGAGAGACCCCACACTGTGCCAGGCTCATTAAAGTAAGAGCTCATCAGTGTAAAGAGCTGATACAGAACAGGAATGAAATGGGTGAATTCTCTGTAGAGAGAAATTTCTGAAAGCATTTCCAGACTTTGGACTAATCAAAATTCTGTGGAAGCAACTCTGGAGCAGACAAAAGGAAGCAAAGGGCAGCTGCTAATGAAGGGGAAACAGCACACAGAGGGACTCAGTGTGAAAGGCTTCACTTCTTCCCAGAGCTGAGACTGTAAGAATCAGCCAATTCATACATTTGTATTTCAAAGAGGATCATCATATATTGAATTATCACACAGAGATGTCAGAGGCAGCTGCGAGCTCCCAGGAACAGCCTGGATTCTGGATGGTGGGTGGGGAAAAGCTTGCACAGCTTCAGCTTACAAGAGCAAGTGCATCTGGAAAGACACCTCTGGGCAGACAGGACAGGCTGGGATGCTCAGGAAAGGATGCTGCTGGGCCAGGAACGCAGGTGGATAGTACCTGACATCCTCGTTGGTGACCTTGGTGTAACGCAGGTTGAGCTTCACGATGCCCTTCTCCCTCAGGCGCTCTGCATCCAGCTTGAGGCCAGAAGTCTGCTGGAAACCAGGGGCAAGGTGCCTGACCAGCTGCCTCTGTGTGTCTGGCAGCCACATTACCTGCAGAGGGAGCAGGACACAGGACAGGTTACAGCAAAGGTGGTCCCCAAACCTGGTCATGTGAGGTATTGCCTCATCTGTCACACAAATGTCTATGAGACACAGCCTTCCACGTCCCTGGATCATTAGATAGGATATTGAGAAGGCATGGTTGGCTTGCCCAGAGAAGCTGTGGCTGCCCCATCCCTGGAAGTGTCCAAGGCCAGGTTGGAGCAACCTGGGATAGTGGGAGGTGTCCCTGCCCGTGGCAGGGGGTGCAATAAGATGAGCTTTAAAGTTCCTTTCAACCCAAACCAGTTTGGGATTCTGTGAATCACTCAAAAGGTTGATGCCCAAATGGAGACACTCAAGGATTCAGGGAAACCATAAGGAAGGCAATTTAGGAAATGCCACCAACCTCCCCCACTTCTCCCCCCCAGAACTCACAGCCTGTTGACGGATTCCCGATGCCAGGATGGTTTCCAGGGTGATGTTGATGTAAGTGCTGTAGTAGGGGTGAGCTGAGGGCAGGTCCTGGAAGCTCAGGAGAAGAGATGTGTTGTCCTTGATCACCTCCAGCATGTCCTCCAGCTTGCACACTGACTGGTTGGCAGCTTCCAAGTAGTCAGACCTTGAGAGAGACCCGGCTGTCCAGAAAGGGTCATCCTGAAAGCAAAGCACAGCCCAGCATTAAAGGCACAAATCCAGACTCCACCAGGCTGAATTTCTTCCTTTTTCATTGTGAAGATGATTGTCTCCAGAAGGAAATTCAGGGAAAATGAAGAGCACATAACATGCTGTCTTTTCTGTCCTCTTTACAATCACCTTCACCCTCCTAGGGGACTTAAAATTTCTTTGTGGTGTCAACCAGGCATTAAGGCTTCTTCTTCCAGGTGGCAGAAGAGGCATAGAAAGACAACATGTTCTATAGACCAAGTCAAAATTTAGCAGAGACAACTAAACATGGACATTTGGCCCAGCTGCACTTCAGACCACACTAAAGAGAGGGACCTCCACCTTTCCACCTCAAAGAGGTGTCGTGCCAGAGTTCCTGGGCACCCACCTGAAGGAACCACTCCCCAGCATTGAGCTTTTCCAGGTCAGTCCAGTTGAACATGGAGGAGTGCTCGTAGGCCCGCTCTGGAAACACCTCCTCCACATTAGTTGTTCTCCTGAGGGTCCTGTCGTGCATCAGAAATGGAATTCCATCGTAGCTGCAAAGACAGGGGCCCTGTTACAGGTCGAGGTGCACAACCATGCTCACAGGTAGTAAAGAATTAGATATTACAGAACAATAATTCTGGGAAACACAAAAAAACTCTAAGCTTTCCTCCAGCCAATTTTCTGCGACCAGATCAGTGGTACCACCACACAGGGCAGTGATGGTTTCACTCAAGGACAGAGGGACAGGTGTCTGCACTCAGATATCAGGACAAACCCAGGGCAGCCAGACTGGTGCCAGTGGCATTTTCTAAAGCAAGGAGCTCAGCTTTGGAACAGGAGACTTGGGTTCTTTTTCCAATGGGAAAAGCAGTAACCACCAGGCTCACCAGATAGGAAAGACCCACCAGCATGGCTTGGACCAGCCACAGAGAGTCTCAGACTAGGCCTGGACCATCCACAAATAATCACAGACTCATCAGCTTCCCTGACTCACCTTAACACAACATCAGCTTGGACTCCAAACACCTTCTGCTCCACTGCCTTCTGGAAGGACATCAGAGTGTTTTCTGGAGCCAACTATGGGGGAAAAAAAATTGGAAAAAGCAACGAGAGATTTGTAATATTTGGCAAGTTCACAGAGCAGTGTCAGGGAAGATGCTGGGAGGAGGGTTTGGAGGCATTAGATTTGCAGGTTACATTGGAGATCCAGCATCCCCCAGGCAGAACTGCATCTGCCTGAGGCCTCAAGGTGACCAATTTTGACTCCACTGATGGTCTTTCTCACACAGAGAGTTCCATGCAGAGTTCTCATGACCTACAACACTAGAATCACAATTTAAGCCTGAGGTGTGGTGCAAAAACCAGTGTAGGAGAAGATTCCTCACCAGCAGAGTCCTCCCAAAAGTGGTTCCGTGGAGATCCCCAAAAACTGACTGTCAGTGATGCCAATTCTCTACCCCCAGGTTCCATCTGGAACAACTCCACCCTAGCAATTCTTCATTCACCTACTTTTCTATGCAAACAGGGATTACAATACCATTATAGAAAGAAATCCATATTTATAGTCCATAAAGCAGTGTGTTATCCTTGCCATGGAGAACAGCCAGAACACACATTCTGTACAGGACATTTCTGCATCTACTCATTCAATAAAGTCACCTTTTAGCCTAAAAATCAGGCGGTTTCCTCAATAACAAATGTACTAGTTAGTTTTGGCAATAATTAAGAAGCAGCCTTAAGCCCAGCAAATTTATCCCTATGGTTGTCACAGATCAGGACTCAGATTTTATTTAGAAATTCCTTCCTGTTGAATGGAGCAGATGGTAACAGAATTAGGAGATGTTTAAAAAATGCAGCACAAGGACAAATACTTTGTTTTTCTGCAAAAAGCAGTACAGTTTAACAAGTCCCAAAACATCCTTAAAACAACAGGCCCTGAAAAAAAATAAATTGACAAATATAGAGAAAAAACAGGCAGGTTTTCTGCACTGAAACACAAGCACATCAAAATAAAGTGTTTTTTTAAACTAATTTACTTTGTTTTCCAATTTGGGGGTTTAGAGCACTTGTAACACCCTGGATTTCCACCCCCAGGATCAAAAGTTTCCTTAAAGACAAAAAACATTCCCAACTCATGACTTTAAATAATTATTCAGGGGTTGGAAAGAGAAAAGGCCTAACTGGATCGTGCAAAGAAGATGGGCAAGAAATATAAAAAACCTGCTCAGGCATTCAAGGATCATTTGCTTTCTGCTCCCTTTACATGCCCAGGTCAGCAAAGCTTTGGAGTCAAACAATCAGACCAAATGTCAGCAACAACCTTCCCAGCTCATTTATCCCACTGCTGAATTCCTCTGGCTCAAGGCACACGTTTCATTTGGAAGTTTGTTCAACAAAGGCAACACAGAGGCATGTTATCTTCCCAAAAAAGCTCCCAATCAACGCCAGGCTTTTTTAGGCAAAGCCACAGGCAACACCTCCATCTCAGCCTTGCCCAGCTGGGTCAGCCAAGGTCGAGCTGAGAGAGGTTTTTTCCACAGATGCCCAGAGCTGTCAGCAGAGAGCAGCAGCCACAAAGACCTGGAGATCCCATCCAGGCTTGCTCCCGTCTCCTTGGGTTGCTTTCAGCATCTCAGGTTTCCCTTCCCCAGTAGCTCAGGTTGATAATCCTGTCTCCTTTGTCTTTTTGAAAGGAAAAAAACTGAGGAACCTTCCAAAGAGAGACACCCAGCTGGTCAGGAAGGACTGCTGGGGAGATGGAACACAGGGTCAAGATACGACATCATGAAAAGCATCCACAGCCCCACGAACACATTTCCTACAAGGACAAGGCTGGAGAGCTGGGCTTGTCCAGCCTAGAGAAGAGAAAGCTCCAGGGAGACCTCAGAGAACCTTCCAGGCCTAAAGAGGCTCCAAGGAGACCTTAAAGGGGGCTTAGAACGACAGGAGAGCACATTTTACACAGGCAGAGAGTTGTAGGACAAAGGGGATTGGTTTGAAGCTGCCAGAAGGCAGGGCTGGATGAGATATTGGGAAGGAATTCTTCCCCATGAGGGTGGGGAGGCCCTGGCACAGGTTTGCCAGAGAAGCTGTGGCTGCCCCATCCCTGGAAGTGTTCAAAGCCAGATCTGAACAACTGGTCTAGTTGGAGCTTCCTTCCTACTATGTCTAAAACCCAAATCCAGGTTTGCAACAATCAGTTACTTAAACCAGCCCTGAAGGGAAAGAAAGCCTGGGGCACAAACCAATGATTCCAGCCCAAATCCCCTCTCCTGTATAAACCACTCCTATGTTACTGAAAGCCAGACAGAGCCTGTGCAGGGTTTCTAGGAGCTGTTCCTCCTCTCTGTGCTTGGTTTGCTAAAAATCAGGCTAATGCAAAAATCAGGCTACTATTCATTTCCTCCTGCTGCACAGGCACAGCAAGTAATATCTAGAAAATTACCCCTGAACGAACTCATTTTGTCTATTTTTGTGCTTAGAAACCCATTGTAAAGGCATTCAAATGGAGTCTAGAGCTCTGGACCTCCCTTAACTAAGACCAGTTAGAGCAGCACGACCTTGCTCAAGCTGGACATCACCACATGGTATTTTTCCCTTAATTAGCCAGGACTTCAAAAAGAATAAAATCATGGCATCATTTGTATCCTGGGGAGTTTAACAAAGAAGTTTAGACACAGTATTTTACTCCAAAATAACTTCACACCTCTGGCTGGTCTAGTGGAAAGTGTCCCTGCCCACAGCAGGAGGTTGGAATAAGAGTTCTTTAAGGTCCTTTCCAATCCAAACCATTCTGGGATTCTATGATTAAAAACTGTATTTTCCTTCATTTAAAATGATGCCCTTTGGAAGTTCCCTGGATTGAGCTTAGTGTGGTATCTACCAGGACACTGGATTTCAGCAGTAATTTCCCAGGTTACTTCAAGGAGACAATTCTGTCCAAAACATAAAATTAATTTTTAAGCCTAAGAATTAATATTTTACAGAGCATCCTTATCTAACCCTGCCCAAGGAAGGGGGATTGGAACTATATGGTCTTTAATGTCCCTTCCAAGCCAAGTCATTCTGGGATTTTATGATTTAGCCTTTCAGGAATTAGCTCAACTAGACTGAAAGCAAGTGAAAAAGCACAAAATGGCAAAAAAAAAAGCAAACTGCCTTGGATAACAGGATAAACTCATAAGCATTAACTCTATTAATCTAGATTTAATAAGTAGATCCAGGAGATGAGAGCTCATTATTGTACTGCCCACACAAAAAAGCTGCAGCTTGATTTAATGAAGGACTCCTTGAGCTGACAGGGATTCATTTCAGTGAGAATAAGGCTTTTTCCAGGCCTGACAGAAGATGCTAATTGTGATTGTTTTGCTAATTGTTATTGATTTAGCCAGCAGACAGGTTAACTGCTCTTATTTTTCATATGTGTATAAAGTGTGCAGCAAAGCAAATCCTTCTGGATTTCAGCTGCACAAGCAACACAAACCAAACCAAACAAAGAAAAAACCCAAACCCACTCTAAATGCTGGTGGCAATGTTTAGGTAGCCAAGGTTCCAAACTCTGGGCTCACAACTTCATCCCACCACCCACAGAGGCAACACAGTTAAAAAACCATGATGGAAATGGAGCTGCCATTTCAAGGGGATGCTTAAAGAATGAAAACATGAAAAAAAAGAGAACTAAAGTAAAATACTTGTGTCACAACAGGTGTTTATCCCCCCCAGCAAGCTCTCAGCACACACCCCTGAATTTGGAGAGGAGCTCAAGCACACTCCAGCCTCCAAAATGGGCTCAAGCAGCCTGTACAGATATTTTTCTGCAGTGAATAACAGAAAAATGTTAGTTGGATGCCTTAAAAAAGTTAAATTCCTTCACAAGGGCAGTGCAGTCTTGTCTGAAGTCAATTAACCAGCACAGAGTGGTGGAGAAGGGACCATTCAACAGAGCTGAGGAGAAGAAACCCATCTAGAGAGCCAACACCACAGGACAGCTTTGGACTAAATGACCTTTACAGATCCCCTCCAACCCAAACTGTTCCATTATTCTGCCCAAGCCAACATGGTCTATCTTTAGCCTGGACACATACAGAAACCTTGCAGAAGAAATGACTCTATGATTATGATTTCAAGGTCTACCCAGAGGCAAAATGTTTCATCACCTCACCCATTCTCTTGCTGATCTGCAATGCAAGAGCACAGGGCTGTCATGCAGGGTCAGCACATTTGCTTGGATTTTTTTTGCAGACTGCCACATCCTTGAGGCATTTTGCTGAGTACAACCACTGGTGAGGTCCTGCAAAGGACACCAAGACTGAGCTTCAAGCTCCAAAATAACAGTATCAGCAGCTTCCACTGCTCCAGTTCACGGGTCAAGCCTGGAGGGCAAAAAAACCAGCAATTTAGTTTGGATATTAGGGAAAATTTTTTACTGTGAGGGTGGCAAGGCACAGAGAGGCTGCCCAGGGTGGTTGTGTTCAACCCTAGAGCAACATCTAGTCTAGTGAGGGATGTCCCTGCCCATGGCAGAGGAACTGGGACTAGCTGAGCTTTAAGGTCCCTTCCAACCCCTTAATATTCTCTGATTTTCTGAAAACAAGCAGCCATTCCCTTTCTTTTGCAAGGATCTGAAACATCTGGGATGTGACTTCACCCTAGGTTCTTTGCCTCCACAGCAATGCCAGGCAGAGAAATCCTCAGAGTTGTATGTGTTGCACAAATTCCCTGGAAGAGCAGCCTGAAGACCATGAGGCAGGAGAGTCCAACCCCGTGAGGCTACTCACCATTGGTGCTCCACGGTGACCTATAATGGCTGGCTTTGGTCCCAGGGCCTTCTTCTCCATGATGCAAGGGGAGGAGATGGTGAGGGGGACGAGGTAAAGTGCAACTACAACTGCGAGGTATGCAGAGAACATCAGCATCTGGGCAGCTGAGGGGGACAGAGAGAGAAAGAGCTGGTGAAAACGTGGGCCCTGAGCTCCTCACACTGACAGGAGCAAAGCCAGGACACCTTTGTCATCCTCCAGTGTAACAACAAGGCTCTGTGTTTAGGGAAAAACACTCTACTTTAAAAAATCTTTGAAAAATCAAGTCCTGAAGGAAGTTTCCATGCTGCATTTTTTTTTATCAGGGAAGCAAAATTTCAGCCAGTTACTTAAAATCCCAGCAAAAACACTGTGGATTCCCCACCCTTTGGGTGGGACAGCACTGAATTTTGCCCTGCCCGGCAGCAGAAATACATCACCAGTTACACACGGCTAAAAATAAGCCATGGCACCACCTTGGGGTATTTAAAATCACTTGTGTTTATATTGGTGGTTGAGCATCACCACCCAATTCCAGCCACTTGAACTGTGTTAAGCTCTGTGCCAGCCAGAACTGAGTTTATTGGCAATGTTGTTTTACTGATTAAGGTGGAGATGTTTCAATAAACCCCCAGGTTTTGAAGGTGCTGCAGCACTAGGGGCCAGAGGAACAGTCCTGCCTCCCACACCATCCAGTGACTTCCCACAAAATCCAGGCTGTCTGGGAATCTCTGGAAGGTACTGACAGTGCAACAGAATCACCCCTTGTACCAAATAGATGTGTGTTCCTTAGAAAGGACAACAGGCATCTGTGAACTATTGGAGTCACTTGAAACCACAGGTGTTACAGCAAAAGTCTTGATTTTTTATATTTTTATTATTATTTATTTTGAAAGCTCATTGAGGCTTTGTAACTGAAGGAGTCACTTGCAAAAATAATGAAAAACCCACTTGAAAACAAATATTTGCATCAAGAAGGTGTTTTTTTTTTTTAAGAGAAGGACAGAATAGCCCAGCTCTAGTCCTGACCAAAACTGGTTTCACCCACAAATAGGCTAATTTTTGCTTCCAGCACCTAATGGCCTCATTCACACCTCCTCCCACAAGCCAGAAAGTAACACCAGGAACTTTGCCAGGGAATTTTCCCTCCTCTCTGGAGGAGCTGTCAATCACCCACAGAGCACTCAAGGAACTGAGTGACATCTTGCTAAGTGAGTGTCCTGCACTTTTTCAAGGTGTGTTCCCTGCACCCAAAGCTCCAGATGGACACAGGATGTGATCCTGACTCAAGAGGAGAGAGAAACAAAGAGAATCAAGAAAAAGAGACAAAAAGAGAGACAAGATGAAAAAAGGGGGAAACAAGATAAAAATAAAAAAAGGAGAGTCAACAATTAAAAAGGGGGGAAAAGAAAAATAAAAGGCCATTTTCAGGGAACTCAGCTGGAAGAGAAAAAAGATGAGGAATTCAGAAGCCCAGGTAGTCTGTGATTCAGGCATAACTACAAATCCTCCCTCAACTGGCACCATAATTACACACTGGGACATAGTTAAGGAGAACCAGGTACAGCCTTATTGGCATATTTATAAATTAAGACAGCAATTCCTTCTTGAAAGCTCTGTCTGCATAGCAAAATCTTTCCATCTTCAGACATCCTTGCCTCATTCTTAATTCCCACTTCTTGGAAGTCCTTTGCAATTGCTGCCAAATCCTTTCAGGGCTTGTACTTTACTGCAGGTTAAACAGCAATTAAAAGAAGTTTTTTTCTGGAGCTAACACCAGTGTCTGACAACATCCACAGATACCCAGGAGGAAAACACTTCTGAGGGCACAGAAGGATTAAATTATTTCACAGGAAAACCTGGAGGAACAGCCCAGTCTTGGGAAAGGCTGGGCAAGGAGGGGAGATGAACAAGTTGGATATCAGGAAAAATTTCCTGGCGCAGGCTGCCCAGGGCAGTGGTAGATCCCCATCCCTGAAGGGATTTAACAGACATCTGGATGTGGCACTTGGGGATATGGGATAGTGGTGGCCTTCTTGGCAGTGCTGGGGAATGGTTGGACTTGATTTTAGAGGGTTTTCCAGCCTAAATGATTGGGAAGGATGATGATCAGGAAACCAGATCTCTACTGTGCTCTCTGGGTGCTGCTGCACCACAACCAGCAATTCCTTGAAGGCTTTAAAGAAAATGGAAAAACGGGTGAATGAGAGTCGAGGAGACAGAGGAGAGATGCTCAAGCTACACAGAGAACTTTTCACATGAGCTGCAGAGGGTGTTTCCTAAAGCAGATTCATGGAAATCCAAATGGCTTCATTCGCTTTGGAATTGAAAACAACCTTTTCAGCTCCAGCCCTATATGGGATGGAGACTGCACCCTGGGAAGGAAGCAGCACTGCCTCCTGATCCCAACAAGAGGGCCCAGTGCCCCAGCAGCCACCCCCCAGCCCCTGACCACCTCCAGGGACACAAGAGGTACTCACTGGCTTTCTCTGTCCGTGCAAACTGCCCCGCCACCAGCCAGGACAGCGCCGTGACTGCTGCGAGGGCTCCTATGTGCAAGAAAGGGGCTGTGGCCTGCAGGACACAACAACAGGAGAGACAAGTGTGATTAAAACCACCCCAGCAGCTTGAGAACCCGTTGATGTTGCAGGTTCTGTGTGGCATCAGCTGGATTCCGCACCGTTCCCACTTCAGGCTCCTGCAGCTGTTTGGGCTGTTGCTTCTTCCAAATCCTACCACAGCCTTGGGCATTCTGGCCTCTCTGAAGGTAGAGAAGGAAAGGTCTCACCTCATTTTAGGCAGATATTCAGGGCAGCAGCTTAAGAGGGGGGATTCTCTCCTTCTTCCCCCTCAGGAGAGCTGGAGAGGGACTTGGGACAGGGGATGGAGGGACAGGACACAGGGAATGGCTTCTCACTGCCAGAGGGCAGTTAGGTGGGATATTGGGAAGGAATTGTTAGCTGTGAGGGTGGGGAGGCCCTAGCACAGGTTGGGCAGAGAAGCTGTGGCTGCCCCATCCCCGGGAGTGTCCAAGGCCAGGTTGGAGCCATCTGGGATAGTGTCCCTGCCCATGGCAGGGGAGTGGAACTAGATGAGTTTTAAGGTCTCTTCCAACCCAAGCTCTGCTATAATTCTCTGAACACACTGGACAGTGTATCACCATGACACAAAGTTGGAGATGTATCATCTGAGTCATTATTCTGCTCTTCCATTTCCTCGAAAATCTATAAAAAACCCTAATAAAATGAAGCACTTCTGAGAAAAGTTAGTCACTTGTGTGAATGCCATTTCCACCCCCTTTATTTGCATATATTTGCATGCTCCCAAATACACATCAGTGATCATGAGTACAATAATCTCTTTCGCCTTTCATTAGCAAAAGATTTTTGGACTCTTCTTTGAGGAAGAAGGGAAAAATAGAAACAAAGAGCAGGTCTATCAAGAAATTAAAAGTTTGGAAGCATCTTCATCTATAGTCCTGCAGATACACAAATCTTTCTTAAAACAGCACCAGAGCACAGAAGTCAAATTTATTTATATATATATATAAATATAAAAAAGTACGCATATAATTTGGATATAAACCCAGGACTCCTCCCATAGGACTGGAAGGAGCAGGACGCTCCAGGATTGGATACTAACATTTCTTTGAGAAGGAATTGCAAATTGTCCTCTCCCTCCAGCAACTATGAGTCACATCAGCCTCAGCATTTTCCACTTCAAACTACAGCCAAGCCTTGGTTTGAGTTTAAAGGAAAGAGCCCAGGAGATGGAGACAAAGCAATTGTGGACTCCATGGAAGTCTCACTGCAAGTTCTCACTGCCAAAATTCGAGAGTGACTAACATCAAGACTGAGTTTCATACCACAGGAAGTCACAAAATCCACGGGATTTCGCTGCATTTGTCCCTTTCCCCACCAAGAGAAGCATCACTGCAGACAACTTACCTGCAGTGAAATAAATACCATCTCCCACTCGTCATCCCAAAGCTGTGCTATGGAAGACATGGTCACCACGGTGGTTATCAAGGTTGTCATCAGACCAATCTGTAACAAAACAGAGTAGTTACAGAATGAAGCCTGGGCTTATCAACAGAATTGAATAGATTGGGAAATGCAAAGAGAGAAAACCCTCTTCATGGAATAAGAGGCCTAAAATGAGATGAGCTTTAAGGTCCCTTCCAAACCAAGCCAGTCTAAGATCCTACTCCTGTTCAGACAATAAACCCTGAACACTCCCAACAGACAAGAAGCACTTCATTGAAGAGTGAACATGTGTGAGCAAAGTTGTGCATCCCATCACCCAGGAATCATCTGGAGATGGTTCAAGCATAACTTTGGGCACAGATGTGCCTTTGCCTGGGTCTGAAATGCCAACAACTGTGCAGTCAGCACCCAAGTTGTGCTGGCAGAGCAGTTATAACAGATATAGCAGCTTGAGAAAGGATTGGGTGAGACAGTGGTTGAATTGAGGTGGCAGACCAAGACCCAGCCCCAGAGTATGGAAGGCTCAGAAGTGTGAGCAAAGCAGTCAAAATGCAAACACGGCCTCCATTTCAAAGGTAAAAAGATCAGACCGGCAAAAAGTTCCATAGAAGTAACTCCAGCTGTAAAGACAAAATCTGGGCTGTCTGTCTAAAAATATTCATCTTTCTCCGCCCCTGTCTGGTATCTTCAGTCTCTCTTCTGTGCGTCTGTAGGATTCAAAGGATGCTGCTGCTCTTTTGCCTCACTCTGCACCGTCTAGATCCAAAATCCACGTGGGAAACTTGGGCAGAAAAGGCCACAGCAATGAACTGGTCATCCTGGATTTACAGATGTCTCTAGACCAGTTTCAGGCGTACTCAATACCTCAAACAAGCAAATAAAACATCCCACATTCCCAACGTTCACAGAAATCCCAGACAGGATTTCTCTTTCTAGTTTAGCCTCAGTTCCCACCTGCTGTCCTTCACCCAGCAGCACAAGAGGTATCCACTGGACAGCAGTGCCTTACTCTGAGCCTCCAGCTTCCAGGGAATATGGACAAGCCACATGGGACAGCAGTATGGGGCCAAGATATCCAGCTGCTCCAGGATGAGGAGGATCCCTGAGTCAAGAGATTTCACTCAAACCACCTGCTGACCCAAAACAACCACCCAGGGAAGGCTGCTCTGTAACACAGAGGTGCCAGGACACCAGAGTGTCTCCTTTCCATCCTTTCTTCCTCCCATCAGCTCCAGTTTATTGCTTCTTACCCTCCCTCCCACCAGCCATCCTCAACTTGGCTTAAAATCCTCAGCTCTTTTCATGGAATTACAGGAGAAAGTTGGAAGGAACTGTGTGGTTTGCACATACCAGCCTTTCCCATGCACTTTAATCTGTATTTGAAGATAATTCAGTACAGTTGCAGAGAAAAATATTAATTTATTCCAGTCTTGGATCTCAACCTCCTCAGAAAGCTGAGGGAGGTGTAGGGAAGGGGAAAAATGGAGCAACACATCTGAGTGCTGATGAAAGACGGGCTTCTTTGGAAGAAAGGGTGGGGCTCTACAGGGCAGAAGTAACTGATCTTTACCAACACGTTCCTCCTCTGGACTTACTCATCTAAACCCACCAGCCACCTGGAGTGTCTGAAAAATACCATTTCCCTTGATGAAGAAACATATGTTAGACTGAAGAATCAACACTTTATTTTGCAGCAGCAGTCAGACAGTCCCTGCCCCCTCTTTAATTGCATCCCTTTCTCCAGAGGGAGCACAATTGCTATCATTTCTAAGGAAAAAAAAAAAGGAGAAAGGGCTGGATGTCTGTTTTCCCCATCTTGGGAGGTCTCTGATCCTACAAGGCCTTGTCAGCGCAGAACAACCAATTTCAGGAGGAGCTGTGGCAGATTCAGGACCGGTCCCTTCATTACTAAGTAGCAGGTTGCCAACTACAATTAAACCCTGCCAACCCACTTCCTTTGGCACTATTCCTACATACCCTTCCTCTCCCCCTTCTGTGCTCCACACACCAAATCAGGAGCAACTTGGGTCCCAGCAACCCCCTCAACCTGCATGTTGCACACCCCGAGTTTTAACAACTACATCTTTTCCCAAGGGTTTTCCAGTCAGTTCTTCCAAGCATATCCTGAAAAGCTTCACATCTGCTCAACCCCCTCATCCAGGGCCAGGTTCAGCACAGAAAGCAGACCCAGAGAGGTTCAGGGGGCACCACACTGAGCCAAGACTCAAGTCAGGCTGCTCTAATGATCTGATGTTTCACCATTTCACCAAATTCTGTGTCCCCTTTTGATGGCACTCCCTGAGCAATCTTCTTGTCCTCTGAGATGAAGATGAGACCATGACAGCAAGTACCACATGTCCCACCTGTTCCTTAGGGATTCTGCTCCCTTGGGAGCTGAGAAGAGCCACTTGCCTTGTGAAGCCAGTGCAGGTTCATTTGCTGTCCCACAGCTATGTGACATAGTGCTAGGATCTGGGAAGGAGAAACCAAGAGTCACACAAGGCCACAACACAACCTTTGAGAGCCTGAACATGCAGGAACACATCACCATCCAAGAGGACAACTCAAAAAAAAGAACAGGGCAGCCAGCTAGGCTGGAGTGAGAATAGTCCAAAAGATACTGCCCAGCTCAGTTGTACACATGTCCTCCCCAAAGCCAAGGATGTTGAGGAAAAGACTTGGACCTTCAAGGTGCAGGGAGTCGGAAATCTGGTCTACAGGCAGCACCCTGAATGTCCCAACACCCTGGGATGAGGGGGAACAACTTGCACTTGTGCCTGGCAGACACAAAGTCGAAACTGGGCCATTCTGAGGGAAACAAGAACTGTATTTCTCCTCAGTTTTATGGGGTGTCTTTGCTCTTGATCATCCAAGGTTGAAAACAAATGGAAACTGAAAAATTCATTGTTTTAGGCAACTGAATGCTAAGAAAGTGAGAGAAACACTTCTGAAAGGGAAATTTTGCTCAGCTGATAGGTGGACTGAGAAATTCTGGCCTTTAAAGCAAACACAAAGAAATGGTATTCTTTTCTACTCACCAATAACACTGTAATGTAGGTAAAGCCAGCAGCAGTTGTTACAAGGATTGGAATGGACCAGTCACTCCAATATCCCATCCGGTTATATAAAAACCTGGAAGTGAGAAATACAGATTTAGAAGGAATTCAACACCCTAAACAGCTTCACTAGGGTTAGTTTTTGGAAAAATATTCCCCACAAACAAGAGAAGTGAGAGTGAGGCATAAAAGCAGCAGCATCCTTTGAGTCCTCCAGACATCCCTTTTTCACCCACTTTTTCTTCATGCTACTGTTATAAATAATCAAGAGCAACAGTGATGGTTTCAGTTCTCTCAGTGTGGGTGTGAGCAAAGAGAAAAACCACTCTTCTGAGAGGAGAGACCTCACATCATCACAGGAGTAAACACCCTCAGCATCTAAAGCAGATCATTTATTTAAAGGATTTAAGGACCCAGATTGTTTTCAAATACAGTTTACATACTATGTTTGACAAGAAGACAATGTCAAAGCAGTTTGGTTGGAAGACAACTCAAGGTACTGTCAACGTGTTTTAAGATGCTGCCGAGACAGTAAAAGGGAGAATAATTTCCAGCACTAGGAAGCTCACTTTCAGCTCCTTCCAACTTTGCAACATTTTCCACACCTCACGTGCTTCAGGCTGAATTTTTGCCACTTAAATTTTGTGGAAAGTTGCAGCCAAATTGCTCAGCCACTTCCAAAAACAGTTAGCCACAGAAATAAACAAAAAAAACCTCACTACCAAAAAGGTTCTACGTAATTTCAGCACCACTTTTGCTTCCATGTGCTGTTCACCAGGGAGAACATCCACCCCAAGCTCTGCTGCAGCGTTGGTGTGAGGACACATTACATCCCTACATGAATCAGCTCTTCTTCAGCCTCACTTCCCACCTCGCTTTCCCTTTTTTTGTCATTACCAAGTCCATCCAAAGGTTTCAAATGTATCCAACTCCACATCGAACAGGTCTGAAAGGTGTATGGTGGCAACTAAATTTCTCAAGGGAAACTCCACTCACCAGTTGATTTCATTGTAGTCATTGTGAACTTCCCACCAGAAGTAAAACCAGACCAGGGTGAGAAAGAAGGATGAGGTGAGGATGAGGAACCAGAGGCGCTCCCACTGTGGATGGAAAGAGAGGGCAGCATTAATACAATCCCATTTCAGTGTCCCATATCCCATATGTTGAGAATAGATGGAGTAAATACACATTTCCAAGGGCAAATTTCAGACCTTTGTTCCCTGGGGAAGGTGGAAGATGGAACCCTGGTTCCCAGCCCTGAGCAGAGGGGTCATTTATGGAGATTCACATAGGACTGGAAGAGCTTTCCTCCATCTGTCAGGGCACATATAACAAAGGAGCATTTCTGGATACAGAGCTGGTTTTTTGTTTGGTGAAAGTTGTTTTTGTTGTTAGTTTGGGTGGTCTTTTGAGGTAATGGTTTAATTAACTTTTCCATTCACATGAGTGATGCAATTTGCCATCTTCCTCTCCCCGGGGTTCAGTATAAATGACCTGAGGAGTTCTCATGTGGTGAGGATTACACAGCTCCTTAGGGATGCCACTGCTCCCCACTCCTTCCCCCAGGGCACTCGGATCCTGCAGAGCAAAACCACCCACCCACAACATTTATTCCCACCACATACATGCTTTCCAAATAATACAGCAGGACAGAGACCACAGCAGCAGCACATGAGAAAGATTTGCACCAACATTGAGTTTGGATGAATGTTTCACATTCTACTCAACGCGTGCCAAAGGAGTCCCTAAAACATCTGTTCATTGCTCCCCTCTGACACCGTGGGCAAAATCCTAAACCACAAGGACATCCATAAGAGGAACAGTGTTCCAAGAAAACCACCCCTAAGCACCACCATTTCCATGTTTTCCACGTGCTGGAAACCCACAGACCTCACAGGCCCCACGTGCCCCACAGGCCCAGGTTTTACTCTGAGGCGTTAAAACAACCCAAATGTGTTTTCATTTCAACTACTGAAGCAAACTCTCAATGGAAAATATTCAATGAATTCCCTCTTCCCACAACGAGCAAGGAAGGATGAAAGTTTAAAAATGTCTATGGGCAACTCTAGTGCTGTAATTCCCTCCTAGACCTTGAGCACAGCACTGATCTCCTTTGAAGATGCCCCTTTTCTCTACTGAACTGTCTCATGGCTTCTTAATTATGCAAAACAACCCAACCAATATTAACTCTGCTTTAGTGATGTAAGAAAAACTACTGATTTTTACCTTCCCTTTCCCTCTTAAGGGCTGAAGTTATTTACTTAACTGTGTGTTGACTATTTTTCATCCTGCATCACCCTGGATACCAACCTTGTGATGCAGCACCTCCTTGTATTCTCCAGATCGGAAAAAGGAGCCAAAAGAAAGCAATAAAATAAAAATGGTTGGAATGATTTAATTTCTGCTGTGCCAAAAGCGATGTTTTCTCCTAGAAATCCATAACTTTTGGCCAGGGTTATGGTTAAAACATTTTTTTTAACTCAGCTCAAGTTTGTTGGCCAATTTCTTTCAAAACTTCAGTAGCAGCTCATGTCTAAGTCCCACAAAGGGCTTTGAGGTCCACACAAATAGGGTAAAACAGACCTCAAGAAGGTACAAAGGGACTTGTACAGTGCAGCTGCTGAGTAAACTCAAAACCACACAGTAAAACTGCTCTGTCATGATCTTAGAGACTTGCAATCCAAGCCAGTTTTGCCAGAGGAGTTGTGGCTGCCCCATCCCTGGAAGTGTCCCAAGGCCAGGCTGAACAAGGCAGGTTTAATGTATCTCAAATGCTGAGAACCAACACTGCCACAAAAACAAAAGTCCTCCAGCTCTTTAAAGGTCACTACGGGATGAGCTTTGCCCGTGTTCATGCACTAGGTGACACTGATTTGATAAACAAGCCAAAGCAAACACTGCAAAGCATGTTTGGGTTTTTTTCCCCCCCTCTAGATATACAATTTCCCTCCCTTATTTACATGCGAGCAGCATAACTTGTGTCAAGCTCTCCAAAAGCTATTTTTGGTCTGTCCTTGGTGGTGCACTTGCAGGTACACATAGATTTTGTCAAAACTCTTCCATGATTGTCATCCTTCAGCAAGTTCAAGCACAGAACTGGGTGGGCTTTCGGAAGAACACAGAACACCTTGATTTTTGAGGCCCCTTCCAACCATTTCATGATTCAGCACAAACTGAACCGGATTCTGAACCTCTGCCAGTCTGAACCATGTACACAATTATTCTGGATTTTAGCCTGGGTCCTGTCCAACCTCCTCAAAACAGCCCCTCATCACCAGAGCTTTACTGGTCCCTCTTTTGAGGGGTCTCACACACTTTTTTAATGGTAAAATCTCCAATGTGCCACAGCTTCAAGCCTCTCCTGCCAAAAATAAAGACTTCAAGTCATGCCAATCATTCAGTCACAGCCACATGTAGGTGGAGGAAGAAGTGCCACTTCACCTACAGAAACTGAGGCAGAACCACAAGTTGATTTCAGATGAATGTCAGCACCGACATTTTTGGCAGGTGTAGAACACTTTTCCCTCCTTGCCTTCTCTCTCTTCCCACTGGGATAACATGGATGTGCTCACAAGTTATTAATTCCTTTCACTAAGGGTAAACTGGCTCATTTCCCACGGTGTTCTGCAAATGAAGCAACCAAGCACATCAGCATTAGCACCTTCATTCCCACCAGGATGAATTTTGGAAACAGCTCAAGATATTGTCCTGCTTTCTATCCCCTGGTTCCAAACCCTGAAGGGCTTCACGTGAAGCTAAACCAGAGTATCACAAACCAGCATCTTATTATGCCAACATTCCATTTCAAAGGTGAGCAATAAATTAAGAGTCACCTTTTAACTCCACTTGATATTAGTCAGGCACAGGTTGAATATTTTGCACTGCAGAAGCACTTTAAAAACCAAACATCTTGCACATGCCATTGTGGTTGTGACCTCAATGGAGCAACCATTGCTTGGAGCAACCAAGGGGCAGTGGAGTTGGACTAGATGACCTCTGAAGGTCCCTTCCAAACCAAGGCATCCTATAAATCCATGACTTGTCTGATACACCTATTCCCTGCTGTGGTAAATGCAACACAACGCAGGGCCTTTCTAAAGAAGCCATTTGATAATCAACTTGATGAATCCTTATCAAGCCTTTAGATCAAACTACTCATTATCTTCCCATAAAGCAGATCAGCACAGCAGAAGGATCTAAACAGAGTTTAATTTGGACTTAAAACAGAAAAGGAATATTCAAAAATCAAGATTGCCCAGAGTGAGGCTCCATTGGGGCTGAAGTGAGTTATCACTGCATTTACATATGACCCTCCTCCTGAGGTTTAAATATTTTAATAGAATCTTTAATCATAGAATTATTGAAAAAGACCTCTAAGATCATCAAGTCCAGAAGGGACAGTACCACGCTTTTGGCTCAAGGTCTGCTCCATCAAAGCCAAGAAAATCCAAGGTTAGATCCAGCTGATTCACCCACAGCACATGGATGAAACAGAGCATGAACATTTTGCTTCACTGAAGCTGCTGGAGTCACCCCAGTTGACACCAGTCCTGAAATGCCAATCTCCACCTGTGCTGCTTCATGGAGTCCTTGCCAGCTCATCCAAGTATCCTGAGATCCACCTACACCTCCCAGCCTTGGGATAAAACAGCAGAAGCCACTCTAAAGCAAACCCACCACCTCCACCATCATCTCTGGCACCCAGAGGGAGTAAAGAGTCTCAAAATGAATTGGGAGGAGAGAAGCCTACTTTGAACTGGGAATGGGGATGAGGAAATGCCAGTGCTGGCTGGATTAAGGCTCCATTCCTACATGGATTAGCTCAGAGCAAACACTCCAACGTGGGCGAAGTTGGGTTCTTTCCAGCATGTGCATCCTTAAAAGCTTTCCTGTGGAGGAAGTCAAATGCTAAGAGTGGGCTCCAGTTCATACCAGTACAGCTAATCGTGGCAGCCCACAGATGAGAACAGATCGTTTTTTTCATTCCCATTTGGATTCAGGGTTTCACCAGTGCTCACATCAAAGCCACTGTGGCAGCTGGTCCCCAAAACTCCCCCAGAGCAGCTGGAACCACAAGGAGCAAGATTCCACCTAAAACATC
The DNA here is from genome assembly GCA_013399895.1 of Serilophus lunatus. Lineage (NCBI taxonomy): Eukaryota > Metazoa > Chordata > Aves > Passeriformes > Eurylaimidae > Serilophus > Serilophus lunatus. The sequence continues at coordinate 61,187 of VXBA01001222.1, forward strand.
TTAAATATCAGAGAGATGTTGTGGTTACTTGGAAGTGAGGAGATCCACCAGGAAGCTTTTCCTGATTAAAAGATATTTTCTTTAGAAAGATTAAAAGCCAGAGAACATTTACAACTTGGAGTAACCTGGTCTAGTGGAAGTGTCCCTGTCCATGACAGGAGGTTGGACTGAGATCATCCCTAAGGTCCCTTCCAACTCAAACCAGTCTGTGGTTCCATGAGCTTTGTACTAAGCCACCACTGAGACCAGTCAGAGTAAACATCATACTAGTGTGTAAAAGAAGTCAGATGAGTGCAGCAATTGGGGTCAAGATGGGAAAAAAAGGAAAGGAAAAAGGAAAAAAAGAAAAAAGTGTTATTGATTCCTCTGAGACTTCCAGCTCCCTTAGTTAGCATGCAGGGCCCTCAAATCCAGAGAGATCCCCAATATTTACCAAGCCAAAAGCCCCAAAACATGAAGCAAGTTAAAAAAAACCAGCCCTTCACCACAGAACACCAGCCTTTGTGTGAAGGGAACAGGAAAAGAAGGGAAAGATGGGTCATGTCTGATACCGAGGAGAAAGACAGGGACCAGAGGGGAGACTGAGGGGCAGCACAAGGATCAGAAGAGCCCATGAAAATCAATGGAAAAGCTCCAAGTCGCTTCCCTGTGCTCTGGCTCTAAGCCAGAAGTCTTTTCTTGCCAGACTCATTATTTCGGGAGAGCGGATGGAGCGTGTTCCCTTTCAGTCCCGCACTCCTTTGGCTGTTAATTCAGGCTGCACCAGGAAATCACTCCTCGTTTAAGGTTCCTGATAGAGCTCCCTCCTTGTCTTGCTGCTACTTCGAGCAAAATCCGGGGTTTCTCCTGCCAGGACTGTTCAGAGACCCTGTCCTCCTTTTAAATATGTATTTATTCCAACCTTCCTCTTAAAGTAGTTAAAATCTGCTCTGTGGTCCCATGTTTGGAAAAAAGGGAAAACCAGAGCCCTAAAAACATCTGACTCGCTCCTCCACATTAGCACTGGGATATAATAAAACACTGGGCAGATTAATCCAACCTAACAAATTAAATTTACTTTTCCACTTCACCTGCTGACAGGAACTGGCAGAGGTTCCTGTGGTCACAGACCTATATCTTATATCATAGAATTACAGAATGGTTTGGGCTGGAAGGGACCTTTAAAGGTCATCCAATTCCACCCCCCTACCATGGGCAGGGACACCTCCCACTCTCCCAGGTGGCTCCAACCTGGCCTTGGGCACTTCCAGGGATGGGGCAGCCACAGCTTCTCTGGGCACCCTGTGCCAGGGCCTCCCCACCCTCACAGGAAGACTTTCTTCCTAATATCCCACTTCAATCTACATTCTGTCAATCTAAAATCATTCCCCTTGTCCTGTCACTTGTAAATACAGAAGAAATCACCATCTGCTGAAAAAACAATGTGGAAGGAAGTCACTACATGCTGAAAAAAGTAGCTATAAAGAGCATGCAAAATCATCTTCTCTCACTTTCAACACATACAACCAGACAGTGTGAATATCTCCCCATCATCCAAACCCATGGGGCTCTTTCCACCAACATTAATGGAAAAAAGTTCCTGTGACTGGAGAGGATTTTCACAGCAGCCTGTGCTCCCCTAGCCAGGAATGAAGGAACCATTGGAGGGATGGACTTGTTCCTGGATCTGCCAGTCATCCAACAGAAGGCTCTTATTCCAGTAGAAGTGCCTCTGGGAATTCATGGCTTTCAGTCTCCTTGGTGGATCCCACCCATTCTCTGTCTGCTGAATACAGTGAACCTCCTGTTCATTCATGGAAAATAATTAACTAAGTAAAAAAATCACACTAGAGCAGGAAGAAGCTTTTTAACAATGTCTTCTCCTTTCTCCCCCCGCCATTTTTTTTGGTCAGAAACATTCCAGTTGTGAAAAACAGCAGTCTTTTATAGGAAATATAATATTTTAAAGTAATTTCTTGCTGAAGGGCATCTCGGCCTGGGGTTGGAATTTCTGCTCAGAGGAAAGTGGGGAGAGACTGAGCCTTCCCAAAACCTAGCAGCACATTGGTCAAGACATGTTCTCCATTTGCTTGTCCAACAGGACATGGATCTGAAAAACAACACCAGCGTGGGCATCTTTCTCCAGTTGCACCCACCCAGTGGTGCTACTGGAACCACTGCAGCTGCAAACTGGGCAACCTGAAGTGTCAAAGGGGAAAAACCCAAAGTATGGAGGGGTGATGAGAATTGCTGAGGACAGGAACAAGTAATAGGGACAGGCCTCAGCCTCTGCAATGGCAGATATCATAACCCTACCCACCAATCTCAAGTCCCACTCACAGCTGGAGAAAACCATCCCACACCAGTTGGGCCCTGCCAGCACTACCTCAACATCACCCATTTTAGGCTGCTTGGGTGGTTTAATCCTCTCCTTGGTCAGTTATCCTTTCAATTCTAGGGATATAATCCAGGGGGAAACTAAGATTACTCAGTTTTGTATATCAAACCCCCAGGAGGGAGCAGGAATTTCCACAGCTCCACACAGATCAGGTGTTTTGGATGCCCACTGGCTTCCCTTGGGCTATGGAGAGGTCTCCCCAAATCCCAGAATGGTTTGGGTTGGAAGGGACTTTACAGGTAACCTCATTTCACGCCCCTGCCATGAGCAGGGACACCTTCCACTATCCCAGGTTGCTCCAAACCCAATCCAATCTGGGGCATTTCCTTTTCCCACAAGACACAACAAATCTCCACACTGAAGTCTTTAAGTGAAGACCCAACCCAAGCCTCAAACTTGCAAATACAGCAAGACCTAAGAGGTATTTTCCCTTCCCGCAGTGCACATCATCTTTTTGTCCCTAAATATCCATCTGCTTCAGTAAATGAAGTATTTGAATAAAAAATGAATGTGGTACCTCAAGAGCTGGTCTTGAACCATCACTCAAGTGTTTTCAGGTTGTTTTAACTCACTCCTGAATACAACAGTTTACTAAGGAGTGGGCACTGCACTACTTTTTGACATTTTCAAGAATCAATTTCCTGCAGGCATTTATCAGTATGAGCTTAGAGAGGAGCTGAGTTAGCATTTATCCAGTGACCACAAAGGAAAAGGTGATTCCTCACTTCCAGATTACCCATTTGAACTTCATTTAAACAAACACAACAAAATCTTCTTCCACAGAGTTATTAAACCATCTCTGAGGATGAAAGATGACTCCACTTTCCTGCTGTGCCCAAGAGAACCAGAAACTGAGGATCAACAAGGACTGGAGCATGTTTTCGGTGTGAACACTCCAATTCCTATGGAGAAGTTACAAATTTCCCTTAGTAACTCTCAGTATGTCCTGGAAACGTGTTTTCCACCCCAGTCCATTTGGAGGTTGTTATCTCTGATCAGTCACAGACCAAATGCAGACTCCAATAAATATTCAAAGCTAAAATAACAGTGGTAGCAAAGGGCCTCTGGCTGGCTCTGCTCACCTTCAATTTGTCTTCCCCCCTTCTGTGCTTGGAATACTTCAAATTTCATAAAGATTGGGACTTTCTCCATTTGCTGCAGCCCCCTCCAGGCAGGAGATGGTCTGACTGGAAGGATAAATGTGCCAGCACAACCAGTGTGAGCCACTCCAGTCACTTCATAAACACAGCAAATTTGGCTGATCTACTACTCCCAGGTAACACACTGTGGTCTTGCATAAGATGCAGCTGCCAATAGTTGGATAAATGGGAAGAAAAAGGAAGAAATTTGGTCTAACAGACAATGGGTCTGAAGTAAAGAGGGGGGAAAAAATTCCATTCCTGCCAGTCTGGCTGCTGAGGCTTCAATAACTAACCAGATGCTTCCTGAAATAAGTAATTGCACACGTTATTTGATTATTTTAAGGACTGGGCTAATGGTTCTCTGCACACCTTGTGAGAGGAGGCTGTGAATGTGCTTTCTGAGCTGTGACACACTCCATTTACAACTCAATTTAGCAGGTCAAAGGAAGTGGTAGAGAACATATTCCCCAAATATGTGTTCCTGCTGGGGCTGCTGCAGCTGAACTACAGGTCAACAGATGCAACAAAAAGGGAGCCAAGTCCTTCAAAACATCATTCTAACACCTCAGACTCCCAGCCTCCAAAAACACAAGCAGAAGGAGTAAGGGTGGGTAATTCCCTCCAGGGCTTGCAAAGCTGAGGAGCATCAGACAGTTGGAGAGGAAGGAAAGGGACAAAGGTATCCAAACTAAGGGATAACCCATGTTTCCCATGCAACAGGAATTCCAGAGACACCGCACAGCTGGAGCCAGGGCTGATTCTGCCTATTAGTGGCCCCAGGGGCCTTTGTGCAGCAATAATAAACGTCCTGGAGCAGCTCTGCCTCCTGCAATTACATCCTCCCTCTTTCATTCAGCACAGAGGTAAACAAAATTCCCTTGGGGAGCCTCTGATTCAGGAGAAAACAGGACAGGGATTCCCCAATCTATCCCCCACAGCATGTCTCACTCTGCTCTCACAGCTCCTCACAACTTGGTTTTATTCTACTGGATTTGCCCAAACATTCACCAGCGATATTCAGATTTTCTGACCCTACTAGCAGAAGGATCCAAGTATTCCAAACCTATTCCTGATGCTAATCACACGCTATCATCTTTTTCTTCCTACTACTTGGCTTATTTAGAGGCCAAGGGGAGGTTAGATATCTTTTCTAGACTAAAAGAGTCCCTCAGTGCGCCCCCTGAGGATGTTATTCCTGCCAACTCATCCCAGATTCGGGATAGTCCTTTCCAAAGGCACTCAATGTTGCACTTACAGCTGATGGTTCACTTTAATTAAAGCATCATTCCAGGAATAACGGGTTTGAAGGTTCAAACCAGCCCTAATAAATGCAGGTTTGATCAGAAAAAGACTCTAAATTAACTAAGAATAGAGCAAATAAAGGCTATTAAATGTCATGGCCTCAATGCTCAAGAAACCCCAGGGAAAAAAGAACAATTACCAGCAGGAGGATCCTTTGGTGCATATCCTGAGGGTTTGGGAAGGTGTTTCCTTAGGTGGAAATAGGACATTTGGGGAGATAGGCCCTATCCCAGATTAAGATTGCAGCCAGTAAAACCCCAAAAACCCTCAGCAAAGCTGTGTCCCAGCTACTCTGCACTTCCAAGGATCACTCAGTGCCAGGGGAAACAGCTCCACATTTGCCTTTGCTGAGCATATTTCTGTCCTGGCCCCAAAACTGCCTTTGCGATTTGTCCAGCTCAGTCTCACCCCAGGCTGGGATGTGCCTCCAGCTCTTTTCCTGTTGGGTGTTTACAAGTTTAATAAGCACAGCTTTCATTGGGAAGAACAGTGGAAAAGATAAATACTGAATATTTATCCCTGTTTGAAAGAGAATTGCTGTATTCCAGGAGTGTTTACAGGAACTCTGTTGTAAAATACCCCAGAGAGTCTTCTACTGATGTCAAACAGATTCAAAGGCAAAGGGTTTATTCCTTAGACAATTTCTTTCCCTTGGCAGCAAATGTCTGCAAACCAAGTTCTAAAAATACTATTTAGTCCTGATTCTTGGCACAAAAAACAAAAAAAGGCAAAAACAAATCACGGATTTCTTTGCTGGCTGAAAGGGTGAGAACATCACCAGCCAGTGCTGGAAGACAAAATCCTGACAGTAAAAGATGCAGTGGGTGCCATTCCTGATATAAACATGAGGTGTTCCACCTTCCCTGATGCAGAAGGACAAAGCTAAACCAGAAGCATCCACAAAGTCGGTGCCAAAAGGCAAATCACGACATTCCTCCACGTGGAAATGCACAGAGGCTCCTTCTGTCCCCATCAGCAGCATAAGGGACAGGCAATGGCATCTTCCACGAGTGTTTGCAAGGGGTGATCCAGCTGTTCTGCCTGAAGGGTCAGCTGGACTCCAGCTGGGAAGAGCAGCAAGGAAAATGAAAAAGCAGCAGGTGTCTAAATGCTTGTGTTCTTCAGAAACCACAGCCTGGGAAGCACAAAAGTGATGCCAAAACCAAGCAAAAATTATTGCCTAATAAGAGCTGCAGCAAAGAAGCTCAAGATGTGACTCACACAAGGGTCCCCTTTTGCACTTCCCACCAGCTCTGACACATCACACATCCCTGCTGGGGCAAAACTGGGCATTTTCTGGGACGTTTCCTTTGCAGAGTTGAACGATGTAACAACTCTGAGCCTGTCTAGACAGAAGCCACGAGGCTCCCCCGCAGCCATTTCCTCTCAGTGCCTCCTATCTCCAGGACTAAAAGACAAGCAGCCAGCTCACAGAATAAGAGAAGTAAGTTGTTCCCACCCTGGTTTAAGCAGGAGCAAGAGCCTCACTGCTCCCTGCACTTCAGAAGTTTAACAGCAGCTCTTCAATCTCCATCTTGTTGCACCAAGGGAAGGAACCTTGCCAGCCAGTCCAAAGGTTCTAAGGGCTGCTGAACAATGCTCTCAGAACCAATTTTCTCTCTTTCTACTCTGTTCAGATTGTGGCAAACACCTTGGACCCGAAGAAAGGCACATAAATGCATGGTAAACAAAAAAAACTGAATCATACAATAATTTAATTCTTACCTCGCCCACACACAAGAAAGTTTCGCAGGACATTTATCTCCTTCTTCCTGCAAGAGTGAAATTGCTTGTGCAACAAAATCCAGAGCAGGAAAGTTCTCTGCAGTCACTGCAAAGGCATCTGTCACCTCTGGGAGCTTTGTCATCACAATCCCTGAGGAAGTTTGTACTTTGGAGCTGGGTATTTTTGGGGATGAATCGCCTACAACAGGTCATAGCTCTGCCTTTGGTTTTTAGCTGGGCTTCTTCAGGGCATCCAAAAAACAGCTGGTGAGGAAAGGATGTCTAATATTTCAATCAATAGCTAAGGCAGTCGTGCTCCTTAATTATGACTAATTATATCAAGACACCTGTTCGTGGCTTATTGTTCCTAATGAAAGTACAGCCAACCCTGCCTACACAGAGCAGTGGAAAATAAAACCTGAGCTACAAACCCACTGCTGAGAGCATCACCTGTGTGCCTGCAGGACACCCAGCCCCCAAAATCCTGTCCTGTGCCACAGGAAATATCTGAACTATTGTGGCACCGCAGCTCCCATTTCCATGGGACTGATGGAATTTCTAAATATAGCAGGTGCAAAGCCTTATTTCCCATCTTTTTTAATGGGTGTGATAAAAATCTCTCTTCAGCAGTCAGGTTATTGCTTCAAATCCAAGAGAACATCAGGGGGAATTTGCAGAGATGCACAAGGACTCCTTGTTGCTTCTCATCCAAAGACAACCTGTGAAGCTCACAGGCAGGAGATGCATCTGCTGTTTAAGTCTATGAGCTCCAGAAGAGACTTGTCTTGGACTTAATCCAGCTCCAAACACACTGCAGTTATTAGGAGAACCAGGAAAAAAAGCAAAACCAGCAGCTCTAAAGCCAAGGAGGAGCAGACTCCCTGAGGGACAGGATCTTTTAGATGTTCTTGTTGCATTTCATTCCAAACTCGTTGTGTTTCACTAGGAAATTCATGGTAAGAAAAGACAAAGATGAGCTTTGGTCACTAAACCAGGGTGGTCCCACCCCCACTCCCTAGATGGGCACAGCTTCCAGAAATCAGACTGTGATTTCCAGGAATGTGGGATAACCACCCCCCACCACCACCAGTTTTCATCCAGACTCTCTGCCTGAATTATTCAAGCAAAGGCTTTTCCATCCTCTCCCTTGACATCCAAGCTCCAAGTGATCTCCATTAGATGCTGGAAGTTCAAGCTGCATCAACACACACCTGAAATATGTTTGATTTTTCACTTCCCTGTCTCATCACAGGGAGTATTTCAAACATTTCCTGGCTGTGGGAGCAACATAAAAGATTGAACAGACAAAAAGGAGGCCTGACATTAGAAACGCCTTTTTTTCCCCCACCAGTGAAAGCACATGAATCTTTGATGAGCTAATTTTCTACCAAGTGTTAATCCATTAAGGAAGTGACCTCAGAACTGATTTTCTCCAGTCTAGGACCAAAACTCTGCTTAAAGCAACAACTGCACTGTGCCAGAGAGGAAAAAAAAGTTATAATAATAAAAATAGTGTCAATACAGCTCCCACCAGCAGCCTGGAAATGGTTGAGCCTGTAGGAGGTGAGAGACATGAAAAAGGTGGGATATGAACCCCCACACGGACAGGTTCAATTCCCCCATCCAGAACAATTAGACAAAATATTGTTGGGTTCCAGCCATAGATGCAGGGCCCAGTGGCACACAGAAAAAAACAAGTTAGTCCCAGATGGGATAAACCAGCCCATAAAAGCAATAGATGGTACTGAACTTCATAAACTACTTCTACATTCTTGGTTCTGGCCTGCTGTAATATCCCTGCCTGCCTTGAGCAACAATCTGTAGGTTTATTGGATTATAAATTAGAGTCAACAACTTGAGCAAGGTATAAATTACAACTGCTTTGGAAGCTTAATTATCATCATGCCATAAACAGTGACACACTGCACCTCCCTGCTTTTGTTCTATATTACTTTTAGGCTTGGCTTTAATTTCACAACAAGAATCCTGCAGCATTTCCATGTCTCTCCAAGAGCATCTCTGAATCCAAATAACCTTTCTTTGTCCAAATAACCTTTCTCCGCTGCCTAAAAACCAGCACTCCCAGGTCCTGTCCCACCTGGCAGCTTTCCAGCCCCTCATCCCCAAGCCTGGAGCATCCCATGGAGCTGGGGTAATCCCAAAGCAGGACACAGCACTTGGCCTTGGTGACCCTCACACAATGCCCTCCCCATCCATGGATCCAGACTGTCTAGATCCCTCTGCAGGGACAGCAACACCCACACCCAACTCTGTGCTCTCTGCACATTGACTCCACTCATCCAGCTCATGGATAAAGATACCAAAGAGGACTCCAATCCTGGGGGATTTAATTCCATTCCATAATTCAGTTCTCCACCCTTTTCCAAGCTCCACGGGGAATTCAGTTTGTCGTCTCCCACCACCCTGGGAATCTGCTGTTCTAAGCCCACTTCTGTTCTCTTCAACCTGCATTTTTTTAGCATAATAATAGCATAATAAGAAAACAATTCAGCCAGAAGAACCATAACAATCAACAAATTTCACACACCAGCTAAGCTCCAACACATCCATATCTCATTTTTGCCCCCATCCTGCAGTCCAGAAACAGGGAGACAGGAATTTAAATCTTGAATTTTTCAGGGTTCCACAACGCAGGAATCTCTCCAAAACAATTAAATACATCTGCCGCTCACACTGAGCCCATCACAGGGTTCCTGCACTTGTTTGGCTCTGAGGTGACAGAAATAGGGACATTTTGATAACCCAAACTATCCCCTTTTCCCCACCACCCAATGTCTCTACAGGAAAAGCAGCTTTTCCAAGAACAGACTGATCTGGCCAATTTAGTTTTTAATATTCAGAAACCCTGTGAAAGGCTAAAGAGTGACCCTGACTTTGTCATTAATGCTCAGAGCTCACAAAACTGAAGTCTCTATTCACAGCCAGCAAATCAAACCTGACACCTTCTGCAGACCTCGGAGAAAATGAAAATCATTTGGGAACCCAAACAAACTCTGACATCTGGAATTTAACTGCAACAGGACCCCAGGGAGGATAAAAAGCTGCAATTTTGCAGACAGCAGTGACAGCACAGCTACAGAGGACTCTTTTCCTACCACTGGAAATAATTAGATTCTTATGTACAAAACCCTCCTCCCACCAAATTATATGAAAGCAAATCTACTTTCAAATGTTCTAACAAATAGAAAGCAGTAGCCAGACACATAGGAATCACAGGAATTATTTCCCAAGCTTTCATCAACACTCAGTGTCCTTCCATAGTAAATATGGCTCAACAATAGAGTTAAAGTCCTCCTTAAGCACAATTTCAAGAAGCCAAGGAAAACAAACCATAATCCTATTTTTCAAGGCAACACTATGATGACAGACAAAAGTGTTTAAACACAACTCAAGTTGTTGATAAATCAACTGTTAAACTCAAAGCTTTTTCAGCAATCTATTAAAAGCATTTTATCACAACTCCACAAGCAAAACAGCAGTCCAAAAATTCACCAGTAGGTTTACTGAATGATCTTTCCTTCATAGTATGTCCACATATTTATTTTTTTCTATCCTTAGTAATTCCTTCCCGGACATCTTCTGCCTCCAATTCCCCAGGTAAGAGAGTGCAAGCCCCCTTTTTCAGAGCAGACACTTTTCTGTGGGGCTCCAGGAAGCATCTTTCTCACTTTGTTTTCTTTTCTCTGAACTGGAGACACATTTATCTGCTTTTCCAGAGTCATCAGAACGACAAAATATTCAAGTGGTAAGAAAAGAGTTACTTGGCCATAGAATCATGGAGTGGTTTGGCTTGGAAGGGACCTTCCAATTAGTTACCTCATTCCCCCTGCCATGGGCAGGGACACCTCCCACTATCCCAGGTGGCTCCAACCTGGCCTTAGACACTCCCAGGGATGGGGCAGCCACAGCTTCTCTGGGCACCCTGTGCCAGGGCCTCCTCACCCTCACAGCCAGGAATTCCTTCCTTAAATCCAATCTAACCATCACTCCAGACCCTTGTCCAAAGTCCCTCTCCCTGATGAATTCTTCTCTAAACATCCAACATTTCTCTCCACCAACTCTCAAAAATCAAAATCTTCTGGGGCATTTAGCTGCGTTTTCCAACTGAAACCTGGTGGGAACGTGGACACAAACAGGATGTTATGCAAGAATTCATTTCCCACAAAAGCCACCAGCATTTTGAAAAGCTGCAGGCCCAGTTAAGAGGCTTGAAAACCATTTCTGGATCTAACATCCCCAATTTTGACCCATTATGGAATAAAGCAGCACCACTGGAGACTAAAATGCAGTGGATTTGCAGCTCCAGGTACATTTACCACAGCTGCCTTCATGCATCTGTTAAACCCCTGTGATCTCCACTTGAAAACAGAAAGGATTTCAGTCCTCATCAACTGGGAAGAGATTCAATTATTCCTTACTGCTATTTACTGCCTGATTATTTTAAGGACACCTTAATCCAGGTGCTCCAGCTGGTCCTCTCCCAGTCCAGCCACCAGCTGGATGGAGCACTGGATGACAAGTCAAGGACACTCCTATTTCAAGGGTCACCTCTGGGTTTTGCAGGTCCTTCACACCCTAAATTATCATCTTGGCTTCCAGTTCTGCCCAGGGGCCTCTGTTTGTAACTGAGAGCCCGTTAAGATTAAGCAACATAACTGTGGAACTGCTCCTATTTTTTTTATGATTGACTCCAAAGAGAATAAAAATCCCAGTTTATTTAGGCTACTCCCCTTGTAAATTTGTGCCTGATACCGAGATCAAGAATTTTGACCTTTTTCTTCCAACATTTAGAACCCACTTATTTATATCTTATAGAAGAAACTGCAACACACACTTTTTATAATTAGGCTCCAAGACCATCCCTTTTCTCCCCCTAAACATCTGGAAAGAGGGAGAAGGGAAAAAAAAAGTCCTAAACAAGAGTTGGGATTCTTCTTTAAAGCTGTGTATTAGTGCAACTTCCATAGTGTCTCCTCCAAGGGGAGTTTTATCACACAGCACAGAAGTGGTTACTGCTTTCACTCATGGAAGTGAAACCATCCTGCAAATCTACGCAAGCAGCAGGAACTTTTCCCTTCCACCCCCCTGGAGCCAACCAACACTCGGTTTTGGGGGGGTCCCACAAGGAGGGTTTGGGGATATTGGTGCTCCAATTAAACGTGGGCACCAGACAAGGCTGGGAGTCATGGGGATGCCACTATTCACTTGAAAATACAACAGGCTGGGAGTCATGGGGATGCCACTATTCACTTGAAAATAAAACAGGCTGGGAGTCATGGGGATGCCACTATTCACTTGAAAATACAACAGCTGGGTCACAAAACAGCCCTGATTTGGCAAACATTGCCAAAATTCCAGCTGATCCAGGAAAAACCCAACCTCTTCAGCCTGCAGCTTCATTTGTGCAACAGCTGGAGATGTCTAAATATCTACCAAAGTCCAACACCACAGTAATCACTTCAATTCACTTGTACCCTTCCAGCTGTACTTGCAAAATCTTGTCTTTCCTCTAGTTTTTAACACAGGTTTTTCTGCTGTTCTCAGGACCTCCAGCTCAGGGAGGTCTGAACTTGCTCCAAGGAGGACACAATCATACCCAGAAGGAAAAATGCTGCCTGTATTTTGTTGGGTTTTTTCCTCCACCTAATTTTAACACCTACTGCCCAGCGAGTCAGTCTTGAGAAAGTAAAACATAAAAAAAAATAGAAAAACATGAATGACTTGTTACTGAGAAGCAGCATGAATATCACCCAGCTCTATTTACCCTCTGCCTTGAGATGAGAGATGTGTAAAGAAAAACCTCTGACTTAGGCTGGTGCTGTCTTTAGATCAGCAACGAGAACACAGGAACTCATTCATTATCAGCTCTGGTGCAAATGAGAGATTTGGGGGAAAAGGAGGGTTGCATTTGAGCAGTCTGGTGTTATTGCTATTCAAGCTCTTAGGAAGGGGATTTTGGCTGTTTCTTTTCTTTCAAGCCAAAGAAAAAGGCCACAAAGAGAGAGAAAAACAACAGGGGAAAAAGGGAGAGGAAGAACAAATGTATGCTAATTAAATAAAACCCACAAAGCAACACACGTCCTTTTACTGCCAAGAAATGAAAAAAGAGTTAACTGAGAGCAACATGAGATGTCGAACAAGCGCTGGTAGAAGCACTGCACAAGCTGGAGCCTGTCTGTGGCTTTTTCTGACCACAAATACTCTGGAGCCTTCCAAGGGCTTGTCTCCCTTATCCAGAGAAATCTCTACACAGGATTCCACTGTGCAGCACCAGGGCTGGGAGAACTTCCTCCCTGGATCGCATATCCCATCTTCCCAACCTCCCTGCAGCCCCACAGGAGAAGGCAAGTCCAGCTTTAAAAACTCCTTACAGCACAGCATTGTTTCTGGTTGGCTTTTATTAAACTCTTACACTGGGCATTACAAGGCACCTCTGGAAAACAATCAGTGCTAACAACATAATGAAGGCTTTAGCAGCGATTTCAGCCTCCTCTACCCCTCTAATAGCTTTAAACATTGGTTGCAAGTGTTGAAAATCTCCAATTTAATTTGCTTTCAAGCCACAGAGGCGCTGGACTAATAAGAAGCTGAGTGCTGGCTTCTCATAAAGCTGTTCCAGGGTTCATAAACCACTTAATGTGCCAACACAGCAGATGTTCCCAAAGCCCTCCCTGGGGTGTGATACCCAGGTTGGTGATGGGAGTCATTTACAAAGCCAAGGTACAGCAGCATTTTAAGGGTAAGATGGCTATTCCAATTCATAGATAAGGCAGGTTTTCATCTCCAGGGATGTCCTGCAGTGCTTCAGAAGCCCTCAACAAGCAGGAGGGGCGCAAGACCCCAAGAACAAAATGGTTCCAGCAGACAAAGGGCACAGAAAAGCAACCAGGAATTCCCTCCAGCATCCATCAGGAACTGCTGCAAAGCCTGACACCTGCAGTGACACATTGCCTCCATCCATCAGGTTTTATTTGCTGGCCCAGCATCATTCTGAACGAAGAGGCAGGAGCATTTCCAGCCAGCACCTGACTCCAGGTGACCTCATCCATCACTGCTGGCAGCCTCAGAGGAAAACACCCCTCTCTCCTGGGATGCCAGTGTGTCCAGCTTCCAGCCTGGAGAGTGACAGGCTGGAGAACGAGTGGTAATTGATAAGGAACATACTTTGGGAGCACAGGCAGTGTATTATCTCATGAATCACACAGAGAGGGTGAGGAACTGCTAAACCTTAACCCTGTTGTAAATAAAATTGCTTCGCACTCCTTGTCAGTTGATTTAATACCTTAAAACATCTTGACAGGTCTAAAACACATTTAGCATCAGCCTCTTGCCTCCAGCCGACACACTTTAGTAACAGTCCAAGCTTAAAAAAAAAAAGCCATCCTCCCAACTTGTTTCACACAAGTATTTCTGAAACACCAGTGGGATGCAACAGAGCAAAAATAACAAGTGGATGCAGAAGTGGTTGAAAACATTCAGCAAGAAGATTTGATGAGCCTTGTCCCCAAGTGGAGCTTCCAACCCAACTCCTCACCTGGCAAACCCCTAAAAAACAATCTAAAAAGCGTGGTTTGACTGATAAGAAGGAGAGGGAAAGGACGGTCACTTCCTCATCCAACATCCTTCCCCAGGTACAACTGCTGATGCTCTCACATAGATCAGCTTTCACAGAAAAAGCTTTGTTTCCTAGGGCAGGAAAAAGGGTTTTCTCAAATTCTGCAAGTTACTATAATATAAAGAATTGTAGAACCACTGAATAGTCTGAGTTGTGAGGGACCTTTTAAAGCTGACCTAGTGCAACCCCCCAAGTGAGCAGGGACACCTCCCACTGTCTCAGGCTGCTCCAACCTGGCCTCAGACACTCCCAGGGATGGGGCAGCCACAGCTTCTCTGGGCACCCTGTGCCAGGGCCTCCCCACCCTCACAGCCAGGAATTCCCCATTAATACCTCAGCTAAATTTCCCTTTTCAGTGTGAAGCCATTCCCCCTTTTCCTGCTACTCCAGGCCCTTGGCCAAAGTCCCTCTGCAGCTCTCCTGGAGCCCCTTTAGGCACTGCTTTGTAATTAAGAACTGTTGCAAATCTAAAAGCAAATCCCACACCTCCCCAGCAATCCATTCACTAGTTATTCCCACTGAACACAATTAAAACCTTCAAGCAGAGTAAGAATCTCACTGCAGCTGCACTGAGTAACTAGTTAAAAGGCAACTCTGAGCAGAATCTCTTCAATCCTAAAGAAGTTCATTATCCAGCTCTTCCCTTGTTCAGTGCTCTGGGTTGATCCCAATGGAACTGGCACCAGGATGCCAAAATACAAGTACAGGTTGCTTGAATATTCTCTGCTGTCACTTCAGCCCAGGGTGGGCAAAAGAATCACTTCTATTTGATATTCTCTGCTCCCTTTCATACAAAACACCGAACCAGCTCCTGTGTGGTTTAACGTATTTGCAGAGGACAAACTAAATTCTCCCATCACAAGAAAAGTAACAAAATTTGAAGTCTTGTCAACTCCAGTTTCCAGCAACTGCTGCTGAAAATTAATCCTAACTTCACCAACTTTCAACTCCCACACTCCACAATTAAACAGAGAAAGCAGTGTTTTACTGTTATTGAAATAGGAATAAAACCCAACCATGTATAAAATATCACTTTTTGCACTGGTTTTAACTTAAAACACTGAATACATATATAAAATATTATGCATAAAATATGCAAAAAAATCCCTTTCACAGATTTCTCTGCTGCCCATAAAGAGTGTGGTTTATCATGGAAAGTGACAGGCACTTGGTGAGGAAGTGATGCCAGAGATGATGAAATTCAACCCAGCAAAAATATCCAAGGAGTTCTAGAGCAGGGAAATGCTCAAAGCCCTGTGCCAGCCAGGCAGGGAAAACAGGAAGGAAGAAATAATTACTATTTTCCAGGTTGGCTGAGAGTTTTAAAGAGATAGTGCTGAGAGACTTGTATTCCAGAATCAGCAGATTAAACAGAGGAGGACTGAGTTGGTTACTTTTTAGGGAATTTTTCCTCTTAGAGGAGCCACTTCACTCATTTGATAGTGGGTAAGTGATGCCCTGTGCTGTTTTCCATTCCAAGCATTGCAAAGATGATCCAGGCTGGAAGACACAGCCCATCTCTGTCCTTTCATGCCATCAGACCCTTGGGAACTACTCAGCTCCCAGGTTCCCCCAGTGTGATCCAAACTGTTGCTGTTATTAACCAGCATTTCCACTGAAAACAGACCTATAAACACTCAGAGCCTCTGGGTGCCTCTGGTATCAATGTTTCCACAGAGAACCAAGAATTCCATGACATTTTCCCTCACAATTGCTCCCAACAAGGCCTGCCAGGGAATCCCTAAGGAACCAGGATGAATGGAACAGCACTTGTAGAACCTAGGAGAAATCAACAGAGCTTTGGGCACAGACAGATGTGGGTTTACTACTGCAGGCCAAAAGCAGACCTGACCCAGACCCAAAACCTGAGCTAACCTGGGGCAACGGTCACCATAAAATAAACATTTTGGGGGTTATTTCACATCACTGTAATTTTGCAGCACCCACAATTTTATTCTCTTTACCTACACATCATCCCTCTGAGAACATGAAGTCAAATGATGTACGAGCAGCTCAATCTGGGCTAAGATCAGACCATGGAATCAAAGTGGTTTGGGTTGGAAGGGATCACCTCCAACCACTCATCCAGTTCCCCAGTCTTCTGAGGGGATGTGCTGCAGTTCATGTTCTCTCAGCCCACTGCTTGTATCTTGGCTGCAGAAGTCACATTAAGGACAACCTGATGCAAAGCTGATGGTCAGAAGGATGTGGACAGCCTGGAGCTCCATTCTGTGATCTATTAGTTCAATCAGATGTCAAATAGAAGATTTTCTTGCTAAAGATGCACATTTGCCAAACGAATTTCCCCATCACTGCACCCAAACTTCAGCCACTCTCCTGCTGTTTTCAGGTTTGGGTTTTTTTGTTTGGCTGGTTTTAGGGTCAATAGATCTGCAGGTGTTTTATTTTAACCAGAGTTTTCATAGAAGATTGTCCCTTGGGCTGCTCAAAAACCCCTTACAAGTTGTAAGGCAAGTTGTAGTCCCTTTACAATCCTTTTTGCCATGAAGGGGCAGAACCTTCCCTCAGCCCCATTCTATGTCAGACCAAAAACTTGATCCACCACTTTTTCTCATGTCACCTCTCCACTGTCACATCCCCACAAAGTCAGGAGGCCTCCTACACCAACCCACTACCACCATTCCTTGAGATTTAATGCTATGCAACCATCCATGGGGAAGATCCAGCATATGGATCTCCTCTGCCAGATTAAAGACCCCAACAACATGGGTGGCACAAGCAGCACCTCTTCCACAACCTCCAGAAGCTCTATGCTGAGACTGAGTGCATTTCCACACTCATGATTCATAGAATCATGGAATGGTTTGTTTGGGTTGGAAGGGACCTTAAAGATAATCTTGTTCCAAACCCCTGCCATGGGCAGGGACACCTTCCACAATCCCAGGTTGCTCCAAGTCCCTTCCAACCTGCCCTTGGACACTTCCAGGGATGAGGCAGCCACAAGCTCTTGCTGTACCCAGGGGCAATGACAGATGTTTAATTTACACCCCCCTCTCCCAGCTGCCCTGATAAAATTTGGAGCTGTTCACCAGCAGAAGAAGCAGTGGTTTGTATTCCACAAGGGAGAAGAAAGGAGCTCAGAGCCCCAACAGGGATCTTGTGCTCCTCCCAAGCCCCCATCCCTGTGCCTATGCAGAGACAGGATATGGGCAGGATGACCCTGTGTCTGACCCAGCTGGCAAGCCCCACATGAGCCACTGCCCCATCAATGCACAGATTATTCATCCATGCGATGGGGTCCAGAGGGCAAAGCCCCAGCTGTTAACAATAGCCACTGAACAGGCCAATGTGCCCAATGCCTCCCACCCCATCTCTGGCAGCAGCTCAGTGACTCGAAGGACTCAAAGAATTGAGCAAATAAAAACTGGAGTGTCTCTCTTTGAGGGGAAAAATGGGTAAGATAGGGTCTTCCCCAGCTGACGTGAACAGAGGCTCTGAAACAGTGACATGTCAGATTTATCAGCAGGAGGTTAAAGCTGGACTTCCCAGAAACAAGGGGGCACTTGTTCCTGTGTGTGCCAGACAAGGGGACACTTTGTGCAAGGCAGAGGAATCATGTATTTTTCTAATTCTTGCCATATGGAAGGGATTTACCTATTTTCCCCAGCAGGGATTTAAATGGGTTCATTGGAAAAACCAAATGAATTCAAGTCCCTACAGCAGCTGAGTGTCCAGAGCAGCACCCAGGGAAAAGCTTTGCTACAGGATTTATATTTATTTACTATTATTTTTTAAATCCCCAGGGTTAAAAGTTCAGGAAAGAAAGTAACCAGCCATCATGGGAGTAATTCAAGTGCTGCAGTTGGCCCATCACACAACAGCTTGTATATTCAAAAGTCATGTCTTCGCTTTCTATACTTTGCTCACTGTAAAGTCTCAGAAGCACTTAAAAGCCTGAAATACTATTTTAACAATAGGCACAGAGGCTGATGTTCATAATTTACCTGCTGGACTCAAAATTAAGGACTGAGGAAACTTTTCTAAAAGGATAGTGAGCCATATCAACACTACAGGAAAATCTACACCCCCACCCCTGTTTTTCAAAGGGTTATTTTACCTCTCCAAGATTAATTCTGGTGTCAAAATTTGAAAGTGTTTGAACTCATTTTCCAAACTCATTATAACCTACTTGTAGTAAATTATAGTTTCTACAAATGCTATTTACTCTATTTCCCCATGTTATTTGTCAAGAACCACTAACTCAGAGCTTGATGAACTATTTTCTATTACACAAGAAAAAGGACTGGGATTTTTGGAATAAAGGCTTGTAAATAAGGATCAATTATTTAAGAATTGCCATGGTATCATGCCTGGGAAAGAAAGCAGCAGGGAATTCAGAAAAATTTCTCCACAGAAAGGGTGATTAGACATTGGAAGGGCCTGCAAATACACACATGGTAATTCTGCACCGACCTCAAAGGGAAAGAAAAAGCAGTGAAATGACATTTCCTTTCCAGATATCACTCAGCTGAAAGCTGCACCACCCTCCTGGTAAAACTGAAGGAAGGAGGGAAGGAAACCAGTGGTTTCGGTGGTTACAAACCAGGCTTGTTAGCAAAGCCTACGGGTAAGGCTCAGCAGCGTGTTCTGAGTTAGAGGAAGCAGGAGGTGGTTTGTTTTTTTCTGGCATTTCTGTAAAAGCTTTCAAAGGCTGTAAAACATGAGGAGGCAGCAGTTAGAAGGAATGAAAAGAGCAGTTTGGGGTGAAATGAGAGCAGGAAGAGGTGACACACCCTCTTCCTCCAGCCTTGGCCTGGTGTCACCACAATGTCACACGACACCAATACCAAACCCAAGTGTTGTTATATGGGATATTGGGAAGGAACTCCTGGCTGTGAGGGTGGGGAGGCCCTGGCACAGGGTGCCCAGAGAAGCTGTGGCTGCCCCATCCCTGAAAGTGTCCAAGGGCAGGCTGCAGCCACCTGGGATAGTGGGAGGTGTCCCTGCCCATGGAAAGGGGGTGGAACTGGATGAGCTTTAATCTCCCTTCCAACCTAAACCAATGTGTGATTCTGCATCTCACTGGACAAAAACTGCAGCTTCCTGAAAACCTGGGCCAGAGCACAAAGCCTGGAGAGAAGGGGCTTGCACTGGTCCCAAACAACCAAAACAGAGCATCACCTACGACATTTCTAGATGCCAAAAGCTTTTTCCTTGACCACTAAGCTACATGAGAAATATAAAGGCTTCTGGTGCTGTTTTGCTTCCTAGAAATGCTGCAATAAGCATGGATCCAAAGAAAGTGTGCTCAACAATAGCCTTTTCCTGATAAAGGGGAGGAAGGCACAGCCACAACCATGTGATTCAATACCCTGAAAGCTGCAGAGTTGCAGGTTTTGGTGGATTTTTTAAGGAGATGAGCTTGAAAATTATGAAGAGCAACTGCCCCATAGAGAAATGTGCTCTACCTACCCTTTTAATGGAAAAACTGACCCCATGTCTGAAAGAGCACATAGTTTGATTTATTAATAAAGGCATTGGAAACTCCAGCAAGGAAATTAGTGTCTGGCTGTACCTGTTCTGAGATGGTGTTGGGGTGAAGGACAGGACCAGGAGCTGAGCAGCTGCTCTATGCAGAAACTTGGCCAGACTCCCAGAACAAGAAGAATTATTGTGAATATCTGTATTAAAAGGCAGAAATATATTATGTAAAAGAATCTCAGCTTCCAAATCTTCCTATTATTCCAGGACTTGAAGCAGCCTCTCCTTCCAAATTCGGATGAACGGTCTTTGGCAAGCTCATTTCTGCCCTTCAATTTATTAGAAGCTTTTTCCATCAAGAAATAGGACATCTTAAAAACCACAGGAACCATTAAATCACTTGGTTTGACTTCTGTGCAAGAAGGGCTACTGAATGTCACCCACTTAGTTATTTGCTACAAAACATGTAAGCAAACTTCAGCAACAGCACAGCCTTGTGTTATCAACACTGTTTTGTTCACAAACAAGATTTGCAGAAAATAACTATATCCCAGCCAGAACCAGGACAAGGAGCTCACATATAGGGTGGCAGGTTAAACCATGAGGTGATAGCATCCAAATCCCCTCCAGGGGAGGACCAGCATCTTCCAAACCAATGAAGATTTCACAGGAATGGCTACATATCCTTGACTTTAAATCAAACAACAGCATCACTGCACCCAGGTGTCCAAGGAAAATCCGTATAAAACCAACTGACAGACCCACCAGGTCTTGTTTGCTAAATATAGCCTCAGTCTAAGAGACCACAAACCCCTCTCTTTCCATATGTCCTGCCTGCCTTCCCCTCTCCAGATGCTGCTCAGTGCTGGCTGTTTCTAGCCCAAAAGACGTTTTGCAGATGCTCTGCAGTAAAACCCTTTGACACCTATAGAGCTTTATAAAGCCCAGGGCCTGTTAATCACCCAGTCTGAGCCCATAATCCCAACCCAGGCACCACAGTCAATGGGTTTTGCAGACTCTCTCCTCCACATGCCTCCATCAGGCCTAAACCAGAAATTTAGCAATAGTCAAACATCCTCACCCTAACAATACCACAGAATTAGGCTCCAACACTGTGGCTTTTCCTGAGGTTTCAAGGATCTTTCCCAGCCTTCAAAGGAAATGTGTGACACAGAACAAGCAGGAGTTTATGAAGATCACAATATCTGCAGTCAATGGCTGGTTACTTATTTTGAAAAACAGCTTTGGAGAAAAAGCACAACCCAAATCCTTTAGGGCTGAAAATGTATTTATTGAATAAAGTGAAATTTATAACTCTGCCCAACAGCCTAGCATTTTGGTCAAGCAGCTTTCTGGGCTTGTACCTCCATGGCAGGATCTAGAGGTGACCAGCAATGGTTTGCTGGACCTCACCTGTGTAAGGAAGCAACAGTTTGAGCACCACCTGCAGCAGGCTCACCTCCACTAAAATCAATCACTCAAAGGTGAATTTTTAGGGCATTATACATCACTTAAATATCCTTAAAACATGGTAGTTTTTGCTTTCAACTCCAAGCACTAGGAAAATGAAGAATCAGAACAGTTTGGGTCAAAAGGGACCTTTAAAAGCCATCTAGTCCAGCCCCCTTACAATAAAGCAGGAATAAGGAAAAAAACCACATCTCTAACCCAACAACTGGGTTAAAAACTGGTTAAACTGGTTGCATTTAGGCCATAAACACCAACATGATCAGACCCATTCATTCATGGGGACTCAGCTCTGAATCACTGATCACATCCAACATGCAGCATCCAATTCTTCAGCATCCAACCTCAAACCAAACATCCTTGAAAGATCTTTCCCTCAAAACCTCCTGTACCCCCAGGCCCATGGTCTTGAACACGAACAAATTGAAAAACACGTGGAAAAGGGCACATTAACCCATCCTTTAACAGGGGTTTTCAGCAAAGCAAGCAATTTCTGTGACCAGTGACCTCTGGCTGTCTGGGAATTAGCACTAACAATTCCCAGCTCCAAAGCCTGTGGCTTAGATCATCTGTTCAGGTCATTTAACAGCTCTGGCCGAGCGGGAATTACAAGAGTATTTCACCAGAAAGTGAATTAACACCACACACAGCCCTGTAATTCATTATGCTGCTAGATCACAGATCCTCATTTGTCTTTGCACAAAAGGAGCCCAAAAAGCCACCAGAAGCCTCAGTCAGAAACCATGTGATGTGTTCAATCAGCTGGACTATCTTAACCCACACAAATTTCACTGTAAGGGAATAAATTTTCACCCAATTCATTAGGAAGAGTTTGATATCATTTATTGCTGCTCATGTAGCTCCAAGCCACTATAAAGTCAGGGAGAGTGATTTGATATTTCCCTCCATATCCACATAGTTCAGGCAGCTTGTGATTAAGCAGAGGAATAAATTGAGGATGTAAATATTAGCTCCAAAAGATAAACAGCGCAGCTCATCCAGTGAGATGTTACTGCTTTCTAAGGAACACCTTCAACTGCCCATGGGCTTCACCTCTCATCTCACACCAACCAGGGCACCTGAACAGAACTTGAATTCAATCATGAGGGGAAATTTGGGTTCTGAACTCCCTTAGAGCAGCTTCTCCAGTACTTCCTGCTGAGTGATGATGCTTGGAGGAAGGACAGGGACATGAACAACAGGCTGTGTTTATGCATCAGTCCTGGAGAGCCATGCTGAGGGATAAAGGGGATTTTTGTCTTCAGCTGGATTCTAAAATTGTGGTTTTAAGAACAACAAAACATGAATGTTATACCCAAAATCCAATACCTTTCAACCCTCTGATCTCAAAATATCTTCCTTAGTTGAATGTGAGTAATAAATTGTAGTAGGACCATAACTTGTAGTAGGACCAGAAATTCCTTCCTCACACCAGCTCCAAAGTAGATAATGATCTGAACCTCAGCAAGACCATTCCTTCTCCTATATATGCCTTTCACTTAAAAAAAATAAAAATTTAAATAAAACCATGAAAGCAGATCTTGGCATTAAAGCTGAAGGCCCACAATAGAAAAAAGAGATGTTGCAGGTCTTCAGAACACAGAAGTGAGCCCAAGTGTGTTGGTTGTGTGCCTTAAAAAGAAAGGTGTGGCTGAAATGTCAGAGACAAGCAAGAGATAATGACAATTCCCATGTCCAAAAAAGAAAACCAAAACAAAACCTTGGAGCTCAAGCTCACAATAAAAATTTTTTCATGTAAACTTTTTTTTTTGGAATACTGAAGACCCCTCCAGTGTGCCACAGACCTTTTAACAGAAATATGCTCAGGAAAATACATATTTCACTATAATTAGTTTTACTCTGGGTTGGCTGAGTTACTATAAAATCAGATATGAGGAAACACAACAGGTATTATGTCATTCTGTTTGTGTAAAGTTAAAAGGCACCTAAGTCACAGTATTTTCCTGGTCCATCCTTCATACCTTAATTTTGTACAGCCTGTAGCTCATTTTAGACTTTTTCCTCTTACTCCTCTAATGTCTTTTATTTCCATTTCTCTTTTAATAAAACCTCATATAGACTTTAAGACCAGCTCAGATACTGGACATACTTAAGGCTAGATCAAGTACTTTAAATACACCTCCTTCCTAGCACTGCAAAAACCAATTGAAATTCCAAGTAGAATTGGAAATTTGCCACTGATATCATTTGGTAAAACAAGCCCAACTCAGTCAATAGCAATTTTTCTATGGCTTTTCAGCTAAGAAATGTGATGTTCTGGTTCACCAAGCAGAAGGAATAAGGCATTTTTAAACATTTAAGTTACATCCCACTGTTTTCCTGTCAAAGTCTTACAAACTCACCTACACTCTGTGCTATGAGTGTGCCCAGGAATTTGCTCACAGCAAACTTCTGCTGGCTCAGAAGTGCTCACTCAGACCTGACCAGGCTGAAAAAGGAGGAAAAACAGCACCAACATTTCTACTTTGGAAAAGGAAGTTTGTCTAGAACTGCACAAACACAAGCTGTGACTTTCCAATTCCCATGGGAGCTCCTAGCCAAGCTGCACCACCAACAGTCACTGCAATTCAGAACCAGCAGCATTTCTGGCATAGGATCTGGCAGCCAGATGTGTTTGCTCCTTAACAGCTTCTTTTCCAGAGGGAAAGCACTCCAAAAGCCAGAAAGATCCCCGGTTGTAGACTTCAAAACAAAGCAGAGGAGCCAACTGACACCAGAGCAACATTTAGCACTCAAAAGGCAACCAAGGGATCTCCTGGGAGCGCTGCCAGAAGAAACAAGACTTGAATTTGGGGTTTGGGTTTTTTTTTTTCCTTAAAAACAATCTAAAAAACCCAACCCAGGCCAGAAAAATAGCAATAAACATTACCCAGAAGATGAAACAGTGGTTTTGACAGCAGTATTTTCACATTTATCCTGTAAACACATGAGGTCTCAAGACATCCCAGAAGCCTGGGCAACAGGGAAAGTGCAAGTCAAGTCTCAATGCCTGGATTCCCTCTGGCAGAGCTCCTAAAACAGCATTCCCACATATGGGAAGAGTCATCTCTAACAGCCTCCACATTTACCCCCAGCTAGTTCTCACCTCCTGCTGCCTTCCACAGAATCCCAGAATGGTTTGTGTTTGAAGGGACCTTAAAGATCCAGTTCCATGTCCCTGACACAGGCAGACACCTTCCACTACCCTAGGTTCTTCCCAGCCCCATCCAACCTGGCCTTGGACACTTCCAGGGATGAGGCAGCCACAGCTTCTCCGGGCAACCTGTTTCCCTACCAAACTTACAGAATCACAAAAGTTGAAAAAGAAAAAAAAAGGTGAAATACCACCACAACCACCAAAACATACCACAAAGGCAGAGATGATGTAAAAACACAGATCGGGGTGCTCCAAGCACACCAGTGAAACAGAACAAGGAGTAAAACAGGAAATGGACAGATTTGGGCTTAGCCCTCAATCCCTTGGACCACAACATCAACCACTCAGGGAGACACACAGGCCTCCAGCCATGAGGCCAACAATTCCCATCATCTCCTCGAGCCAATAAACAAAGAAACCCAACACCCAGTGCTTTCAACCAACAACTACAAGACCCATCTGCAATCCAACACCATCTGGGAAAGGGTGACAGTCAACTGCCCACCTTGGTGGTGTCATCATGTGACCGCTGGTACCGTTTCCAGCGGCAGCCGTAGATCCCGGTCAGACAGGACAGGCATAGCTGGGGCTCGTAGTACTGCAGGGGTTGGTGCTTCACCATGCTCCTCCTTCCAGCCCCTCTGGAGCCAGCTATCACCAATCCATCAGGTCCTGGGAGAGCCCTGCAGTGGGAAGAGAAAAACAAGAGCCATATTAGAGCCACCAAGCAATATTTTGATACATTAACAAGTGATTTAATAATTAACGGTGTCCTCTGGCTATGAGGGGAGGGACGATCAGATCTATTCCCAGCCCTGCCAACATCTCCCGGTCGTTACTCAACGAGAACCAGAAGTTTAATTAGTTTGCAAGTTTTAATTCCTCGTGTAGCTTCTCCCACACCACTAAAAGCAAATGGAGGAGAGCCATGTGAGGACAAAAGGAGTGGGCTGATTGTTTGCAGCCCAACTGATTAGATTGTTATGAATGATTGAAACACGAGGAACCATCGCCTCTGCAAGAACAACCTTAAAAAAAAAAAAAAGAAAATTGATCCAGGGACCTCCACAAAGCTGAAACACAGCCAGGAGAAAGCAGTTTATCTTCAGCATCCCACAGAGCCTAGCAGAACAGTCCCAGATGAGGGATAAACACTTCCAGAAGGCACATCACAGAATCAGACTACCCTGAGTTGGAAGAGACCAAGTATCCAAGCCCAACTTCCAGCCCTGCACAAGATAACCCCAAGAACTCAGAATATACTGTGTATAAATATAAAATGTGTCATGTCTGTCTCCCTTCATACACCTCTCAACCCTATAGAAACGCAGAGCTGGGTCCAGCTTTCACCCAGATAATCAATCCCCTTTCCACCAAACAGCATCCAAAGGACCAGACTAGTTCATGGAAACACTGTTTGGAGGTAAAGTCCTTCATCCATCAAACACTGTGCATCACAGGCCTTTTCATATAAATAGATATCACAGAATATGCTGAGTTGGAAAGGACACACAAGGATCATCAAGTCAACTCCTGGCCCTCTATAGGACAACCAAGAAGCTCATCAGGGCTGAGCCTATTTTTCATTACAGCTGCTGCAGACA
Source organism: Serilophus lunatus (assembly GCA_013399895.1). Taxonomy (NCBI): domain Eukaryota; kingdom Metazoa; phylum Chordata; class Aves; order Passeriformes; family Eurylaimidae; genus Serilophus; species Serilophus lunatus. The sequence goes on from VXBA01001222.1 coordinate 87,039, forward strand.
GTGCTGAGCCTAAAAACACCAGCCAAGACACAACCAGCTCAACCCTTCCAGCTCCTGCCCATATCTGTGTCCACTTATGCTCCATGTTGACAGCCCAGGACAGCCTAGTTCTGACTTGTTTCTTCTCAGGACTCAGCATCCCAGAGGCAGGGGGTTGTCATGGCTCCAAAGGCCACCAGACCATCATCACACTGTCCCCAGAGCCCACAAACCACGTTCCCCCTGCAAAGACAAACAGGCCATGGCTCTGTCCTTCCAGCAAACCCCTCTGGGATGCTCCAGGCGCTGCCCCCCACAGAGGACACCAGAAGTGCATGACTTGCACATCCCAGATGCCCACGTGGTTCTGTTCATCCCTCAGGGATGACACGCAGGACAGAGGCGCAAGCACAGCCAGCCTGAAACGGGAGCTGTTTGCTGAGTACAGCCCCCTGTGCTCTCCCAGCTCTTCTGCTGTGTCACCTCCGTGGCCTCCTGCTCAAGGTCACCTCCCTGCCTGCATTTTGCCTCTTCTGCTATTTATAAAGCCCAGCTTTAGTTACTGCACAAGTTGCCTCCTATCTTGTGTTTGCTTCAAGACTGTCCCTACAAAACGAGTCTCCCTGTCTGCCTTCCCCACAGGCTGCCAAAAAAACTGTCAGGATGGGAGAGAAACACTGTGGAAGTACCAAGTTAGATGCTATTTATGGACCAACCCATAATCTCTACCCTGAAGATCCTGAGCACTGAGCCATGTACAAGATGTTGGGGGATAAATGCAGGATGTAAAAACCATGCACAGCCTGTTAACAACTCCCCTGCCAAACCTTGTATTCCCACCCTGAAAACGTAGAAGGCTACAGTTGTTACAAGAAATCCCTCAAATTCCTCTCCAAAGGAAAGCATCCCTCCCAATTTCCACCTCTTCCTGCTTTGGACCTCCGTCTACAAAACCTTTGACTAGTTATTTTATTTGCATGTTTACAAGAACTGCATCACAAACTCCAACAAACAAAAAACCCAGCACCATTCCAACTATCATTAATGGGATACTGGGAAGAAATTCTTCTGTGAGGGCATGGACACCCTGGCACAGGTATGCCCAGAGAAGCTGTGGCTGCCCCATCCCTAGAAGTGTCCAAGGCTAGGATGAACAGCCCAAAATCCCAGTGTGTGCTCCATCAAGAGTCAGGAAAGACAGGACAAAAAATCCAACATGAGCTTCAATTGCTAAATGCAGTTTAATTGCACGAGGCACAACCAACAAGCCAAAAATCATTCCCTCATCTCCATGAGGGCCACAAACAGATCCTACAGCAGGCAGGAAAGCAAACACAGCTCCCACCCTCCCCACCACACACACAGACACCTGAGTGGTAACAGGAGATGCAGGAAGAGGCTGGAACACAGCAAGATGCTGCTCCTGATACCACCTGCCCAGAGCTCTGAAATCATGGGCTCCATACTTACTGCTCCTGCTTCCAGAAATGGATTTAAGGGACAGCAGCAGACAGTCTGTGCCATCTCCCCATCACTGTTCCCATGACATCTCCAGCTCCTGAGGTGGAGAAAGGAGGCTATGAATGATTCACACCGTGGCTGGTTAGTGTTACATCCAGAAATGAAAACAGGAAGCAAGACAAGAGGAATTAATTATTCAAATCCAGCCACATGCAACAGAAGGGAGGGGGAAAAAAAGGGAAAGAAAAAACCCACACAAGCTCTCAACTTTGACTTTAAAAGATGTATTATCTGCCAATGGCTACAAACTCCTTGGAGCTGACTATCTGAATTTGCCAGCTTGCTTGTCCAAAGAGGGGGAGGCAAGGCAGACTCCATCTGCAAACACAATGGGAACATTTTCCAAATGCTCCAGGATGCCTAATTAGCACACATTGCACTTCTGAGATACTGAAGTGCAGGTATCTGTTACAGACTGTAACACATTATTCCCTTCCAAACAGCTTCAGAGCAAAAANNNGCACAGAAAAAGGTAGAGAAAAAAAAAAAAAAAAAAAAAAGGAAAAAAGGGAGAATTGAAGTTGCAAAGGAAAGCTATCACAGGAGATCTGGCCTGAAAATTTGGGCTTTTTGTCTCCCTGAATTAACTCCTCCATCCCAATATTCTTAGAGCAGTACTCAAACCTGGAGTGGAGAGGGAAGAGAGCAATCAAGGCCAATCACCAAACCACCTCAGTGCTGTCCTTTAGTGAAGGGAAGAGTCCTGAAGTGCACTGAGAAGATAATGGGAATGAAGCTATGGAACAGCAGGTTAATAGCCATACCCAAAGCTTGGTGCAGACCAAGCCCTTTCCTCTAATCCACCTTCAATTCCTCCCNNNCCCCCAACCCCCCCCCACCCCCCCCCCCCCCCCCCCCCATCAACCCACTTTCAGGGAAGTCCCACTGGTGTCATTCAGCATCTTGGGACAAGTCTTTTAATAGCCCAGGAAAAGGCTGAAAGGAGCAAAGATAATGGAGTTCAACCATTAACTCTGCACTGCCAAGGCCCCCACTAAACCCATGGAATCCTCACATCTCAGGAGATGTCAGAACATGCCAAGCCCAGCTTTTGGAGAGAGGTGGACACATGGGGTTTTTTCTACAATAACTCCATCAAGATGTGGACAGCTGAGATCTTCCCCAATTGTCTAAGGTACTATGTCCCAAAAATCAGGCCCAAAGAAACTTTGCCCACTTACAATGCTAATAAATGCAGAAAACAGACACTCTTGGGGTGTTTCAGACTTATTTTTTCAAGTTCTAACTCATTTCAAAAAGGGCTTGGACAGATTCCACTGATTTCCATATTAAAAGAAATGTTTTTCCTCTCCTTGGTGACTCCTGGGATCATTGTTTATCAGGAATTTCTGTATTATTTTTCTGTATTATTTCAACATCTCCATCTCTATTAAAACTTCTTGTCAAGCCAGTTATGCTTAAAACCTTGTTAAGCCAATAATTTCCTCTCCCAATTAGGGGAGAACATCCCTGATAACCAATTATCCCCATTAATATGCTTGTAAGCAATTGTTTCCCTAATTACACTGGAAAATCCTGATTTTCCTTAAATGTTTTCTAAACAAGTTAAGCTCTTCCAGAGCAAACCCTCCAGTTCTATGCAAATTAAAAAAAATCTATTTCCCAGCCAGGGCTGAAATTATTTAGATCATTAAAAGGTACTGATTGTTGTGATTTCCATAGACTCTTCAATGATTTTCATATTGTATGAAAATCTACTGAGCTCATCCAAACCAAAGCAATGAAATTCCACTTCCCCCAACTCAAAGATGGAAGTGGAAGAGGCACAATATCCTCATCTGTTTAATAACAACCCAGCTATCACAGAGGGATGTTTGCTCCAGCCATTCCCACAGGAGGAAGTCTATATGCACAACACACACTGAGCAGTATTTTCCACATTTTGGTGGCCCAGAGCCAAAACATCTCAACTTGCAAGATCAAGATCTCATTTCAGAACAACCCCAAAGCCATGAACAGCCTCAACTGCTTAGATGATGCATTTTGGGGGTGGAATGACCTCTTTGATTGCTGAAGACCTTTTGACGACCCAGTGAGGTTCTTTTTTCCAACACATTGTTATTCTCCACTCTGGAAATCAGGTTGGGTTAGAGGTCTCCTGCCCACTTTTTCCAGGCTATAAACATCCATTTTTATGATAACACTGAAGTCTCTGCATAAACAAAAGCAGCAGATGTGTTAAAACACCAACGACTACCTAATTTTTCCCCAGAAAATTAACAAATAAGTATTCCTTGCCATGCGCACATAGATATATAAGTAAGAGTATATATAAGTGTTGGATGAGAATTGAGGCAAGAAAACATACTGTCAACATCCTTGTCCTAAAATCCAAGTGCTGCTGCCTCAGAAAATAAGAGGGAGGAGAAAAAAAAAACTAAACAAGAAATGAAAGAAGTCTAGAACTCCACTACAAGGAAAAACATCACTGTCTCCCTGATCCCCAGGGATGCTAAAAACCCAGGATAACATCCTAATCCAGGGAGACAGCCTGCAGAGCCACTTGGATTCACAAGCCATGACCCCAATAGTCACATCCCAAATAGGATCTGGCTGACGTGGAACCCCTGTGGGTCCAACCTGTTGTTTATTGTTCTTCAAATTTCTTTAAAAAAAATAATGCTTTGAAACTAGGGCAGCATGTAGTTTGGGGGTTGGACACTTCCAGTTAATGAAAATTCAGACTTCAAAAGATAAATACTTCAAAGGGATTATAAAAGAACAACTTAGACTTTAATCTCCCTAAATAAATAAGCACAGCCCAGACTAACGCCCTCTGCAGCAGAGCTTCCCAGTGTTTTCCACAAACTGGGTGCCTACAATTTGGAAAGGGCTGGGGAAGTGCAATAGGACACTGGAAAAACCTGTACAAACTTCTTGCAGAGCAAGAAGGAGGAACCTCTGGAAAGAGGCTGAGGGTAGAGGAGTTTTCTTGGGCACAATCCTAAAACACCCAAGGGCCTCTGACTCCCCCAGATATGCCCAGAAACAGCAGCTCCAGGACATGCCTGGTCTTGGACCACCAGCTCAGCCCACAAAGATGAGATCCCACTGGAATTCCTCACAGACTCCAAGAGCTTGGCCATCTTCACCAAGCAGCCAAAACACAAGCTCACACCAAGCCTCCCCCAGTATCAATGTGTGTCTTTGCTGAGGAATTCAGTGGAAACACAAACGGCTTTGCACACCCTGACAAGCATTCTCTCCCCATTTTCCCTTTCCAAACACACCCCTCAAGAGTTGACCACAACCACACATGGACTGTATTAGCCGGCCCTCCAAGGGGCAGGGTTTAATCCTCTCAAAGGTGTCAGCAACTGGAGCCAAAGCCTGTCCCACACATTGCTTTTCCTAGGACACAGTCCCTGCTGAAGATTTGGTTCTTGCCAGCAGGAAAAGAAAACTGCACGAACCACACCAATAACACTCATCTGAGAGCGAGCCAAAGGCCTCCACACCCACTGCAGGCACTTTAATGGAAACAGGGAGGAAAAAAGAAAACAAACCAAGCCAGACTAATTTTACAGTCGATCCTCTGCACATCTGCTGTGCAACTGCTACCCAGAGAATTAAGCATGAATGTTTCTGGCTTAATGGGAGGTGGAAAGTCCTTGTTAAATGGATTACAAGCTCTTTATTTCCTATGATTGATTCCTTCCATAAGGCTGCAAGAAACATTAGTCAAAAAAATGCCCGTAAGTAGCAGAGGAGTTAAATGGAATAAACTTTGTTTTCCCATCCTTGCTGCTCCTTGGGTCTGGTTCTGTGCACAGAATACTCTCAGCACCAAAAAAACCCTCACCAAGCACAGCAGCAACCAGACCCATTTCCTCCACGTCACCACAACTCCTTGCCCAGAGAAACTGTGGCTGCCCCATCCTTGGAAGTGTCCAAGGCCAGGTTGGACTGGCCTGGGATAGTGAGAGGTGTCCCTGCCCACAGCAGAGGGTGGAACTGGATGATCTTTCTGGTCCCTTCCAATGCAAACCATTCTGAGATTCCATGATCTTCCAAGATCTGTTTCTATTTCCAAAGCAGTCACTGCTCCACAGCAGTAGCTGCTCCTCTGTAGTTCCCTTGTTCTACGAGCCAGACACTGTTTTGGCCTCCCACACCAACCACACATTATTTTAATACACCAGGACTCTCACACAAACTCCTCCACACCACAAGCACACGGGATGTGCTGTGGCAGATGGAATCACAAAGAAAACAGGCCACAGGATTTGGTCCCATGAAAGACACAGAATTCAACTACATCCCCCTCTGGTTCTGGAGAGCCTCTGGCTCCAACTCTATTTCTGATTTCACCTGGGTTGATTTGGACCATCTGACACTGGAAAGGCCTTACGTTTGGACAGAGCCCTCTCAAATCCACAAACCAACTGCTGAAGCCCAGAAGAGGTTCAAGAAGCAAAGCCAGACGAATTTTGACTGATCATTCTAACATAAGCATAAGGTGAGAAATGCTGAAGTTTTTGGCAAGAGCAAGAGTATGAACACATGTGGCATGAAGAAACGATGTGAACTGCTGCATCATTCCTGGGAATGCCAGCTGGGAAAGTCCTTCTCAAAGCAACTCCAAATCTCATACAGTACCCTCATACATTACCGCCCAAAACCTCTATCAGGATGTGATAACCCCCCTTCCCAGGAGCTCTCAGAGCAAACTCCCACAATTGGCTGCTTCTATTTCATCACCTCCACTACAGCTTTCTGTTCACTTGAAAAACTTGGAAACCAAACCAATAATATTTACAAGCTCAACTCGACATCTGGTGGTGAAGGAATATTATATTTAAGGAAACAAGTGGGCAACAGGAGGAGATACAACCACCCCACTGTCACTCAACACCAGGTAAATACCTGTCTTGGATCCTTTCAAAAGCTCATGTTGATCTTCAGGAAGACAAGAATAAGGACAAGGTGATTTTCCTTTGTTTGCAGCAGCACAAATCTTTCAAGAGAAAGGAATTCTCTCAATTGTTCTAAGTCCTTGCCAAGCCAATCTCCAAGTGCCCATCAAGGTCACTGTGGCACATCCAGGGAAGGGGACAGAGGGTGAAGTCAGGGAGGAAACCACCCCTCCATCCACAGGGTGACTCCCAGAGTTAGAGAAGGCTCAGTCATTCCAACTCATGTCTGGAGAGTCCTGTTCTAATAACAACATAAGATTCCATCTGCCACTTACATCAGCTACTATCTTGTTTTCCTCATGGAAAGGACCAGCCATGAGGGATTCAAACCCATTTACTGATGTAACTCTGAGGCTTATTAGTCAAAGTGCTCTCAATCATTATTTGAGACCTTCTAATACAATGAGCATTGATTGTATGAGCATTAACCCATCCTGTTCCACTGCCCTCCCCAGCACCTTCTCCCAGATCTGCATTCCCTGGTCCAGGGGAGGAAAGTGGAGGTGACATGTAATGAACTGCCAGAGGGCAGGTTTGGATGAGATATTGGGAAGAAATCCTTCCCTGAGAGGATGGGGAGGCGGAGGCCTTGGCACAGGTTGCCCAGAGAAGCTGTGGCTGCCCCATCCCTGGCAGTGCCCAAGGTCAGGCTGGAGCCACCTGGGATAGTGGGGAGGTGTCCCTGCCCATATAATATAATCAGTCAAGCAGAAGTATCCAAAGAATGTTTGATGTTCTGATGGTCCTGGGAGTCTGGAAATACTCCACAAATCTCTGCATCAGGATGCCTGAAGTCACTAATCCCATTTATGTCATTACTTATGATCCTCTGCCTTGTGCTACAGAGAACATGATCTGGAGGCAAGACCCCCAAGGGGTCCATTAAAATGTAGCTGCACTCTTTGGTGGGAATTGCTTCCAGCCCAGAGCAGCTTATCCAAACATCTGAAGCAGCTAAGCCATAATTCCCACAGGAGCCCAGATGCCAGGATGCAACATTTTTCTTCCCCTCCCTACACAACTTTAAGCTTTCTAGGAAAAGGCCAGACAAAGTTGATTTTTCTTAATTAGTTCTGTGACATTGCATGAGTGAAAATAAGAATAGCCAACTGATTTAGACCAGAGCAGAGTGTTCAGCATCCCAGGCTAAATAGCCATAAGTCAGAGATTGACCACAGGGAACATGTTCATTCAACAAGCTGACCTTCCCTTTCCAGCCCAGGAAAGGCACCCATGTCACCACAGAGACAAGAGCAGATCTTTGCAAATTATTATCATACACACATTTATTTAAGACATTCCCAGGCAAGTCAGCCCCTGGAACTTGAAAGGGCAAGCCAGCTGCACACAAACACAGCATTTCCAGGATTAAACGGCTTTTATTCTACTTCCAGTAAGCCACTTTGGGTTTTCATCTTAAGTCAGATTAAGAGCCAGCCTTGAAAGGAACACTACGGGAAGCTCCTGTCTGGGTAGCAAACAAGCAGCTTTTTTCCCTGCACAGGCCAACAGCTAAAAATATCTTGATTTCCAGCTTATTTTCCTCCAAAAACAGTGTGGTTGCATAAGTGTCTTTGCTCTCCCTCTACACTTCCCTGATGCCCTGGAGCATCAGCTTCTTCCAACCCACACTGGAATGCTCTCCAAGAGGAATTGCTGCTGGGTGGGGAGAGATCAAATAAAG